>WBNH01010347.1:0-355281 GCA_013401255.1 Urocolius indicus
CCTACCATTCTATGATTCTTCAAGCCAGAGGACCTTGTAGAAGCAGCAAGTTATCATCAATCCTTAAAATCCTAGTGTTTCAAAATATTTTCAAAATTTTCCTTCTCAAAAAAGAGGGGGAAAAAAAAAGCTGCCAAGCACCACAAGTTGCTCTCTGTGTAGTGCTTTGAAAAGAAAATCAAGTACTGCACACAGTAGATTGTTTCAGACAAGCAAGACACGTAAATAATGAGAGCAACTGTATTTTTGAAACAGAAAGGGACACCCTAATCCTGGCCTCCAATGAGAGCCAGCAGAGCCTGTGCCTGTGTCGCATTGCAGCAGCCAAGTGTAGCTTCAAACCTTAGTTGATGAAAGAGAGAATTAGAAAATACTGTTAGAGAAGAGTAATTACCCAGGATTATGTAGACCATTTTTTCAAGCATGGTCCAGAAAGACTTCATGTTGAAAAGATTCAGGAAAACATTAGTCAAATGGGATGCTCCATAATTTAAATGATGAAGAAAAGCATGGCATGGTCTGACTGGTAAGAGTAGAGACTGAGGAGAAAGAGTATTTTGGTAATTGCATATAATTATGTGACTTCTTACAGTAAACACATGAGAAGTGGTGGCTGGAAACTGGATCCAGATAGGGCTGGAAAAAAGGCAGGGAAATTCCCTATCAGTTCTTGTCCGTGTGTTGCTGTTATTTCTCCAGTCCTTCAAGTATGTCACTCAGGGCTGACTCAGGGAGCGCCATCTCCTCCCACTGCCCACAAGCTGCTCTCCTGACTAGTCTTCTACTTGTCTTCTGTTGTGGCTGCAGGTCACATTCCTAGGCCACCTTCAGCTTCACTTGAACGCTTGCAGGTCTGCAGAGCAGCCCGTGGCACATTTGGCAGGTCATGTTGTGTCCATGGAGTCCACTTGCTGACACTGCTAGACAGCACTGACAGGATCACAATGGTGTGCCCCTGCCAAAAGAAGTCCAATTACAACACAGAAACTGGAAACCAGGTATTTATTCTATCTGGAAACTAAATACAACTCAAAACACATTACATATGTGATCAGGGAACTTGCACAGACATCTGATCATATCAGATAGTACATAAACGTCATTAGCAAGGCTCCAGTTTTTCAGCCAACTGTCTTTCTAAGACAGGTCTGCAAAAATGGAAAACAAAAAACAAACCAAAAAGTCTTTGCCCTACTTGCATTGCTTTTCAGTACAACGTTTCCTGCCTTTCCTACAAGGTAGACCAAGCTCTTAATCCAATGCTCCTCATCCTACCAGGATGCTGAGATCATATGGCTTTTCCCTTTGTTGTGGGCTCTTTGAGGGCCTTTGGTTTGCATTCCTGTGAAGTCTGTCCAAGCAACAACCTTCAAGCATTAAATTAATCCTCTGACTGACTTTGGTGATGGAGGTTTAGATCGCTACCTGCAGCACATTCCAGCACAGACACTGCAGCTTTGTTTGGCCCTTTTGAAAATGGGGTCTTAAAGGGAGCGCGTGGTGTTTGATCAGGCACAGAGTAAGCCGAGGTTGGGTACTGCAGAGCAAAGCCACACAATGCACACTTTGTGCTGGCAGGGTGCAATTTAATCCATATTTAGTGTTGGCCTGAATGATGGTTAAACCCACTTGCTCTTCACATTGCACATGAGCCATTTTGATTATGTCCGATAAGGTAGCACCTTCAATAGGATAAAAATAATAGTGGGTGGATTTGGTAATGAGCCTGCTGCTTTCCACAGCAGCACTGAATGATGGGATTAGAGGAAATGTTTTCTGATAGCATACCGACAGAGAGGGCAGCTGATTGAGGGCACAGAGAGGCTCCAGCAAACGCCAAAGCTTCAGCAGCAGGGTCAGTTGAGGAAGACTGAAGGATTTTTCCCATCAGTTGAATTTCTAAATCCTTCTTTAGTGCAGTTGCATTTAATTATTGTTTTCTCTGTGACCTGACAAAGGGAGGTTTGCCTCAATCAAAAGGTTATAAATTACATTTTTCTAAGGCAGTGCTGGAAAAGCACAGCAAAAAAAAGAGGGCAGCTTTTGGAAAGTGTTTTCTCTGAGCCTCAGTCTGTCTTTGTGGAGTTTTTCCATTTCTTCTGCCCAGATCCGAGTCTCAGTTCGTGTATGTACAATTCACATGCAAAAATTATCCTAAATGTAGGAGATAATATACCAAAGTCCAGCTTGTAATCAACAGTTTAAGGAAGGGCACTGATTTAAAACATTAAACATTTGAATTCGTGACATCACCTTGATTTGACCAAGATCTGACATCAGACAGTTTATTGGAACATAATGCTAAACATACATAAATACAGAATCTATGTGCGTACATGAAGATATATTCTACAGTAGAATAAAATAATAACAAAATGTAAAGGAAGCGATCACCTTGTGTGTGATCTGACATAGGGCAGTGTCCAGGACACTTAGAAATTTTACTCCTACATCCTCAAACATGAGGAAATTACAGAAAACTATGGCCCAATTCAGATGAGACCTTTGCACTGTACAAGCATTTGCTCTGCATGTGGCAGAGGTTACAAAATGAATTGAGAAAAAAAAAAAAAAAAAAAAAAAGCAAGGGCTCTATTTCCATTTTTTTTTAATTCCTCTCAGATCAGCCATCCCAGGGCCCTGGGCATTTCACAGGCCAACATGGGAGCTTTAGGGAAAAAAATGACTATAAACAACAAAATAAAATATTTAGAACTTACAGCCAGTACTCTGTGGCTCTCTTCCAGGATAATCAGAGCTGTGATTTCTCGCTCTGCAACAGCAAGATGCTGAAATATTCACTGAGAGAATGCAGTTTCTCTGCCAGAGTCGGTAGCATCTGAAGGCCATGACTGGCCCAGCCCGAGGAGTTGAGAGCACAGCAGCAGCTCTAATGCTTTTCAGCTGGTGGGGACCTCAGCAGGACGTTTTGTAATGGGGATACTTGAGCTTCCTTACAATGGTCTTTAAAGAGAACAATACTGAGCAGAACAAGAATGGCAGAGATTTATTTGTTTTGAGAACAAGAAGAAAAGGGCATCCAACCAGTAGTGCACCAAAAATGAGCTAACTCAAGCACTACCCTGCAAAGTAATCATGTTTTACAAGCCACCATACTTTTCTACAGCCATCATACTTCTCTAACTTCAAGTTCATTTAAAATCCACATAAACTCTGTACTTGGCCAAAGCAAAATGAAGAAGATCTGGAATTAGCAGAATATCAACAGCATTTACAGCAGCTATTTCATTCATACATTGCAAATGTGCTTTCTTGTGTATTTATGTTGACTCCCTCAACAGATGGTAGCTGAGTTTAACACTTGAGGAAATTCAACAGCAAGTATCAGGAGAGTTTCATCTGCCCTCCTTGTTAAACCCTTAATAAATGAAAGCTCTCTATACATCGAAACCCTCGATATTAAGTTGTATATTTATATGTATTTTAAACTTTGGAGGATTTGTAGGTCAGTCAAGGAGGACTAAGCCATTTGTATGGGCGAGAGCTACCTCAAAGTTGTTTTCATACACTGGCTTTTAACTGGCAGGACAGAGGCACTCGAGTAGAAGAAACTCTAAATCCTTTAGATGATAAAATACCTGTTTTTATTGACAGATTAAAAGAAGAAATCCCTGTGGGTTCAGGCATCCCATTAGTTCAAGCGGACTATGAGAACCACAGGGAAGAGCTCAAGAATGCCATAAATTACATCTCCCGTGGCTTTCAACAACAAATAGATGGTGCTGGAGTCTAATCAAGATGTTGACAAGTGCTATAATAGGGATTCCTGAAAATATCTGTCTGCCAGATGATGTTTACTGATACATACAGTGTCACTGAGGAGGTCTTGCATTTACAGCCAGGTGCTTTCTTTTCCTAGAGAAGTCTCTTTATTGCCTTTCTGCATTGGGTGAACTTGGGTGGTGGGGGAAGCAGCAATGCCTGTAGAAGCACAGTGCAACACCAATACATCCAACACACTGCAGCCTGACAGCTGATTTCTCTCTGCAAGTCTCCCAGCTGTGCAGAGACTAACTGTAAATGTGCTTGTAAGCCTAGGAAGCCCCACAGATGCAATATTACACCTTCTGCAGATATATCAGATGTGGTAGCTGAAAGTTGTAAGTAGAAAGAAATTCATATCATGTTAGTTGAGGGACAGGGAAACAAAAAATAACTTAATGGTTTGGGCTCAAGGCTTTCTTGGATCTGCTTTCTAATGTTTGTTTGCACACTTTACATCTAGTTAAGGGCCCACAGCTGCTGTGGCTCTGAGGATGCTCCTGCAGTTCTTACCTGATCTTAGGGAGCAGCAGTTATCTTTCAGTCTGTTACACTTCATACAGCAAGAGCTGAAGGTTTAAATGCCTGACAATATGTTTTCTTTTCCCAATTACCTCTTTTTTTGGACTAAAAAAAAAAAAAACCTCAATTCAAATTTTGTTCACAAACTGCCCATAATAAAACTCCAAATTCATTTGCTCATGGAAAGAAATGCAGTTACCCTAATTCCACTCAGAAGATGGCCAGGGAACTGGATGCTGGTTCATGTTGTTCCAATGTCTCTGCTGCTCTATCCACCAGCCCAGGAAGCAGGCCAAAAAAAGTCCACACACCTCTTCCACCAGAGCAACCACAACCAACACCAGCAACCTATCCTTGACAAATCTGTTATGGGTACTTCAAACAAGGCAAAACAAAACAAAAGAGACAGGAGGAGGAAAAAAAACCTGCATAAAGAATTATACTGGAGTCAGTCAGCAAAATTCCTCTTCCTTTGTGTATTAAAAGCTTAGCTAAATTTCCTTGGGCTGCACAGGAAAACAAGGAAGGAAAACTCTTCTGATCTTTACAATCACCTTGCTCCTCGAGCATACCAGGCATTTTATCTTCTTGGTCTTCATAAAAATTTCATTCTATGAAGCAGACATGCAGCACTTACTCCTCATTCTTGATGCAGAAGGGTTTGCCCTCCCCATCCTCTGCCCAATATCTGAAGAATTACACATGACTGGCACCAAAGGCTTTTTCCAATCAGGAAAGGAATGTCGTTGCCTCTTGCCCTCTTTCCTACTTTATGGCTCTTCCCTACCATTCTCCCCCATTTATCACTGCAGTAACTTTCGAGTATTTATTTGCCTTCTTTTCTCCAGGCCAGTATTTCCCATCCTCCTGCCTGGTGGCTGGTGTGCTCCCCCATGGCCACATGAAAACAGAACTGTGGATTTAATTTCCTGAACCTAGAAAATGTAACACAACAAACACACCTAAGCCTTTGCTCTGTTCTTGGAAAGGAAATAGGAACTAAAAGAGAAAGAAACAAAGGTATCCAACCACAGCCTGAAAAGGCTGTCCTGTGCAAAACTGGGTAGAAGCTTACCCAGTGAGCTCAAATTCCAGCTTACCCAGGAATTTATTTGGCTGCTATCCTATCTGTGAACAGCTGCATCTAAGTTGGAAGACAATATTTGTGTGCTTGAAATTGAGATCAAGCACATTGACTGACCAGGATTCTTCTGCAAGAACTCTGCATGAAAAGTAGAGATCGCAGTGAGATAGGATTGTCTGTGACAGTATGCAAAAACTGCTGATGAAACAATTTGTCCCGATGTGCTGCAAAAAAAACCACCCCAATCTATTGAAAAGATTACAGGTAGGACAGTTGGGCATTACGATGGTTGAAATTGACTGGAAACAAAAACCTGCCTTTTGTGTGTGTGTGGAATGTTCATTTTACCTTCCATGAGATAATTGTACCACAAAATCTTACAACAAAATGAATACTCATTCATATCAGATCCACTTGCACACTTCTAGCCTAGAGTTTCACTTAATTTCCTGAATGGGTGAGTCAAAGCTGGTTGGGCTGACCTGTCAGCTGAAACACAGGAAGGCATTCCTGGCTGTGTGCTTCATGACCTGGTGGAAAACCACATCAATACGGCAAAGAAGTCACTGAAGAAAGGATGACACAATGAGATTTAGTCTCCTGCTTAGAACCACTAGTTATAAATTAGCCCAAATCACATAGAATCATAGAATGGTAGGTGTTGGAAGGAACCTTTAGAGATCATCTAGTTCAATTCCCCTGCTCAAGCAGGTTCACCTAGATCAGGTGGCATAGGAACGTGTCCAGGCAGATCTTGAAGACCTCCAAGCAAGGAGACTCCACACCCTCCCTGTGCAGCCTGTGCCAGGGCTCCCTCACCTGAACAGTGAAATAGTTTTTTCTTATATTTAAATGGAACTTTTTGTGTTCCAGCTTCATCCCATTACCACTTACGCTGTTGCTAACTGCAATATAAAAAAGGGATGTTTCAACCTCCTGACACCCACCATTTAGGTATTTGTAAATGTTAATAAGATCTCCCCTCAGTCTCCTCCAGAGTAAAAAGCTCCAATTCCCACAGCCTTTCCTCATAAGGAAGATGCTCCAGTCCCCTGATCATCTTGATGGTCCTGTGCTGGACTCTCTCCAGAAGTTCTCTGTCCCTCTTGAGCTGAGGAGCCCAGAACTGGACACAGGACTCCAGGTGAGGCCTCACCAGGGCAGAGGAGNGATCCCACTGAATGGCAGCACAGCCTCTGGGGAATCAGCCAGTCCTCCCAGTTTGATGTCATCAGCCAACTTGCTGAGGGTACACTCTGTCCCCTCATCCAGGTCGTTGATGAAGATGTTGAATAGGACTGGCCCCAGAACCGATCCCTGTGGAACTCCACTGGCCACAGGCCTCCAACTTGATTCTGTGCCATTGATCACCACCCTCTGGGCTCTGTCATTCATCCACCACTCATCCAAGCCACGCTGTCTGAGTTTTTTGATAAGGATGTTATGGGAGACAGTGTCAAAAGCCTTGCTGAAGCCAAGGTAGATGAGTTATGCTCATACATAAATTGTCTACATTTGGTTCATCGGAAATTATTTTAAAACTTACAAACAGAGAAGTGGAAGGGGCAGAAGGTAGAATCCACTTTAATTTGGGCTGAGACAGGAAGGGTGCGCATGGGGCTGGGAGAGGATGCTGGGAGGTGGTCAGCTTCCCCCACAGGCTTGCTGCTCATACACCTTCACATCACACCTTTGGAGCCTCACCAGTTACTGCTGGTTGGTAGACCAGCTGTAAACGAGGAATTTCTTTATATTAAGCTGTTCCAATCTTTGCATTTGCTTATGGGAGAGAATTATTTGGCCCAAAAAGGAGCTTTCAAGATACCCTAAAACTGTTCATCAGGGTTGGGCTCTGACAAATCCAGTTTTGTGCATTCAGCCAAAAGCAGAAGCAATGCCATGGCCATTGTACACAGCAGCTACTCCATCAGAAGCAACGTTATATCATATTGACATCTGCCTGTCCCCCTTTTTTTTGTCTTTTTCTAAGTATTTTCTTGGTGTTTGCTTAAAGTCTTACAGTGAGTGGATTTTATACAACAAACTGACTACACTATGGTACAATCTACTGCTATATTGTGAAATTGGGCCATAAAGAAGCATTTGTACTCTGAGGTTTTTTGACTCTGGCTCTTTATTAGGTGATGAAGTGGGAAATTGCAAACTGGTTTCAAGGAGTGAGCCTTTTTCTTAGCACTGCTCATGAACTTCCAGAAGCTGAAAGCTGCAAACCTAGTTGCGATTAATTCATCAGTCTGCAGTATGTGTAAACCCAAATTCAGAAGTGGCTGAAAACACTGCCACCACCATGCTGCAATACTGTTCTGGATTCTAATAGCTTTTTATGGGAGATCACAGCTGAGGACTCATCATCAATTTGCAATATTCATGAAGCAGACACTGACGTTGGCTGGGATGGCTCTGAGCAAGAGCACTGAGTACGAGCCAGGGTAAAAAACTTCCTGCTGGTACTCCCCAGTAGAAAAGTCAGAGAGTGCACCAGAGCTGAGATGAGAAGATGATCAACAAAACTGGCACTGGCCTTGGAAATCTCATTTTCTCCTTTAGGTTGAGAGGGCCAGATTCAGAGGTGATGAGTTGTACTGGGCTTGCGTGGTCGGGTTTTGGTCGTGGGAGGCAGGTGCTACAAGGGTAGCTTCTGTGAGAAGCAATGCTAGTTGGCTCCAAGATGGACCTGGCCCTAGCCAAGGCAGAGCCCATCAGCAACGGTGGCAACACCTCTGGGATAACGTATTTAAGAAAGGGGGAAAAAAACCTGTGGAACAGACACTGCAAACAGAGAAGTGAGAGCATGTGAGAGCAACAACTCTGCAGACACCAAGGTCAGTGAAGCAGGGGAGAAGATGCCCAGAGCAGAGGTTCCCCTGCAGTCCATGGTGCAGCCTATAGTGAGGCCCTGTCCCTGCAGCCATGGAGGCCATGGGGGAGCAGAGAGCCACCTGCAGCCCGAGGAGGACCCCACACCAGAGCCGGTGGGTGCCTGAGGGAGGCTGAGACCCTGTGGGAAGTCCACACTGGAGCAAGTTCTTGGCAGGACCTGGGAGCCCATGGGGAGAGGAGCCCACACTGGATCAGTTTTGCTGTCAAGACTTTGTGACTCCATGGGAGACTCACACTAGAGTGTGTGCCTGAGGCACTGCACCCCATGGCAGGGACCCATGCTGGGATAGTTTGTGAAGGACTACAGCCCATGGGAAGAACTCAAGTTGGAGAAACCTGTGGAAGACTATCTCCCATGGGAGAGACCCCAGGCTGGCGCAGGGGAAGAGGGTGAGGAGCCCTCCTGAAGAGAAAGGAGTGGCAGAGACCATCTGAGATGAACTGACCAAAACTATCAATCCCCATCTTCTTGCGCTGCTGAGAGGGGAGGAGGTAGAGAAAATCAGAAGTAAAGCTGAGCCCAGGAAGAATCGAGGGGTAGGGGGAAGGTTTTGAAGATTTGTTTTTGTCTTTTCATTATCCTACTCTATTTCATTGGTAGTAAATTAAATTAATATTCCCAAGTCAAGTCTGTTTTGCCCATGACAGTAACTGGTGAGTGATCTCCCCATCCTTATCCTAAACCATGAGCATTCTGTTATATTTTCTCTCCTGTTCAGCTGAGGAGCGGCTTTGGCATACAGCCAGGTGCAACCCACCACAGGAGTAAAGGATGGGCAAAGCTGCAGATACAGTAAATGTGGGTGTAAAAATTGGTGTAACTTTAAGGACTCCAGAAGAACATACAAATTTTATGAGCTTAGCTTCACCCCTGAATTTGGTGCAACAACTGGAGGCTAATTTGCCATCTGTTTGCTTTCAGCAAAGCTACAGAACAAGAAGGTTTGCAGCACCTTGCTGCAGCAGCAGGCACTCCGAGACGCGGGGCATTGGTAGTCTTTTAGTCTTTTGCTAAAACCTGTCCTGGACTGCACTAGAGATCTGTCATCTTCCTTTTCCTTTTTAGTATTTGTGAGCTCAGGGAGCACTAATGTGTAGGATAGCGGGCACTTTTCTAATCAATGCGCCTTCAAAGGCTGAGGAAGAGTATATTTGTCAATCAAAATACACTGAACTGTGAAATGAAACTGAACTACCTGCCCTTTCACCTTCCCTTCACAGACAGGACTGTCCTGCAGCCTCACTGACGGCAGCTGCATCCTGGGTTCAACATGCTGGGTCACGTGCCTTGGTTCCTGCATGCAGGTCTAAGTGAAAAATGCCACCTTACCTCCTAGCTGCACAGGCTAGGCTTGGGCCCTTGGCACCAGCGTGTTACACCAAGGTTCCTCTTCTGCTTTAATCAAGCAAAAGCAATGTCTCAGGCATATCTAAATGTAGGATGTGTGTTCCCAGCAGAGCCGGGAGCAAGGAGGGCTCAGCTAAGTGTAGCATGGGAGGTGGTGGCCAGCTTGGCACAGCACTCAGGGGCAGAATCCATGGGTAAGGGGCACAGAGGCATCACATAGGCCATGCACGAGGAGAGGGTGAGATGCAATGCAGGATGTACAAAACTGCCCAAAGATCAGCTGAAGAACGGACATGGATCCTACAAAAAGTCAAACGTGTATCAGGCCAGCTGGGAATGTGTGGGGACAGTGGCAGCAGGCTCTCTGTAAAAAAAAGCGTCTGAAAGCAGCAGTTACATAAGTCTGACTCAGGTGATTTACATGTTTCCAGCCAAAATACAAGATCTCAACATTTTCTTTCTTGGCCTCAGTAAGGTTTAATTTCCTCCTTAGAGCTTAAAACATTTTTCCTTATTGAATGAGCGCAGCTGTGTCATAGACATTTTATTTTAATGTGTAAGAACACACTTGAGGCGATCTCTGACTTGGGAAGGGCAGCTGAGTGCACTTGAGTGCCTGCCTGCAGCATGTTCCTCCTGAGCACTATGCCTCCACTGGGACCAGCTTGCTGTAACAGACCTTCATCTACTGGCTGCTTCCAGTACCCAGGTCTGTAGCGAACCATTAAGATCTCTAATTATCATTTCATTATTGCACACTTGAGCAAGCCAACAGCATTTATCAATTGGTATGTTGCAGTTACGGTGAGGAAGGAGGTTTACTTCAGAACCTTATGCTATTCTTAATAGGTTTTTCTTCAGTAGCCAAATGTATTTTTATCTGACATGACAATAAATTTAGAAATGAATCTAATTTATTATCTCTCCTATTAGATTTTTTTTTGTATACATTCTCTACACCTTAGAGCAGCTCAAGAACGTATCCAGAGACTAGGAAAAAATCCCCAAAGTCACATACGTCTTAGTGAATTAATGCAGATTTCTGAGTCGTGGCCATATAAACTAAAGATACACATGGACTTAGCATAAGATTTCACAGAAGCATTTTGCAGATTTACCTGGAAGGCAATGAAGCTGTGATATGACATATTCAAAGGAAAAGCTGACCTGACAATTTTCCTAGATGGATCTTACCTGACTGTGGACAGTTATTCTTTGTCCCTTGAGCTGGCTAAGCTGTGTTTTATCTGTAAGAAAAGAAGGTGTCTTTAAATGTATACATTTTGTTGGATGCTGTCCTGTAAAGAAGATTTCACAGAGTCACAGCATCTTAAGGGTTGGAAGGGACCTCAAAAGACCATCTACTCAAACCCCCCCTGCCATAGCAGGGCCACCTGGGCAGCCTGTTCCAGTGCTCCATCACCCTCACAGTGAAGAACTTTTTCCTTAAGTTTCTTTGGAACCTCTAATGTTACAGTTTGTACCCATTGCCCCTTGTCCTATCACTGGACATCATTGAGAAGAACCTGGCTCCATCCTCTTGACACCCATCCTTTATTTATTTGTAAACATTAATGAGGTCACCCCTCAACCTCCTTCAAGCTAAAGAGCTCCAGCTCCCTCAGCCTATCATTGTAAGGGAGATGCTCCACTCCATCATCTTGGTGGCTCTGTGCTGAACTCTCTCCAGCAGCTCCCCATCCTTCTTGAACTGAGGGGCCCAGAACTGGACACAATATTCCTGATGTGGTCTCATGAGGGCATATGAACCTGACATTTGCAAAGGCAACTTCTCACCCTAATTTAGCCCATTTGCTCCCAGAACATCCATGTGTCTTAGTTCTCCTATTCCCTCACCCTACCATATCCAGGGCTTAAAGTAGATGGATCCTGGGTGCTGCTCCAGCTGCTTTCCCACCAGTTCACCAGCAGCTGGTTTTCCACACCTGATTTTGCCCATTTGTCTGCTGGATTTCTGGATAGACACCCAATGTGAACACCAAAAGCATCTGTACACACTCCAAAGGTGGGATCAAGGAAGGGCTGTTTTGGAGGACCCTCCAATGCTATGGGTCAGGACACAGGAGGTCAGACATCCCCACGACAGGTGTTCCTCCCATACAACCTGTGCACATGTTTTGAGAGACAGAGGCAGACCCAAACTCAGGCCAACAGGAAAAGCCATGGATGATGTGAAAGCATTAACACTGGGGCTGCACCAGTAAGCCAGTCCAGCCTCCGTAGCAGGACCAGCCTCCTTCTGCAGCACAAGAGCCAGCCCAGCTGCACAGATACAGCCTCTCCCAGAAAAGCCATTGATTAGTGATGTCTTTGCCCCTTCCGTGTTGCCAGTGCCCAGCTTCTTATTAACATCTTGCAGTCCCTGCAGGAGAGATGGCATCTCAGCAGCCCCACTGATGATGACCCCGTGAGTGGAGCAAGATGTGGAGGCCATAGCTGCTGCCAAACTCCAGCACTCCTGAATGGTGAGCAAATAGCAATTTGCCTGCCATGTGCCCTGACAAGGGATGTTACGGGACAACTAACTTCCACAAGATGACCTCTGGGCATATTAACACCTACTCCTTTCCAAACAAACAGTGGTCACTGCTGCCCCAGTGTCTTCTTCCTCTGTGAGCTGGTTTAGTCACATTTCAATTGCATAGAGATTCATCTACAGACAGTATATTGTTGTCTGAAACCAAATCTTTATAGCATTAGAGCAGTATTAATGGAGACAGAGATTAAAGACAGATGCATGTCAGCCCTGCCAGAGGCTTGCCCACCTTTCTGTTAGTATTTGTACAAATAGCAATGCACAGGAGGGTGCAGTATTTACAGTGTAGGTAGAAAAAAGCAGACAAAAGGTGAGAGAAAGAGTTATCTATAAATACAGGGTTTGTCTCTCCCAGTGTTGGTCTCACTGACACAATGGGCTGAAGCAGGCAAGAAGACAAAAAAATCAAAGCCACCAAGGCACAGGCTTCAGACCAGCTAAACAGACACTTCTGACAGACCAAGAGAAAGGCATGGGAAACTGAACAGCTCACAAAATAAGAAACAGAATGTCAAATTAGCTATTTCCCTGTACTCAGCCAGCCTACATCAGTTTTTTCACACACATTTAAGACGATCAGAAACCAACGAAAAAAAAAAAATAAAAGCAGATGTTCTTGGAAAACAGATATTACAAACTGAACAAACTACTAAAACCACCTTGTCTTGGGAATTTGGCTTGAACACCAGATTGAATCAAAGATAACTAATTTGATTAAGTAGAACAAGTTATCTAAATCCCTATTTAGAGAAAACACCGCCAGCAATTCAGCACTGTTTTGCCTTCCATGTTAAATAGCTTCAGCAAGCACAGCACCTCCAGGCATAAGCATTTCTCAGTGCATGAAGGACATGTTTGCTGGACAGGCGTCGGGGCAAATTAAACACATTCAACTTACAAGAAAAGACGAGGAAAATTTGCCAGGATGGTGAGGAATCTGATCAGAACTTATCTGGTCTCTGACAGCTGGGAGGGGATCCAAATAGCACTGCCTCTGTCTTGCAGAGTTCAGTTGCTCCTCCAGTTCTTGAGGAACTGCTGTTTCTAACCCTGTCATGACAGCGTGCGCTATTTGCACAAGTGTTGAGACAGTGAGCTGTAATTTCATTTGTAACAAAGGGGATTCACTATGGCTAACATGAATCAGTTTGATAGCACATAGAATTAGTTTTATAGAAGTTTTAGTATGTTATAAAAGTTGTTCTATCACTTGTATTCCTCCAGGGCTCTCTTATTTTCTTACAACTATATTCGTCCTGGAACTGAAGTGTAGACAAACAAGCACATCTGCATGTCAAGAAAAGCGTTGTAAGTCATTCAAGGCAATTTTGATGCCTTTTTTACTCTAAAGTCATGTGAAGAAATGCAGTCACTTCTGGACTGTGGCATTATCAACTGTTCAAAGCTGAAGGTGCTCATTTCTTCCCAGGCCATTCATTCAGGTGCCTCTGCACAGCTCATAGCTGCCCAGAGCAGATGCTGGCATGCCAGACAGATAACCCTGGGGGGAAATGCTCAAAAGGTATAACTGACAGAGGGCTTGAATAACTTCATTTCAGCTACAGAAATTTATCCTGGATGAGGACTTGGCTCTGTACTGAAGGCGGCAAATTGAATTAATTGGAATCCACCCTCATGAGGAAGTGGAGTTGGTAGGAGTGTGCACTACGTGACACAAGCAAACCTTCTGACTTGGTAAGCACTTTTCCTTTCACATGTATTTTGAACACTGGAAGTAAGCTCTGATTGAGCCCCTGTGATGACTTCTGAAGGGCACTACTAATAAACAGACTTTTATTTATAACAATGGTCCTGCTAACCTGTTGTGAGTATGCCAGAGGAGCATGAGGAGCATGCAGCAGCAAGGGCTGCTGCAGACACCAACCAAACACAGGCTTCTGACAGCGTTCAAGAGAAAAGCCAATATTCAAATCACTATTATTCATGAGGTGCAGCTGCCTGTAGTGTATGGAGGGCTGCAGTCCTGTGGTGTACAGCCCCAAGGCGCTCGTCCATCCCAACTTGCCCTTGCTTGGAAATGCTATGCCTGCTCAGTGGGTCACGTTCAAGGCACTCCCCAAGGCCCCTCTTTCCCAACGCACATCTTCTGCAGCACGGGGAAGGTGGCTGAGAAATGCTGTGCAGGCACGTGATGCACTTCAGGCTGTAGGGACACACTGTAGTGGCAGCTCCAGGAAGCACCAGAAGAATGTGCCATGCTGCCATTCTGACACAATCACAAGCACCAAGTTGGAGTCAAAGCCCTAGTCACCCCTCATTAACTCCTACCCCTTTGGGTCATGCCCCACTGCAGCTGTAAGTGCAGAGGAAGAAGAAGGGCATTTGGAGGTTTATAAGGAGCAAAGTGAGGGGGCTGTAAGGAGTTGGAGGGGACAACTGTTAAAAGCTATTTCATAAAACTTAAGATGTCCTGAAGATTAATTAAAAGTACCTTCTGCAGCTGTTTTAATGTTGTACTCCATGATACTGTCATTAATGTAGAAACACAGTCATATATGACAGGCAGTAAAAGCAAATGATGGTGGCACCTGATGACTGACAAACAGTAATGTAAAAAGAGAGTAAGTTTGGTGTTTTTTTCAGGCATTCTGAATCTAAACCAGGATTCCTGACACTTCTATTCTGGTCTTTCAGGCTCTCTCTATAGTTACTGGGGCAACAAAAGGCACATGCAAGAGCTGGTTCATCCCATTTGGAAGGCACCCATTTCTTCTCATCAGGTGTGAAGGCAGGCAGAACTCTGGCAAGCCATCTGCAAGTTGCCTTAGAATCTATGGGCTCAGAGGCGACTGCTTGGCAAGAGCCATACTGCTCCTTTTCCTCTGCGTTTTTAAATGTACACACCAGCAGAGCACAGGCAGTCATCCTGTCAGATCTTTATCAGCACTTTGCTTCTGGTTTAAGCATTTTGTCTTGACCAGATTTTTGGGCTCCTTCCTGCACACCACCAACCGCAAAGACTTCCTACCGCTGCACAGCTCCAGTGGAGGAGCCATCTGTTCCAGAGCAGCCGCAGCAGGCTTGGGAGGTAAACAAATCTCAGCCTGGGGAAGATCAGAAGGGCCGACAGGCAGTCCTGCTGGTGCTGATTTATACTGCCTTATCTTTTATCTCCTTCCCTCTCCTCCCCAAGCATGCTGGTTGTTCTCCCACGGTCCTTCTCCCAGGGAAATCCCTGTGCTTGCCTTCTGCAGCCGAGCATTTTCAGTTCTCGGGTTCTTTAAGTCTTCTGACTTTAATGTAATATTCCCTTTTTTTGGTGTACTGCAAACATGCCAGGGTAAAGCACTCGCTTGAACTGCTTCCCAACAGCATGTAAACAAAGCTCTGGCTCTGGGAACAGAAATCTCTAATACTTTGCCCAGAAGCAATTGGAAATAGCAGATGCCCAGTACCTCCCACTTTAGAGCAAGAAGAAGTGGTGCTCTGGCTCACACCACTCCTACAGCTCTCCACTTGTGCACACCTCACCCACCATGAAGTAAGTCACCATCAGCACAGTGAACTAGGAGCATGGACTTGCTGCCCTTGTGACAAAACCTCCTTTCAAAGACACTCTCCTCATTCACATTTTGTGAGACCAGAACAGATGGCTGTCTCCTAACATAACTAAGGCTCCAGGGCTTCTCTCAATTCATCTGAACTAGGGCATATTTTTGAGATGGTAGTCCAGCTTCGATGCACACTTCTAGTGCTGATCAGTCAACTCCAGCACCATCCTTCACATGTGTTCCCGTGGCCAGTTGTCCCCACTGTCAAAAAAAGACAAAATTCAGGAGCAAATTTGTCTAATTTCAACTTTCAGCTACCAGCTTTTGTTAGACACTTGTTTTCAGACCAGTGTTCAACCTTTCAAACTTCTGCTTCTGTATCATGATTATTTTAATCTTCTGATAAACCAAATCTTTTCTGAGCCATCAATACTGCTGTTCCAACTTCACCTTCATCTTAGAATCACCTATGATACTGAGCTCCATTACTTTGATATATATTCATTTTTAACTTTTGCACACTTTTAAGTCTGACCCACTGAAAAAAATACTATTTAACATCTGTAGAAAGGAAAGTATTTTATCAACATATGATACAAACTCTTCCATCTGGTTTTCCACTGAAGACAAAGCAGAAGTCTTTTTGAACACCTCTGCCTTTTCTGTTACTGACAGTGCTGTAGTTTCCATTTCAGGCTTATTGCTTTGGAAAGAAAGCCCTCCTTTACTCTTCATCAGTTTTTAACTGAGAGTTCATTTTATTTCTACATCAACCTCTTTTCATGCCTGGTTTCTAATCTATGTTCAATTCTCCCTTGCCCTATTTCCCTTCTCTTTCCTGCCTTCTTCACTTAACTGCTGCCCTCTCCTCCTGGTATCTTTGTTGGTAAGGCATTCAGAGAACTCCATGCAGCAGCAGCTGCATTTATGTTGCCAAAAAGCAATTACTAAGCCGTATTTCAGTCTATCTTAAGTGAATCAGAAAAATAATCATACATCAAACACGGGAGAAAAAAAAAAAAAGCAGAGCTGACATTTTAGGCTGTCAAACGTAATCCACGTGTGTTTTCCTGATGTCTCTTAATTATGTGTTATTTCAGGATTGCATAAGGGTATAATTCCTTCTGAATACGTTCACTACTTATTCTCTATAGTAGCTAAAATGCAAAACATGGTATGATTTCAGATTAAAAGCATGATGCTGAGTTACAGTATTATAAAACCAACTTTTGGATAGCTGGTTCGGCAGCCCCAGTGGGAAAATATGGAATGCTGGAAAAGGATGACAGTGGTTTTTTACATTTACAAAGAATTACACTGCTGGTCACAAGAGAGGTCTCACATTACTGAAAGTAGACGGATTTGCTGGAAAATAGAAGTGTCTCAAAAAGAAAAAAGAAGAAAGGGAGGAAAACGCATCAGACATTTGAACAGCTGGAAGCATTTTTAGAAACTACCAAAAACCAGAAAAAATCCCTTTAGAATAATGTTGCCCTTTCTGTAGTAAGCATTGTAGTGGTGATAAAACACGTTCTCAAGAGGCTTAATCGTGTCTACTGTTCAGCCCTCAAAGGTTAGTTCATAAAAGAAAAATCAGTGGATTCAACAGAGTTTCTCCCAAAACCCTCAAAGCTGTTTCTCTGACTTAGATTTCTTTTTCTACTATATGGCCCAAGAGCTACTAATGTGTGACAGTAAGCAACAGTTCACTGTGCTCTGGCAAAGGACAAGATTTTCTTCCTCTGTCTACATCTGATTTCAGTGTTAGGAAGACGTTGTCTGCATCTAACAACTCTGCTAAAATTCTGCCTCTGCTAAAAACTTGAAAAGACTGTTGTCCACAGAAGTATCAAATGGCACAGTGGATTAAGGAAGTCCTACAGCTGTGGGGGCAAAACAGTGTGACTACTACATACATTTTGATAAAGTATCTACACTCTAGAAGCAACACCATTTGAATTTCTTTCAAGTTAAAATCTAGAGGCAATCTCTTAATGTTAAATGCTCTGCTTATTCCGCCAATTACGACGCTTTATTTTCTTTACCATAGTGCTCCCAGGGCGTGTCAGCACTAGGATTTCCTTTTGCCAAGTTCTTTTTGTCACAAGAAATCTTTCAACATGTGCCAATAAACATTATTGGCAGTTTGCTCCAGTACAGAAACCAGGCAACGAGCAACACAAGGCTCCCTTAGTAACACCCGTCAATTCCCTTTAAAACACACTTCCATTTAAGTACTCTATGAGGAGGAGCTACTGTATCCTTCTGACAACTTCTCATCTTCTGAGAACTTCTCAACTTCATGATGGGTATTTACTCATACCTAAAGTGACTCTTTTTTTATTGGCTCTGTGTTGGTTTTTTAAATTAACTTATAGCAAAATACCCACTGAGTTCGAGTGAAACCACTCCTTTCTTTCTTTGTGGGACCACCTGCAGATACAGAAGGCAGCCAGTTAGACCTACAACACAGAAGCCTTGTTGTGGTACATGCCTGAAAATACGGCTGCTACTGTTTAATCAGAACATTTCATATCTAAAAACATCTAACAGGTATTATTCTATTAATACAAGATCAAATCCCACGATGCAAAACCAAAGTTGAAAAATAGGGCAAAATATCAGACACCCAATAGCACAAATTCTGCTAAAATCCAGGGGCCAATCAGCTCTCATTTTCTTAATAGGCACCCAAATACTATTTCATAACTCCAAGAGAAAAATAAAACCCCCTGATGGCCTTCCCTTTGTTGATCACCCACTGTGTGGTGTGCAACCTTGAACTGCTCCAGCCCATTCGGGAAAAACGTTGTTTGAATGATTTTGTCCCACTTCAAACCTACCCTCCTATACTTTAAATAGTTCCCCATCACTCATCCAATCACCATTAAAAGGAAAGTCCATGTGAATAAACATTGAGGGACCACATTCAGGTCGGACCTATGCAGCAAAGTTGCCAACACATTTCCATAGTAATTATTCTGTGTGATGGAATCACCAAAATGCCTACAAATGCATACTCACCAAATCACGACACATTTCATCCAGTAAAACCCTTAATGTGGGCAAAACTAAACCAGCACTACACAATAAAACAAATACACCCAGACAACAGGACATATGGACCCAGTCAAGGAGAGAATACTCCTCGGAGAACAACCCTTAACCCCTGAACACTGAAGGTCAGTGGAAGAGCTGCAAAAGATAAGCCTAGGAACTAAAATTCTGACTCTGTTGGATATTTGAAAAAACTATAATTGAATTGCAAGGCCAGTTTTATGGCACTTTGTAAATTCCATTCCTCCAACTGATCTAAACCTGAAGGTGACCTGCTCGGTGACTTTCTGTAACGAAAGACTATTTGTACTTACACACATGGCCACACATATATCCACTGGGTCATCAGAGCTACAATAGCATGTCTACCTTTCATGTTATCCTCCACTAGGAAACACTGGCACAGGCTGCACAGTGTCCTTCTCTGGAGGTTTTCAAAAGCCATCTGGACACGTTCCTGTTTGATCTGATCAAGGTGGTCCGGCTTTCATAGGCAGGTTGAACTCAATGGTCTTTAAAGGTCCCTTCCAAGCCCTACCATTCTATGATTCTGTTATTTGTGGGGTAGCTATTTTACCCCTTTGTCTCTCTTTTATTGTGTTGCAAGATACCTTTTTCCTCCACACATTTCATCACATATCTGTAAGTTTTTCTTTTCCCATCTTTTTGTTCCCCATCTCTCATACAGTTCCTTGCTTTTCCCTTCATCTCCCTTTCCAATTTCCCCTCCCCCTTGCAAACCCAATTTTCTTTTCCTCAATGCAGAACTCATGCAAGGAATAGGGTTAAATGAGCTTAAAGAATATCCACGATTCAGCAAGAAAGACCCATGCAAAAAGTTCTGGGTTGTGACACTCGACAGGTATGTTCTAATACTGGATTCAGAGTGCGTTCCAAAAGACCACTCAAACCACTCCACTCACTCTGAAGATGAGCTCAATTCCTAATTTAATCAGCTGTTCCAACAAGATCAAATTTTCTAACAGTAAATACTGGAGGATTTCTTCTCTCAAATTCCATACTCAAGCCCCTATGCAACAGAAAGCCATAATCTTCACAAATGAAATCAGGCAGTCCAGTAAAACTGTTTATTACTGTTCCACCAACATGAATATTCAAACTTTTAAAACTGTTCACCAAGAGGCACAAGCAGTCACAGCAATATTTTATTCACAATTATAAAGACATACGCAATCTTCCGTGAAAGAATTCAGTCCGTTGAACACTTTCACGAGTCTGTGATAAACGTTTCAAAGTCTTGGTCTAAGTCTGAAACAAGGGCATCCACAAAGTCTTCAACTGAAGGTGTTTTCTGAAGCATACCTACAAAACCAAGGCAACAGACTCTTAGCAAGAATATATGTGACCTTGAAAGCTTTGTCAATAACAATGCTTATTGCTAACAGTCACTGTCACAATACAACAGGAACAGGCTACCATTGTTTGTTTGTTAAGAAATGAAAGCAATTATAGTGTACAGGGATTCTTTAATGTCTTTAAGCCATCTGTTGCATGTTATCACAGAATTGACACGTTTCAAGATCGTTAACTGATTTTTATCGTTACAGTCTTGCTTAAGCAGGGAATTATATCCATTTTAAAGCATTGTAGCCATAGACTCAGTCATTTCCAAATGACTGGAATAAGTCAGTGATTGAGCAGGTATCTGAATCTGTATCTGCTGAGTCTTGGGTCTGACTGAGACAGAAAAAACAACATATTTTCTCAAAGTGTTACACAGCTTAAGATCATTTAATTTAGCATGTAAGGTATAAATTACCTCCAAAACTTTGAAAGGTATGAAATGTATCCAAACAAAAGCAGTTTCAGTGCACATTTTCAGCTTCACTGCAGTTCTAGTTTTCATTTTTTTACAGTACCAGGAATTACCTTTTATTGAGAATTTTAACTACTGCATCTGTTAGCTGTAGCATATGCTTACAGAATGACAGACAGGGAAATTAGCATAGCGAAGAATAATGGCTAAGGTCAGGTAATTCTATGAACTGAGCAGGTAAAAATCTCACACTTCCCTCCCCAGAACCCCAGTTTTTAGAAAGCATGAGAATATATTCCGTAAATTATTTTCAGGTGTTTCTTTGTGCATAAGATTACATTAATTTTGGTCTTTTCACTGTTATTAACATTTCCAAGATTACATATGGAAATTTATTACTTGTACCAGAAAAAAAAAAGAAACGGTACAGCTGCCAAATAATGTAAAATTTAATCTTTTCACTTCTTTGAAGTGATCTGTTCCTACTGACATCTGCCAATGTAAATATAACCTCGTTCTACCCTTTCTGGTCAGCCTACCTACTGAACATAATTTTCTATTCTTTCACATCCTCAACAATATTTGTTTTCAGTGGAAATTATCATTGCATACTGCTAATAGAACAGAATCTTCTGCTACAGCACGATGATTCAAAATCCACCATGAAACAGAGCAGCTCGAAGTAAACGTGTGAGTAACCAGAAAGAATTTTCCTGCTAAGACTCCACAGAATCCCATTTCAGTCTGATTTAAACACATGCTTCAAGTGTCAACATGAACTGCTATGACCCAGTAGATTAATACTGAGCACTAACAAGAAAAACAAATCTCACCTTATATATAGGTGGACTGAAATGCTGTTAAATGAAGTTTGCACCAAGCTCTTTACAAAATGAAAGAGGACTGAATTAATACTTGCAAATACTTGGTAAACTTGATATCTACCCTAACAACTTTACTAAAATTGCTCTTGAATTACTTCTAGTTCACAATGAAAAACGGCTTGCTATATGCTGGGCTGAGAAACAGATGTGTCCAGATACCAGCTGCTAATCTAACCTCCCCAAAGAGTCACAGCCTCTTGCAGACTCCCTCTCTCAGGTTTCTGAGTGGGCTGTCTGGGGGACATGCATATTGGCTCCCTAACAGCCTTGGAAAAGTTCCAGTTTAAACTCATGTTATTTTCCTGCAGTTTTCTCAGAAGTAGAGAAAAAGCCTTAAAAAGGTGACATGGATAGCAGCCCACTGGAACACGAACTGTCCTGCACAACTGCTGGAGCTTCGTCTTAAACTCAGCTGCAGCAGCCCAGTCCCAACAGGGCAATTCATTTTGCTTTTTTTTGGCTTCATTTTGTCTCAGACATTTACATTTGAACGAACTGGCTCTATTTCCAGAGACTGAGCAGCAGAAAGACCTTCATGCCTGCTACTCATCTGCCCGTTTTCAGAGTTCTACTTTACAATGAATGAGAGGAGTTGTGCCAATGAAGAACCTACTTTTCCCTGTATCCTTGGATGACTAGCTTAGGTATAAAAAAAAAAATCTCAAGCTGGTAAATTACTCCTTCCTTCCTTCCAATTTTTAAGGCGTGGCTCTGTGAGAGAACCATTTTTCTATAGCAAATATGCCCTTTTCTATCGGATATCAATAGGGAGGGATAACTGCAATGCTGCTAAGACAGTAAATAAAGAAGGTCATAACAGACACAACCGTTACTCCCCAAGCCCCAAAATACAATTCTTACAACTATGATTATCAATACGTTGCTAAAGAAGAAAAGATAACAGTATAGTGAAGAGAGGGAAGAGACTGATGCTGGGGTCATCTGCAATTAAGTTTCATTTCCCTCTTACACAAAAAAAGGCAAATTATAACAAAAACAATGAACCCTGGATATCATAAAGTGAATATAAGAAACAGAATTAGCTACAGTACACTTGGATGTGCAGCTGAAATACACTCATACCAAATCTCACTCAAAACTTGTTACAGATTGCATTCATCTAGACTCCACACAGTTTGTTTCAGAATTCAAAACTGTTCTGGCAATAGTGATGTCAAATGATCTCCTACTCAGTAGTTCCAACTTTTGATAGTAGAAACAGTTTGCAGATTTCTTGCATTAGTGGTCTACTGCACTGCCAACATCAAAAGCAACCACTAGCAGAATTTTCTTCTGCAAGGGAAGGATGAAGAGTAACTGAGGTCATTGCTGAAGAACTCTTACTGTAGTAAAATGATCACGGCCTTATGAAATAAGTAACTACAGATTTTAGAGTAGACAGCTCCAAAAGAAACAGACACTGATGGTATTTCCGTGTTTTAATCTCTTCCTCTACACAGATGCGTTAACAATCGTCATGTTTTCCTTTAAACTCCATTAAAATATATCAAAGTAAGATCAGCTTTGATATATTTTAAGTACTCAGCAATTCAGTGTAAATGATTTAGTAAGATGTCCACAAGGTCTGATGGCTGCAGTTTTAAAACCTAGGAGTAGATTTTATGCGTTCAGCCCAACTCCTGTTTCAGCTCAGTCTCTCCCAAGCCTAAGGCAACTGCATAGCTTATCTTCTCTGCTTTGAAGTTGCCTTTCACATTACAGCACTGCGGTTAACCACACCCTTTTGAGAGATGGTTAGCTATAACCTACAATCACAGACATCTGGGAGAAGAATAAAGCCTGTGGCAAAATTTGGCCTCTGTCCCTGTGGAACACTAATTATTTTGGGTCTGTGTAGTTTGAGTTAACACATGTTGCCATCCACATCACCTTTTAGGGTTATGTATATTTCTTACACTTTCCAAAGAGATACACAATCGTTACCTGAAGATTTTTACAGCCTCTTCAAATCATAGTTATTCCCCGATGTACAATTCGAGGCACAGGAAAAACAAAGCTTCCAACTGCACTGGAGCAAATGCATGTTTGTTTACACAGTGGGCTGGTTTGATTGCCATGGATGCACACGGCAGAGCATGACTGGCTGCTGTGTCACATAGCATTAACAAGCCAAGAACAGCGTTTTGCAGCGTTCTGCAGGGACCCAAAGGGCAACGTGACTGCATTAAAATTGCAGAAGTGCACTCCAGGATGTGTTCCATGCTCTCAGTTCCCAGATGATCCAGGCCAGTACTTTTCACACGGCAATTCACTTTCAGCCTATGCACCTGGGTTTCTTTCCAGTCTGGGAGTGCCAAGGGAGAGAGGGAGGGATGGTGCACACCTGAATCTTGTTCAGACCTGCAACCAGCATACAACTGGACCTGGAAGGGACACCTGGGTTACACACCTTTAAAGGAATTTGAAATCCCTAATGCCATGTAGTCCTGGGAAGGAAAGGGACTGCAAGAGCCAAAATTAATAAAGTTCTTCTCAAACTGTATTTCCTTTCTATATAGAGTAGGGAGAAAAAAAAAAAAAAGCAAAAATAAAAGGTCTCTTGGAAAAAGCACTGTTCACTCACTTTTAACTGCTCTGGCTATCCATTATTTCTGACCATTTCTGCATTTTTGCAGATTATCCAAGGGTTAAGATAAAAGAGGCCACTTCAGAAAATGTTAAAAAGGGTTTCATAAAGCCTTTTTGTTGTTTGGGTTTTTAAATGGAAACAAATGCCAAGAGAATCAAATCCCAACAACAGAAAGAAGTATATTGTGTTTTCTAATTAGAGACTAGTCCAAACAGGATTCTTGTCAGTAACTCTACTGGATGGCAGGTCATATCCTTTATCTTTTCTAATCAGTACATCTAGAGAATCATGTGGGAGAAAGATGAAAAGCTAGGGCCACATCCAGACACAAAAGCAAGACAATAGATAGCTTCTGAGAAGAAAATCATAACAAAGAAAATGTAAAAATGAAACTTGTGCAGCTATCTGTTATCAAACAGTCAACGACCATGGCTAACTTCAGAATGGGATACGGAAGCACTTCAAGGGTGAGGCTACATATGAGCATCCAAAAGTCAGACTTGTACAAGCACATTTCTTTGTATAAAAGAAAAATATGCCTGAAATAACAGCCTATGGAACTTAAGGTTTTTGAAATGTGGTACGAGCGAGTACAGAATCTGGACAGTTTCCCTGAAGAAGAAAAAAAATCCTCAGGCTTTTAAGTTTGGTGGAATCTGTCTTTAATCAGGAATCTCTGGTCATCTGCTGTGGGAGCACAGTTTTGCAACTGCTGAAAACTAACAAAAGATGGAAATCAAGTACCCTGGAACAGCCACAGTGAAATGGAAAAATTGCAGCAAAAGGACTCAGAAGCTGACTGAACAAATTAAACAAATTAAAGAACAAGTAACTGTTCTTACTTTTCTCCTTTAAATCTCAATGTTTGTAACAAATACAGAACAATTAAGTATAAACTTGTAATAAGCTTTTTCATCATGTATGTGCTGGGATTTAACCTCAAGTAATCCCAAACAAGCAACCAAATTATTAAATTGTCAAAATACCTGAGTCACCTCAATTTCACTTTATGAGGAGTCATTCCAGCATGCTTCCTTGAGTTTTGCACTGTCAACAAACGAACATCACAATGTGCACAGGCAAGGAACCTGCTGGTGAATTCTGGTTATTTTTATGACCTTGAATATCTTTTACAATTTCTGTTTCAATTCATACTAAAGAAATACTGAGTATAAAAGTGAAATTCAGAATACCAAAGGGGCCAAGGAGACAAAGAAGATGTATCCTTGATGGAAGAGGACCAAATCAGGGAATACTTCAGCAAATTGCACGTCCATGAACCCACAGATCCCGATGGGTTGCACCCATGACTACTGAGAGAGCTGGCAGATGGCATTGCAAGGCAACTCTCAGTAATCTTTGATACCAATAATGGCCACTGTGAGAGGTGAAAAAAAAATAATCAAAGTGGTGTTTTGTTTTCTTTTAAAGCAGCATCACGCCTATCTTCAAAAAGGGTAAGAAGGATAATGCCAGGAACTACAAGGCTGGTCAGCCTAACTTCCATCCCTAGGAAGGTGGTGGAGCAGCTAACCCTGGAAGCCATTTCTAGGCTGATGAACAACAAAAAATCATCAGGAATAGTCACCATCGATTTACTAAGGGCAAGTCATGCTTAACCAGCTTCATGAAATAAGTGGCCTGGTGGACAACAGGAAGGCCACAGATATTGTCTACCTGGACATCAGCAAGGTTCTTGACAGTCTCCCATAAGATCCTCACAGAGCAGCTGTTGGAGAGCAGCACTGCAGAGGCAGGCTTGGGAGTCCTGGTTGACAATAAACTAACCATGAGCCAGCAATGTGCCCTCATGGCCAAGAAGGCCAATGGCAGCCTGGGATACATCAAGAAGAGTGTGGCCAGCAGGTCAAGGGAGATTCTTCTCCCCCTCTGCTCTGCCCTGGTGAGGCCTCATCTGGAGTCCTGTGTCCAGTTCTGGGCTCCTCAGCTCAAGAGGGACAGGGAACTTCCACACAGAGTACAGCACAGGGCCACCAAGATGATCAGGGGACTGGAACATCTTCCTTACGAGGAAAGGCTGCAGGAATTGGGGCTGTTTAGTCTGGAGTAGACTGAGAGGGAATCTTGATAATATTTACAAGTATCTAAAAGGTGGATGTCAGGAGGTTGGGGCATCACTTTTTTCTATTGTATCCACTGATAGGACGAGGGGTAATGGAAAAAGGCTGGAACACAAAAAGTTCCATTTAAACATAACAAAAAATTATTTTACTGTTGAGGTGAAGGAGCCCTGGCACAGGCTGCCCAGGGAGAGTGTAGAGTCTCCTCCTCTGGAGGTTTTCAAAACCCACCTGAACACCTCCCTGTGTGATCTGATCTAGGTGGACCTGCTTGAGCAGGGGGGTTGGACTAGATGGTCTCTAAAGGTCCCTTCCAACCCTACCATTCTGTGATTCTATGATTCCAATTTCAACCATTCTGTGACTTCGTAATTCTGTGAAAATATGTTTAAAACTTGTGCCATTATTTGTAAGTCACAGTCTGTGCTCCCATCATGGGTATCACTTATGCTAATGCTGACACAGAGGAGTTACTGCTGTCTGATTCTCTCATTACACACAAACAAGCACACCAGCAGGTGCATCACAGTTAGTGACCTTAAAGTGACATACACTTCTGTTTACTGTTTTACTGATTTTTTTAATAAAAAATTAGAAAAATCAAACTATGTATCTTTAGTGCACAGATTTTTTTGGTCTCATCATAAAAGATCGCACTATTCTACCATTAACGTTAAATTTGCTGTATGCACAATCATCCCTTAAATTCAGCTTGTTCTCCTCTTCAAATCCTCAAACCTCAGCTGTAGCTTTTTCAGCACACACTGTTGTTCCTGACAACTCACCAATCCACTATCTGCGCTAAATGAATTGAGGACTAAAAGCACAAGGGTTATGAGTACTGAAATGCTTAAATATTGAATTACTACATTAAAAGACTTGCTTGTGTGCTTTCAGTGTACCTTGATATACTTAATATTGGGATTTCCTTTAAACTTAAAATAAACTTGGAATTTCTTGGACTATGATGACACTTTTTCAGATTAATTTCAGTAGTAAGTTTTATCCAAAATAACTGATTCTTACACTCAATCCCAAACTGATTGTACCATGTTCCACCATGTTCTTTCACATGCAAGGGGAAAAGCCAGTTGTACTTCCATAGATTTTATGCAAGTCCATCCACAGATTAATTTTACAAACTTGATTCAAATTATATTTGACTCAGAAGAGTAAAGAAAGGCAAAGTTGCACTCATGCTGAGTGAAAAGTAATCCTGTTGACTAGAAATACAGAGACTAATCCAGAGAATATACTGTTGCTTAACACATGATGAGTGAGAGGAGAGGTTATGGCCTCAAATATAAACAGATGGGTCAAAAAACTGAAATGTTCTAGTTATGAAATGGCATCAGTCTCATGATGAAATACAGAAACATTACCAGTGCCTTCTTTATCTGTAGAAAAAAAAAAAACCCATAGCTTCTAGTCTACCAAACTGGAGTGAACAGAGGCCAATGATTTGATATTAATCTTTAAGAATTTCAGAACAAATTGAAAGATGCCCCATCAGATGAAGTTCTTACACTTACCAAACGCTCATATCAGGAAGAGTGACACTGATGTAAAAACATTCAGTTTGACTACTGCAACATTACAGGGAAAAGTCTTTATCCTGACCTCACTGATAGACTTGAGATAAATCCAGCCATTTCTCAAACTCGTTTCATTCTCCTGACTTTTTTTCTTATTGTACATATGGTACTTCTGCTATCACTGTGAATTATTTTTAAAAGTTATTTTGCAGACTTGAAAGTCAAATAGGCTACTGACAGGAATAATGAACTATGCTCCTTACAGTCTTCAGAATTCCATTTAATGAGCATGTACACTCAAAGTATTGATCCTTAAAAAGCTATGTTGATGATGCTGAAATGTTGAGGTCAAAATAGGTTCAAATTCTTATATACTAAATAACCAGATCTAGTATGGAAAAGTTACTTTCTTTTTTGTATGCAAAAAAGATGTCATCTATCCTACTTCAAGTTCGTGATATTCTTATGTTGAATGCTTTAGACAGCCTCGTAATATAACACCTTCCAAAACTTCGCCCCAGCTACCTGTGTGTGCTTACTGTGTATCACAAGGAGTTCTACTGACCATGACACAGATTTGATGACCAGTCCACTTACCTAAATAAATGAACAACTTTCTTTTATAGATCCAATGAAAATCAGAATCCTAATTAAACTAAAACGACCAAATTGGGAAATGAAGTTGAATTATTTCTTCCTTCAGCAAGGCAATAAAAAAAGAGTTTTCATTTTTGCTACCTTGAACCATAAGTATGGGCTCTTTTCCACCGCCGTGTGCCAGCATCTCTCTCCGATAACGCTCACCCATTGCCCTGGAGAAACACAGATGTTAGAGCCATCTGCAAACACAACCTATTCGGTTTTCAGTCAGATTTGCTTCTAGGAACTCTACAGAACTCAAAGACAGATCAAATGACATTTTCCACCCTGAAACAATGACCATCTTGATTCCATGTTGAATCCTCAAATTCAAATTACATTTAAAATCATACTATGGGTAACTGAACTAGACAAAGATTATGCTTATGAATATACGTTGGTGTTTGTAGAAGTTAATTTGTGGGCAACAATTTCAGCCTTCACTGCTTCAAGAGCAAAAGCTGCTCAGCTGCAATGTTACATTAACCTAAGGTAAAAGAACACTTGCAATTTGTGAGCTCACAATTTATTTTCTCATTTCACAAAGCAAAAAGAGTAGGATAGCCTTACTTAGCTTTGAAGTTGGTGGCATGAAGCTTGTTTAATACCCACAGTTGCTTTGATTTCAATAGAAAATTATAAGTAATTAGGCATCTATGAAAAGCAAGCTCTCTAATTACACCTAAATATGGATTTCAGTGCCTCCCAACTAGCACACCTGTATTTTAAAGCATCAACGAACATGTCCCAAAGTACACTTTATACCTGTGGTTATTTTCTGTCTTGTAATTCTCTTAAAATCAAGAAAAAGGCTAAAAACTATCATTTAAAATAAAAAATCCACCAAACTACGTGGCCCCATTTATTTCATGTTTTCCATAAGAAAGTAGCATGACACTTCATTCTATTCAATATTTTCTGTGGTTTTACCTATCAAATGGGTTCTGAGCAAAACACTGTTTCCACACCATGGAGGCAACAGCCCTAGACATGAGGTAGGAGTAATATTTGGCACCGTAGCCCACAAGATGACTGAATCGCAGCTGCCAGGCCTGAAAGGAGAAAACAAACAAAAAGCAGAAGTCATCTTCTAAATCCTTTAAATCATTAGGTATTTTTGAAGTATGATGGAAGAAATCTGATACTATTAATGACAAACACAGAAAAGAAAAGAAAAAAGAGAAGAGAGAGAACAGAGGGGGGGGAAAGATCCTAACCACCAGAAATCCCAGAATTAATGCATCCTTTATTGTAGAAGAATTTTTCAACTTAAATACTATATATCAAATATACTGATTATAACAATTGAAACTGTACATAAATAGGGTTAGAAGGAGAGAAAATGAAGCAGTTAGAAAATGTATTCACATTTGATAATAGCTGTGTTGTTCTACAGATCTTGGAAGAAAACCACAATTATCTTATTACAAGTCACACCATTTCCACATGGGCAAGTACAGCATCACACGTGGAGAAGTTCACTTTATAAACAGATTAACGCATAGATGAAGGAGTGAGAAACTTATTCTGACCCTTTGGCTCTCTGAGGAAACCAGAGAGGACACAAGTCCCATTATCTTATTTGTCCTCCTATCCAAAGTCAAAGCTCTTAACATTCGCGAGATACAAGATTTTTTGTAGGTACTACAGAAAACAAAGTTTTAAAGAGGAACTAAAAGATAAACAATAAACCAACATAACAGATGTTTTAAATTTAAATCCATGGGCTGTCACATGTTTATTCTTATCCTAGAGTCAATGATTGAAATTCTGAAGCAACCAAATAGAAAAGAGGCATTAGAAATGTTCCAGAACTGTTTCTCTTTAACTGTGATTCTTTATCACACTGTGAGTAACAATCTCCTGATTTTTGACAGCTGCAATAAGCTACGTTTCTTTATTTAAGAAAGTGTTGATCATCACGATCTTATTCTCCGTTAGTCAAATCAAAGATGTATGTGTAGGTCAAAAAAATGACCAAAATTAAAAAAAAGTGTTTAGCTTTTCATAGGTCTTTTTACCTTAAAAAAGGTAGCAAACAGTGGCCTATAATCTAGATCATTATGATGACAAAACAAAGTTGTTGACTCTTTTCTGAGCAACACCTACAAATAAAGTTCTGAAAGTTAGCTGTAATTCAGCCATTCAAAAGCTACTTATAACAAGAAAATCTCCATCCTAAGATAGGTGTCCAAAATATGGGATTTACCATGGTGAGAAATCTAGCCTCCATGAGTAGCCTAGACAACTAGTTTGAAGTAGAAGCAGCTAAGTTAGGGGAGACAAAAAATCGTCTCCAGTCTTTAATTTTCCTGCGAGTCTCAACGCATGATGTCAATTCTTAAGAATTATTAGGGTTTTTTTCTTTAAAGTAAACACCAACTGTACTGTATCCCATTGTAATCCAAATACGTAAAAACATTCTGTTTCCTCTGAAAAGTATTGTGGTTACTCTGTTTATACTTTATAACTACATCTTTTCTAACTAGTCCCTTAATTATAACCATAATCACTAAACTAAAAGCACATTTTGAAACAGATCAAGAGAGCCTACAATTTTTAGAAGACTGTGCAGGAAATCACATCAGCTTTTATCGTATTTTATAGTAAGTTTTGAAACATAGGATTAAAAGTTTCAGCTTGAAAGTAAACTCTCTCAAGACCATGGAAAACTCTACTGATTCATTGGTCTCACACACTGAGAAATTTAAATAACTTCTAAGTACATATCTTTTCAGTGAAAAATCCAAGTTGTTTTTTTTTTTGCTACAAACAAAAATAATTTCTATGCCCTTGACACAGGGAAGAATTTTTCCACCTCTCTCACCAGAGAGGAATTATTCTAATGCATCATATAAACTCTAACTAGGACAGTGTGTCTTCCTGCACAGCTCAATTACACTGTTCACATCAAATGCTCTTGCATTTAATGGTCTGCACTTCCAAGATGGTCAGCTATCTCATTCATCAGGTTTATTGAAACTCTATCACAAGCAAGTAAAGAGAAAATCTTCTCAACAACCTGTCCAAGCCCAAAAGCTCCTTTCAGAGACTGCACTTGTAACAGGCCTCATATTCTCTGTTCAAATGTAAGATGTTTTGTTTGATCTCATCTCTGCTAACGTACTTAAGTAAAAAAACTTCACATTGCTTCTTTTTAAAAGAGAGAAGGAAAGGATATTAGAAAGATGAAGGAAAGACATTTCTTGTTTCTCTCCCTGCATTTGGGGAGGCTCTCAAATATGGTGAAGTTGAGAAATCAAAGATTAATTGGCAGCAGGACAGTATCCAAAAAAGGAAACTAAACCAGAGGATAGGTCAGGTTCGAGATAGATGCCTAAGACAGATAAGATGCAGATGACTCTTTTCCTTCATTGGCATATGTAAAAAGTGTACTTTTAGCCAGCTATACGAGATGATGACCATCCTCAAAGGCATACTGCAACTAAGATTGTTTTTGTATTAAAATGGCAGTCAAGGAAATTTGATTATAACCCTGCTATTCCCTAGTGAAGTTTGAAGCCTATATTTGATTTTTAAAGGTCTTTTTTTTCAACGAGTACAGATTGTTTCCCCTCTAGAGTATGAACAACTCAGGCATGTTCTCATTCTCTGTCACTGTTTTTTTTCCTCAGTCCTCACACAAAGTTTCTGATCAGAAACTCCCAATCTTTAATATTTCACCATTACCCAGTATTTACTACATTGATCCAGTACACTTTCTGATTCTATGTTCTGCCAATTACCTTTCCAAAGCTGGACTTAGCTACCTGTAAACAAATACTTAAACATAAAGACTCGTCTTCTACCCATATTTCACAAGGATTCATCTGCCTGCAGCAAAAAACTCTTCCTATTCTACACAGATGAGATTATGACCTAGGCAACAGAACATTCCAAAAGCCCACGAATACTCCTTTAAAAAGTTCTATGATCAATTAAAAAATAAACGCATGACTGTAAATGGCTTTAAAAATAAATGGTTTGCCTTTCAGCATAAAACTCCATTTTAATAAAATTAGCAACAGATGCAAAACAACTTGATTTCTTGATTTCCAATGCTGAACAATTTCTTCATATTCAAAAAGAAAAAAAAAAAAGACAATATATCTTTTTCCCTTTTAGAAAGGATAAAGGCTAGACATGAAGAACTAGGGCACTCTCCTTATTAAATGTAATATTTTTGGTAAGCAGCTAGAAAGTTAATGAAGACTCTGAGTAATCATCTACTTCAAAAAGTTCCATGAATCCATTCCAGGAGCTTATAAAACAGTGTATTTTACAGCATAGCCCATGGCTTATGATAATATGCCATCCACACGTCGTGTTCATGCCTGCTTTTTATCCAGCACAAGAGACAGAAATAAAGGCGTGTGACTGATCTCCTGCAGTTATTAAATGGGCTTTTCTTCCACCAACATTATCAATCTTCTTTTATAACCACGTCAGAAATATTTGCAAAATTCCATGTGCAATGGCTTTCCATCTCACCACGTAACAAACACCTCACTGATATCTGTGTATTCTTACACCCCATCTGCAATTTTTTTTAAAGTCCTCGTGGGATACATTCTTAGGGTAAGATTCAGTTCATTTTACTTTAGCTACCTTAAATCAGGAGTCTTGCTCAAACTAGCCACATAGGTTTCCTTTGTAGTCAGAGAACGGAAGTATTTCTCTTTGGAGAGAACAGGACTTGAGTAATTTACTACAACTTCTACTTTCTATTTAAAAGTTATGATCTCATTCATTTTTACAATATGGTAGAATCAGTTAAACTACACTGTTTTGAAGACTACATCAACTAATTTAGGACTCAATTATTTGAATTCTAAATTTAGAATTGTTAACATTATTACAAAAATGATCTGATCTAAAAATTTAGATGTGATTCAAGAGATAAAACTGAAAGAAAAAACAGCTACAGATAGCTTAATATATACTAACCAATCTTTTAATTGTGTGTGTGGAATCACTGTTCCATGGACCTCTGCTATTTACATGGAATCAAGGTTACAAAATCCTACTACATCTTTTGGAAAGAAAAAAACCAAAACAAAACAACCCCACAGAAACTCTTTATTAGTGGTTGGCTTGGACTTTTCAAAACACTCTTCCAACAGTTTCTGCTGTGACTCCTGTTACTTCAAAGTATATTTAAGTCCATTTTGCTTTGCATCTTAAGACAAAAAACACAAGTGAGAACCTGAAAAGACCCAACACTAAATTAGGAAAAGTATTTTCGTCATTTAAGGCTCCTAATTACAAAATGCATGCTACGGTAATTACACCAATGAGCAAGTTGTTGAATAGTTTCCACAAGGAACAATATTTGAATGAGATGATACTTCGTGCCCTCCCCCTTCTTAATTAAATTCTTGTTCTGGCAGGAAACCAAATAGGGGAGCAGCCAACTTATCTCCTTCAGAGGCTACTGAGTGAAGAACCCCCAGGTCTGGCACTAACTTGATATTATTGCTCCTAATGCCCTTGAATTTAGCTATTAGCACAGATGGAAAACTCCTGAGAGTCGTGATGAGGCTCCAGGGTCTGGTAACTTGGGAGCCAGAAGAGAACTACAATTAGCATGAAATTAGTACAGGCTCTGTCTCTCTGCTGAGGCCAAGGTTTATCAGGGCTAGTGGAAATCCAGGACAACACTGCTTTGGCATACGAACAAGCATACTTAAAGTTAGCATAGGCAATGCTTTCTTGGCACAGTGTCAGCCACTCATACAGCAGGAGCTGGAGGTGGAACAAAATGAGCTACAGGTTACAGGTCAAGAACTGTGAAGCCACTTTTCAGAACAGAATAACAGGGACTTTACTGTGGAGTACAGACCAGAGGCCTGTTTCACATTCAGTTTAGCAAGTTGCCCCTTCTGATGTACTGGTTGCACATGCACCATTTTAAAATATCAGAGGAGAAAAAGTGCTTTTAGTAAAAGAAAAAAAAATGTTTTCTCCAATGACCAGGAGATCCAGTCTTACTTTTTATCTCTGTCTCCACTTTGCATTTTTCATGCTTTTCACACCCCTATTCTGTCCGGGATCACTTTTCTCAAAATTCAAGAAAGATATTCGAGAGTCTTCACAACACAGAACTGCAGCAACATACAGTAACTACGTACAGAAAATTTCATTCTCATTCATTCATTACAGTAACTCCCAGAACTAGTGTACTGATATACTTGAGTTAAATATCCTTCTCAGAACCTCTTCTATGCTCCCGTTCCCAAAATAACTGAACCTGCAGTTAGAAAAGCTGAGAAGCTCGAAGTTAAGGCTCCTCTTCTTTTCTTTGCCCCACACAGTAATGGGAACAAGCATCCCAGTACTGCTGGCAGCAGCTCGGGCTGTGGCTGCCAGGTTCCAAAGCTCAAGCTCTGCCACTGGATGCATAGCAGAATTTTTCTCCCACTTTTCTGTCTAAACTACTCATTCATTTTATGAAACAAGAAAAGATTTTTCACACACACTTTGCAGCTTAAAGAGTTCACACTTTTGTTCTGAAACAAATCACAGAATTTTATTCCTTATTGTGTTAGTCTGTTCCATAAGTTCACAGCATGCTTTGAAGACATCCTCAACTGATTCTCACTTGAAGAAACAGTTTATTAAGTTTTGGAGCGCAGTTTGCAAACTGTTCGTATCAGCAGCTACCTCTGGGGCGAAGCTAAAGCACTCACTGACGGGCAGAAACAACTCTCTCCATAGGTATGCAGCAGCTTGCTCAGTGAACATACTTTCTGTATTTTTGGCCTGAGCCTCTGTAAGTTTTATAGAATTACATCATCATCATTCTGGAGTTTCACAATAATAATAATAAAAAAAAAAACAATAAAGAGCTTTAAAGCCACTTCCTTTGCTGGCGTTTCTAATCTTGTTTAGACTAACAGAAAGCTAATTTCAAGAAACCACATCTTGTGCTGCACCCCCAACTTGCTTAACATCAATACTCTTTAGTTTTTCAGTGTCGTGAATTTCTGTGTTAGGAGAAGGAGAGTGCACAAAGTAAACCAACTCAGAGACACTGCTGACATTTTTGAAAGTGAGTCAAGCAAGAGATTAAGATTTCAATTTATAACACTTCTTTGTTTTTATTATAAAATCATAAATAAATCTAGCAAGGCAGGGACTGTAAATATTTTTGCAGTTGTTTACACTAGGGAAGAGGAAAGGAATTTAACATGCAATTACCCACTTAAGTGATTCTGGATATGTACCATATGGTCTTTGAATTACTTAAAGAAAAATATTTCATTTTTATTTATAAACTATTAATGCATTTAAGCTGCTTAAAGAAAAAAAATAATTTAAAACTATTTACTCATCACTCTCTCCTCCCCACAAAGAGGCAAGAGGAAGGGGGACATGGGAGATAACAAAGACAACTGACATCAAAAAGCTGTGTATATGACCTGCATCACTCCACAATGCTTAAAACTTGGATTTAAAGAGACAGAAATATGAAAGGTGATTCTATATCTTGTCCTTTGACCTTATTTGGGCAAGTTGAGAGACAGTGTTACTTATAAACATTGTAAGTCTTTTAAGTACAATGTAAGAAATATGCAATCAGATTATTTCCAAACAATTCCTTCACATTGTTAACACATAATTCTACACAAATATACATGCACATGCAACCTCTCCACACCCCCCCATTCTGTTAACAATTAATAATTACTATTACTACCTAAGCTTCAAAGATCCATAGGCCTGAGATACCTAGAATGGGATAATCATGGTTTCCTTCAGGTGAAGACTAAAAAGCCCAAGGTTTTTATTCTACTTTATCAATTAAACCTGATTTTAAGTACTGACCTTTTAAAGCAAACATCATGAATGTTGCTCAAGAAAAGCTCTTACCAAAAAAACAAAAAAAGAGAAATATCTCAAGCAATGTTGTTAGTGCAAAATATATCTGTCAGTAAAACTTAATCATGTAGATCATTTGTACCTACACTGGAAGATGAAACAGCTACTGTTTTACAGTAATGCTCATTTACTATCTTTTGCCAGAGCTGTTCCAGACAGGGATTTAAGGGATCATGGCTCTAATCCTGAATCTGTCACAAATTGTAGTATGAACTTGGAAGAAACTTTTTCCCCTCTCAGTCTAACTACCACCTCCTCTTAAGCAAGGGTAATAATAGTTCCTTTGTCTTATTCTTTTCTGTTTTGACTACAAGATTTTTAGAGAAAGGACAATGTCCCACTTTAGCCTGTGTTTATAGCAATGATATATTCAGTTATATTTATCACCATCAAATATAGCTCCAGTAATGCAATTGGGGGGGGGGGGGGGGGAAGTAAATGTGAGCTGTGAGAACATAATTATATAAAATGAAACAAAGTAATCTGTGTTTATATATAAAGATATACCTAAAGCACATACAGCTATTCGGAATGTTACTAGGAAATATATGCAACTGCTTCCTGCACTGTTCCTTAAAATGCTCTACTACATGGCAAATACTATCACTAAAGTATATTTGAGTTTCATGGAGCTAATGCTTGAAAAAGAATTTCCTTAAAAGTGCTTCACACCTCAACGATATCTGTAAACACTCTGCTGCTGTAGACAGTTGCTCAATGAATAGTGTCATATTACCACCAGAAAATAAATCTTCACAGTATTTGCTATCAGCATTTTCTTTATCATAAAATGAACTCAACTCCAGATAGAAACCTAAACAAACCCTGAAGAGTGACTTTAAGAGCTTTTGAAAGTCCCAGCATCTACTTGAATATTGACCTCAGCAGGGCACCAATCTTTTGAAATAGCTTTTAGCTATTAATTATTTATAGAACTATCACTTCCCCAGAGTTCACTGTATACTCCTTTATTAATCTTTTCCTCAGATCCAGGCTCTTCAAATTGATTTTATAGTATACTTTTAAGAAGGCTCATATGAAAGCTAATCCAGGGATTTGCACTTTGTGTAAACACCTTTAGTTTCCAACACGGCAAGGTAAAAAATTGCTTTGAAGGGGTTACACAAACTTCAAGAGGTTGAGTAATGACATATGACTTCATCTCTGTCCAAAAACCAAAATATGAGCAACATCAGCACCTCTTCAAGTAACTGAAGAGAAAGAAGAAGTGGAAAAGCAATCTTCTATGAAGACTCTCTGTCTTTATTAAGAAATTTATGCCTCTGTGATCTACAACAGTGGTTTCTTCAAAACTTCCTATAAGGGAGATGATAAACCTGCTGAGTTTATGATTCCCTTTTGAATAAACGAGAATGAAAATTGACAGGACTTTAAAAGATAATCACATGTGCTGTAAATTAAACCACTGCTTCCCTCCCACTATCTGCTCACTTATCAAAAAAAAAAATTACCACAGTCAATTCCAATTTTTTTTCATAAAGGCTTTTGATACCAGAACATACTCATGTGTGCCCACATAATTTTATCTTTGCTAGCCAAACAAACTTCATTTTTTCAACCTTCCAAAGCCACTTCTCTGTATTTCTTCCAGTTTCTCTACATCTTTTTAAGAGGTAGACACCTTCTACAGGACACAACACTACTCACTGCTAAGTCCCCAACACCAAATACTAAAATTGAAAGCCAGACATGATTTTTTTTTTAACAGTATCCAAAAATGAAAGCACACTCTTTTGGGATTTACTGTTCTTTAAATGCTTACATATTTAATTGCTTTCTTAATGCAAAATAGAATAGACCATTTCACTTGGAAAGGACCTGCAACAGTTATCTAGTCCAACTGCCTGACCAGTTCAGGGCTGACCAAAAGTCAAAGTATGTTATTAAGGACACTGTCCAAATGCCTTTTAAACACCGACAGGCTTGAGGCATCAACCACCTCCCTAGGAAACCCATTCCAGTGTTTGGCCACCCTCCTGGTAAAGAAAGGCTTCCTAATGTCCAGTTTGAAGCTCCCCTGGGGCACCTTTTAACCATTTCCATATGTCCTATATCACTATTATACCAGGGAGAAGAAAGAGATCAGCACTTCCTTCTCCTTCTCAAGAGGCTGTATAGAACAGTAAGTTGCCCCTCAACTTTTTTTTTTCTCCAAACTAGACAAGCCCAGAGCCCTCAGCCACTCCTCACAGGACATTCCTACCAGACTTTTCAGTAGCTTTGTTGTCCTCCTGTGGACACATTCAAGGACATTCCTACCGTTGTGAGGCTCAGAACTGCACACAGCACTCCAGGTGAGGCCACACCAATGCTGAATACGGCAGATAATCTGTGACTTTGCCTGGCTGGTTACACTGGGTTTGATGCACCCCAGGGTGTACTTGCCCCTTGGCTGCCAGGGCACACTGCTGACTCCTTTTGAGTCTGCTGCCCACCAGCACCCCCGCCTGTCGGTCTGCAGGGCTGCACTCCAGCACGCCTAATTTTCACTTGTGCCCAGTGTTACTCCATCCTAGGTGCAGAGTCCAGAATTTCAACTTGTTAAATTTAATCCAATTAATCACGGTCCAATGCTCCAATCTATTAGATCACTCTGCAAGGCCTCCTGTGTCTCAACAGAGTCAACTGCACCTCTCAGCTTGGTATAATCTGCAAACTAAACTTCTTTGAGCTCAGCCCTTCAGACAGTTCTTCATCCAGTGCACCATGAACCCTCTCATCCCGCAGTTTGACAACATGTCCAGAAGGATGCTATGAGAGACAGCATCAAAAGCCTTACAGAAATCCAGGAAAACTACATCCATTGCCTTCCCTTCACACTCCTAGGCAGGTGACCTTATCATAGACAGATCTCAAATAGTTAAACAGGACTTTCCCTCTGTGCAACCATGTTCACTGTGCCTGATGACTTCATTATTCTTTAAACACCGTTTAGTAGTAACCAGTATAATCTTCTCCATAATTTTTTCAGGAACTGAGGTTAGTGAAACAGGTCTGTAGTTCTCTGGGTCTTTCACCCTTTTTTTAGACTGGAATAACATTGGCTAACTCCCAGTCAGTGGGGACCTGCTCAGACTACCACGAGTCCTCTGGCTCAGGGGACAGCACAGCCCAAGGTCTGTGAGTGTTATTAAAGACTGAGGCAAAAAAATGCCTTGAATGCCTCTACTTTTTTCTCACCCTTATTAGTCAGATGAACATATTTAACAATTATCAGTCCAATGTTTTCTTTAGATCTCCTCTTGCTGTTAACATAGTTTAAAAAGCATTTCTTATTATCTGAAACAGTGCTGTCCAGTTTCGGCTCTAGTTGAGTTTTGGCTTTTTGTGTCTTCTAAAGGTCCCTTCCAACCCTGCCATTCTATGATTCTGTGACTCTCCCTGCATAAACAATCCACAGCTCTGTACTCTTCCTGCAAAGCCTGACCCTGCTTCCCGAGATCATACAGTTTCCTTTTCCTCCTGAACTCCTTGAGGGGATTCCTGTTCAAGTCTATATGCCTGACCTAGAAGAGCAAGTCCTATTCCCAAGATCAACCAATTTTTTAAGAAGCAGATTTTTCCATCTCAGATGGTTCTTCAAAAAAAACATGGTTTTTTTCCTCACTTGTTTGTTCTCAAGGTACTTATGAACGGCTAAATAATTAGTTCTACTACTTATTGACAAAGTCTAAACAATTAGTCTACTGTTCTCAAGTTCCCCTCCCCTCATAAGAGTAATCATAATAGCACTATCATGTATTCATGAGTTTGTGAGTGATGATTCCTCCAGGTCTGTGACTGCTTTGTCAAACTAAAATATTCAGATGACCTAACTACATGTGATCTAATTATCCTCTTTCATTCCTTAATCTCAGTTGTGTTTCTATGTCTCAAAAATCATATGCATTACTTACCTAATCAAAATTTGCTTATTTTTAAAAAGCACTGAGGCAGAGACATTTCTGCTTTCTGTGACATTTGTTGTTCTCTTCCGAATCCTCCTTGTATTTCTTTAGTATTTATGAACTCCATTACCTTCACCGTTTGCATTTCTTTTTTGTTCTGAATTTGTGTGCTCCTTTAGTAATTATCTCCCGTCATATCCTGATTTCTATCTTTTATTATCTTAGTGTTTTTAAAGGGCTTAGTCCCTCATAACCAATTTTTCTTTACATCAAGTTAGTTTGTGGTTTTGGTTCAGTGTCTTTGCTTCAGTCTCTGACAACTACACACTATCTTCCAAATCATCATACTTTGCTGTTTTCCAGTTCCAGCAAATGTCCGTCAGACTTCCTCTTTCTGATGTATTGTTTTTAATCATTATTGACATTTTGGGGTTCTAAGCTGCTTGAAAATTTCAAAATTTTATTTTTGGTTCATTATCTTGTCTTCTGCATCTCACTCTTTCATATGGCTTCTACTTTTCTAATATTCTCCTTTTCTCAGATAGGCAAATTTACAGGCATTTGCTCCTACTCAATTCTTTTCAGTATCTTAGTGATTACCATTGATTTTATTTCCTCTTCCTCAACTCAGTATTGGTCATTTGCCAACAGCATCGATTCTATCTTTTAGCTGTTCTTTTTAATTTCCTTTAACCTAGCTTTCAGTTTTGCTTAGCTTCTAAGGTTACATTAGTTTACCAAAATAAATCTAAAATAAATAAATACGAAGTGAAACCACAGTTTAATATTCAGCCACTACTTATCAATAATTTCAAGATTTATGTTCACCACTTGAGTACAGTTTTCAGAATTTAAACACTTTCACCTTCAGAGGTCAAGGGTTATCACACATTTATTTTGAGACAGCTGCTTCACTGCTTGCCCAGTCTGACTATTCTTTTTATATGGTGTTACTGATATTCACATGAAATGTTATATAGGACTGGAGTTATAACTACATATTACTAGTCAGTCCAAAGACCTACCAAGAAATCTGAGACAACAGATGACACGGATGGCAGATTTATTAACAAGATACTTCATTCAAACTGCCAAGCCAGCCCTCTGTAGGCTGCAGAATAGGTATGTGAAAAGTTATACTCTCCAATGTGGCACCACTGACAGCAATCATGATCAGTACAAGACTGTGACACAGAACTTCAGAAACTACATTATCTTCATTTTTGGCCTCTAGCTTACCTAATACAACTAAGCGTGAAGTCAGGTCACTTTCAAACTCCTAAGAAGGAAAGAGAGGCATTTAGTTGTTCTTTTCCTTTCAGGTATTTTACAACAAAACAAAAGAGAGGCCTGGGCACATGGTAACTATGAGTGATGCAGAAACTCTTTTCTGCCTGCATAGAAGCTAGTTCTTAGTCTAGTGACACCATCCCCTCTTCAGCTGACCAGCCTCCTAGATGTCTTTTATAAATGTCCTATTAATGAAATCCTCGTGCTCATAGCACCCATGGCAAGACATGTTTTCTTGTAGTGCCAGACAGCTTCCCTGTGCAAGTACTCCAAATGTTAGGTTGCATCTCATCCATTGCTTTCATTTGCCAGGAACATGACAGACCCAATCCCAGCACGTTAAGACAAGAACCCAGGTGAAGCCTTCTGAGGTCAGGATCCCTGTCTGGGCAGAGTCCCCCCAGCTGCAGGAAGAAGGAGGACTAACAACCACATCGGTGATACAAAGTTTTTCATACTCTTCTTCCCTCTAGGGAGTCTACAACAACACTTGCCTTGTTTTCTGTTGGCAAACTTGGTTAACTAACAGATTTGGTCTCACAGGTGTGAGACCTATAACTTGATGTCAATTTTAGGTCATGAGTAGAGGTGATCCTTCTGCGCTACTATATACTTAACATGCTAGAGCAAAGCAGTATACAGCAACTTAGTGTTCCAAAAATATCAGAAAGGCTCTCTACATATCAACATGTTCCTTCCTATCAAATGTAATTATAATGGTGTGGGGGTTAATTCCAACACTGTGCTTTGTAGTTGAGTACCACACAAGAAATTATTCCATTTCTGGAAGAAAAGCTTACCAGAAGGCCACAGGATTTTTAAAAATGTGGAAGCAACTATTTGGCAGTAATCTAAAAAAGAACCCATATTCACCATGCCTCATTCTTCAAAACCCTTTTTCTTCACAGTCACAAGTGAACCCAGCACCTCCCATCAAAATTCCAGATTACAATGGAGAAAGATTACTACAGTATACAATTCATCTATAAGTCCATGATAACTGTTTGGAAAACAAGAAGCAGCAATTCAAATTCAGCGTTTCACCAGGAAAATTCAACCATGGTGATGATGGCAGCTGGTGTTTATTGTAGAATCACTTCATTATTGGGAGCTCTTTCCTGTAACTGCAGGAGGCTGGGATCTCCACTATCACTGTCTGCCTGTTCACCCTGTGTCTCATTTCTTTGTTTCAATATTGAAACGAAACCCACAGCAGGAGTTAGGAATTATTGCGCTTGGCGCAGGACTAACAATGGCATATCATTATGTTTTGATGGCTGTCTCAAAGGCAAGCAGTTTTCAAGTCTGAACTTGAGGGACAGGCAGGGGACTAAGCAATAGATCATGGGGAGAAACTCTGATTATGTTTCAGGTTGATCAAAGGGTCACCTGATACTTTTTAAAAAGTCTCTCTGGGTATCCTGGAGACAAAGGTAGAAAAGGGAAACATTCTAAAAGCAGACAGAGTTATCCATTACAAGGCAGGCCATAGTAAACAGAAACTGGCTTCATAAAGATGAGAAATAAGCTATGATTTGAAGAAAAGCTTGGAGCAAATGCAGAGTACTGAATTCCCTACAATGCAAAGATTTTGGCACAAAGTACATTCACAAAGGGATGGTAAGAAAACGTGTGGTCATTTTTATCTTGCTTTCTTAGAAGAGTCAAAACTAAGACTGATTGCTTTTTAAAGGCACTACAAGGACTCAGAAATCCAGCCTCTGCAAAACTTCTACTCACTTTCCAAACTCAGTAACACAAATCTCCTCTGTTAACAAAACCACCAGACACTACAAAAACAGGCAGATACATTTCTTTGTCCTCTGCTTGGCAGTTGTCAGCTTCTGGATTCAGTAACACAGCAAAGAAATCCCAGTAGAATTCCATCCTCCAGGAGCCAGCAGCAAACTCTGTGTACTTTTGAACATAAGCAAAGGCCAGACAGGAATCAAGATCTGAATTCTTCAGGAAAATAAAGTCTCATGGAGTGCTACTTCTCTGTGCTTCCCTCTGTCTACAGTCTGCTGTATCCCTCTTTTCTGCCTTGCACATGGCACTAGTTTCTGCATTAGCGCAGCCAATGTAAATATTACCACATCCAGTGCAAAATGCCACATGCCCATAAAACCTTTTTGAATGGCAAATACAGACTTCCTCAGGATTTTCTTCACACTATCCCTCCTACTATTGACACATGAGACATGGTATTTGCTGAGGATGATGTTTTGGTTTATCTTAAAATAGGTATCACTACATAGGTACAGCAGGTGTAGTTTATGTGCCTCATTTTCAAAGCAGTATAACAATAAGATGCATATAAATTGTCCTATTATCTGAGCTGTGCCTCTGAATGACAGAAATTCATCCAAAGATATATACTGTGGCTCTACTTCAAGAAGGACATTGAGGTGCTGGACTGTGTCCAGAGATGGGCAACAAAGCTGGTGAAGGATTTGGATAATTTTGGTGAAGTATTACAAGGAGTGGCTGAGGGAGCTAGAACGTTTAGCCTGGAGAAGAGAAGGCTGAAAGGAGATATGATCATTCTCTACAATTATCTGAAAGGAGGTTGTAGTGAGGCGGGGGTCAGTCTCTTCCTTCTAGTGATGAAAGACAGGACCCGAGTAAATGGGTTCAAGTTGTGCCAAGGGAGGTTCAGATTAGACTTTAAGAAAAAATTTTTCACTGAGAGGGTTACTAAGCATTGGCACAGGCTGACAAGGGAGGTGGTGGAGTCACCATCCCTGGAGATATTCAAAAGACACACAGATGAGGGACATGGTTTAGTGACAGGCCTGGCAGTGGTTGGACTTGATGATCTTAAAGGTCTTTTCCAACCATAATGATTCTGTGATGCAGAAAATGAGTCTGTACACTGAGATTGAAGCCCAAGTACATTCAGAGGATGTTTACTAATTTTACTTGCCTGTCTCTTTCCAATGTATTGCATGTCTTCCTTAATAATAATAAAAATAAAAAAGNAGAACGTTTAGCCTGGAGAAGAGAAGGCTGAAAGGAGATATGATCATTCTCTACAATTATCTGAAAGGAGGTTGTAGTGAGGCGGGGGTCAGTCTCTTCCTTCTAGTGATGAAAGACAGGACCCGAGTAAATGGGTTCAAGTTGTGCCAAGGGAGGTTCAGATTAGACTTTAAGAAAAAATTTTTCACTGAGAGGGTTACTAAGCATTGGCACAGGCTGACAAGGGAGGTGGTGGAGTCACCATCCCTGGAGATATTCAAAAGACACACAGATGAGGGACATGGTTTAGTGACAGGCCTGGCAGTGGTTGGACTTGATGATCTTAAAGGTCTTTTCCAACCATAATGATTCTGTGATGCAGAAAATGAGTCTGTACACTGAGATTGAAGCCCAAGTACATTCAGAGGATGTTTACTAATTTTACTTGCCTGTCTCTTTCCAATGTATTGCATGTCTTCCTTAATAATAATAAAAATAAAAAAGTAAATCAAACTCAGCATGAAAAGTCTACACATGTGGAAAAAAAAGGCACATTAATTACATTTTGATTTTTAGCTGAAAATTTCCAACACTCTACTCTCTGGATAAAGAGTCTAAGAGAAAGACAACTCTTTCAACATAACAAGAGAACATTAAGTGTGTGAGGCACAGGGCAGGGAGCAGCAGGGGTATTAATACGCTATCAAAGAAATTGTGTAGCTTACACAGTCTGTGTTTCTACTCACTGTATTAGGTACGTATGGCAATCCATAAATTTTCTCCTGCATATCTTTTAAAATTTCCGTGGTTGACATCTTCAGAGGATGTTTCCCATGGTAGACTTGGTCCAAGGCTGCATAAAACACCTGAAAAGATAAAATACATGTTTGCCTTTGACATTGGCATGTGACAGCCAAAAAAGACAAATAGAAAATAACAGGAGAGAGGTAACAGCAAGAGGGAAGAGTTTGAATATACACAGTTTTGTAAATCTTCTATCTATTGTATAGTACACAACGACAGAAACAGGTTTTTGGAGTACACCAACCATGTTTAAGTGACCGGGAACACCAGCAGTACTGAATCACCTGCACTTTTTTCATAGAATCATAGAATGGTAGGGTTAGAAGGGACCTTTAGAGATCATGTAGTCCAACTCCCCTGCAGAAGCAGGTTCACCTAGATCGGGTCATACAGGAACATGTCCAGGCAAGTCTTGAAGACCTCCAAGGAAGGAGACTCCACAACCCCTCTGGGCAGCTAGTAAATAAAAGACATCTCCCTAAAGCCCTCCAGTGACTTCCATTATCAGAAAGAATATTTGAAATAGATACAGTAAAATGACTTAGTTCCAAGTAGTGTGCACATAGGCATGAAAAGACATCACACCTGCAGTGGCAAGTTGCATCCCAGGCATTGAATATAAGCAGCTGCACACAGAGTTGCTGCTGCTCCTGACTTTCTGCTGGAGCACTCCAACAGTGCAGTAATAAGGCAGGTGCTTCCTTTATTTTTGCTCTCACAACCAGAGCCATAAATTGCTACAGCCTAAGATCACACTGCACCAGGAGGGTACTTTAAACAGAGATAAGAGCTGGTTCACAGGCAATTTTTGTGCAGGCACATGTGAACTACAACAGAACACGGGTGTGTGACAATTACTGAGGTGTTTGGAGATCAGCAACAATAAAAAGACTTCTCAAGCAAAGACAGCAAAGTGGAGTATCTGACAGTTTAAGACCAAACAGGAAACAGGCATGAATAAAAGACAATGGCAAGGCTTGGTGTGTGCCATCACTGAAAAAACCTGCAGTATTTATCTTGTTTTACTATGAAGATTTTCTGTTATGTGGAATTGCAGGAAACAGAGAAGACAACAATACCCACTGCTGTGTAACACAAGATACTTTTGCAAAGTTTGGTGGATCCAGATATTTAAGCTAAAGAGTTCAGGTCAGGCCACCCTGTGGTACGCACATTTCATAGGAAAACTGATAGGAGGGAGCCTCAAAAAGCTTTTGTGCAAGGGATGAAGCAAATAATTTGGCAAGAGGTTCAGGCCCAGTCACACTCCCAGGGGCACTGCAATACCATTCCCAATGAGATAATCATACTGTTTGAGGAATTATATCCACGAAATGCAGAAATTTTATGGAGAAAAAGCAATTTGTAAGCATTCTCTGTCCCTAGTAAATAGATGTTTTATGAGATCTGAATTAACACAATCACATCAACTTGTGAAAGGATACTTTATTATGAAATTTGGATACAAAACCATTCTGAACTCTTTAACAATTTATCAAGAATTCTGCAATTATTTTATTTTCACTAAAATTGTGACCGTTTCTAAAGGTCCTTATATATTCCTTTTGTTTGAATAAGTTGTCTTCTAACATTTATATGCTTATATTCGAAGTCAGGGAGTGGTTTTGCAATGCCTTTGCTTGTAATTTTCATCTTCAGACTTGGTCTCTAGAATCCCAGTTCACTGTTTAACTAAAGATGCAGCATTCACGGTACCAAGGGTGACTGAGGACATAACTAACAGCACTTTCCATGAATAGATGTGAAAATTACCTGATATAGCAGGCCTAGAAAATTCACATTGTCCCACCATCCCAGGCCCTTGTGACTCTGCAGGAGTCATTTCACACTGACTTACCTCTCCTCTCCAAAAAACTCAAAACAAACCTGAGGAACTTCAACATTTGACAATAGAATTTAGCATCTTGCTTCAGCCCAGACTTGATTCTCTGTTTTTTTTCCCCCTCTCTCAGCTTTGTTGGGACCTGTTTGCAGTTGCTCTTCAAGCTGAGCAGACTGCACTGCAGCAGGTCTTCTCTAAAGTAAAATTTGAAGACAAGTAGTTTGTGGCCAGGAAGCTGAAGCAGCAGTTCAACTCACAGCTAGGCAGTGGGGAAATGTCAGCTGAAGGCCAGTGAAATGGACTGCCTAAAGAATAGCATTTTGATAGGGAAATGAGTCACTGAAGCCAGCTATAAGCCTTCCCCCTATCCTGGCATATGTAAAGTATGGGAAGAAAGCTGTGAGCTNCAAGACCCCCCAAAAAAAGGAAAAAAAAAAAAAAAAAAAAAAAAAATCCAGCCCTTAAAATAAACTTGGATGAACTTTACAGCCATAAGGAATCCTATCTACAAACTACAGTTCTCTGAGTTTACACTGACATGGGAAAGGGAGACACATCCCAGGATCACAGGATTTTAGGTGATACTGCTGAGGAGCATGCCAACAATTAATACTAAGCAGTAGCTAGAACATCATTTCTAATTTCACACACATTTGCCAAAAGATTTTAAAACATTAAAAAGTCATCAAATAGTTATGTCTTCACCTTGTCTCCCTATTTTGTGCTGATATTGTTATTTATTAGTTCCACTTGATTTCAGTTCCTTCTAGTTCCCTGTCTGCTTAATAGCATTAATATGTAAACAGTTATGCAATTTCCAGTGAAGTTATTACTGACTGAAAGACTCTAGGACTTTCTATATTGAAAAGTCTTAGGAGAAGATGTATGAATTCCCCTATTTTTCCTCATGGGTAACTGAAAATTGAGAGGTAGTATAGTTATGATTAACTATCCAGGCTGCTCAGGGAGGTTGTGGAGTCAACTTTCTTGGAGGACACGTTCCTATGTGACCTGACCTAGGTTGACCTGCTTCTGCAGGGGGGCTAGACTAGGTGATCTTTAAAGGTCCCTTCCAACTCTACTATACTGTGATTCTAAAAGCCATTATGATTTCTTATTTTCACATGTCAATGCACTTATTTTCTGAACAGACCACAAAAGAATCTTAAAGAACTTTCCCTGCTGCTGGAAAATTTATAAGCATTTTGTCTTTCTTTTCCAGGTCAAATAAGGCTTACATAGCATCTAGAATATATTCTTTGCAAAGTCTGAAAGAAAGGTATTAAGAGTCACCATTACATATACATACATTAGTACTTTGCCATCTGCAGGTTGAAATATATGTTTTTCTCCAATTAATTATTATAGTTATAAATCTGCATAACCAACAATACACACTTCTACAAAGGAATGTATGAACTTTATATTTGCCATGCAGTCCACTTCTCTAGGGCACTTTCAGTAAACAGAATGCCTCTGCCAGTCTGTCTCTCTGAAATGAGCACATACTTCTGCAGGTATTACAAAAACATTGTGCTGTTAAGTAGGAAATGAACTATTTCACTCAGTGTGGCACTGTGGTCATTTGGCACAGGTTGAGACTGTCTGAACATTAGTTACAGTAGAGTAATTTGAGGGCAAGCAGCCTGCTTAATCACTGTGTCATTGCCAGCACCAGTCAATCACTGAGCACCCACAGGAACTTGAGCCCACTAGAAGTGGATGTTCTCTCCCCAGTTCTAAAGCTATGGAGTCAGTCTGGGGCAGGCCCTACAGAGACTGCAGGAGCAACTAAAGGCCAGTAGTGGCTGGGAGACTGCACAGCCCATCCCACAGACCAATGCGAAGACCCCTCCTTGACTTAGTTCTGGAGCACACTCTCTCCCTCACCACAGGACAGAGAGAACATTTCACTTGTTAATATACTTGTGACAAACTGTTCTTGGTATCCAAGCCCATTTAGCCCCCACGCTGTCAATTTGGTATCAAACCATGACAAGATTATATCAAATACATATTAACCACCACAACTCATGCTTATGGGTAGGGTTGCAACCATTTAGGCACTATTCAAAGTGAAAAATTACAAAGATCTGATCTTGAAATTTGTTTCTTCCCACACCTCCAAAAATAATGACTACCCTTTATCAAGGTATACTAGTAGAGTTATCTCACCTAAACACTAGGTCAACTGTAAAAGGAAAAAATTAAGTGCTTCTGGCTTAAGGTAAAAGGAGGAAGAAAATAAAATCACAAAAATCACACAACAGAAGCTTGTAGCATACTAAACGCAGCCAAACTCTCACTGTAAAAACACTTGGCTGGATGCTAATGCAGTGCTACTGCTCACATAAAGTACTGCTGGTGCAGGACTAAAAAAACCTAAATACCCATTTTAGACAGAATCATAACTTCCTTTACTTCATCTGAAGAAAAGCAACAGTAATAGTTTGTTTACAGGAATAAACCTCTATTTTCTCTGGTTAGATGTGATTTAAGAATTTAACTACTAGTCCTAACACTGCAAGAGAGAAGTCTTACAGTCTTTATAGCTCAGGCGTCAATTCTGATGGCACTAACAAGTTGCCATTTTCATACCAGAACTGCATGTCGTGGGTTTGTGTGGCCAGGCTACAGGACTGGCCTCTTGAAAAAAAAGCCACTTGGCTTGAAGATAGACCCAGTGCTGACCAAGGCTGAGCTAATTCGTGACAGAGGTACTGCCTCTGTGATTAACATGCTGGAGAAAGGGAAGAAGATGCAGAGCAGCTGCTAAAAACTGCAACAAAAGGGAGTGAGAATGTGAGAACATCTCCGAAGACATCAAGGTCTGTGGAGGAAGGCAGGAGGTGCCCAGACACTGGAGCAGAGATTCCCCTGCAGCCCATGGTGAGGCCCTGCCCCTGCAGCCATGCGGGCCACAGGGGAGCAGAGATCCACCTGCAGCCAGGGGAGGACTCCACGCTGGAGGGGGTGGATGCCTGAAGGAGGCTGAGACCCTGTGGGAAGCCTGTGCTGGAGCAGCTCCTGACAGGACCTGCAGCTCCGTGGAGGGAGGAGCCCGCACTGGATTAGGTTTGCTGTTAGCATTTGTGAGCCCATGGGGGACCCACCCAGGAGCAGTCTGTTCCTGGAGGAGTTATTTCCCCTGTGGATGAGACCTATGCTGTAGCAGTTCATGAAGAACTGTAGCCTATGGGAAAGACCTATACTGGAGAAGATCATGGAGGACTATCTCTCATGGGAGGGACCCCATGTTGTACCAGGGGAGGTGTGAGGAGGCCTCCCACTGAGAGGAGGCAGCAGCAGAGACCATCTGTGATGAACTGAACCCCTATTTCCCATTCCCCTGTGCCACTAGGGGAAAAGAGTAGGAAACTCAGAAGAAGGAGGGGTGGGGGGCAGGTGTTTTAAAATTCAGGTTTTAATTCTCATTTCCCTGATTTGTTCTGATTGTTCATTAATAGATCAAACTATTTCTCCCTGACTTGAGTCTGTTTTGCCTGGGATAGTAATTGCTGAGCAGTCTTCCTATCCTTATCTCAATTCCTGAACCTCTCATTATATTTCTCTTCCCCTGTCCAGTTTAGGAGGGGGAGTGATAGAATGGCTTGGTGTGCACCTGGCAGCCAGCCAGAGCTAAACCACCACGTTGCATAAGACAAGGGAGCTCAAACCCCATTCTAGTAAATATATGAGCTGGTTTGATTTTACTGAAGTGGCCTGTATCTCTGTCATGCGACACTTTAATGATCCCAAGGTACACAATAATGCCTCTAGTACAAGTTCTCCTTAACTGACTCTGATAATTTAAGAATTCACCCTTAAACCACATTGAGAATTCAGATAATCCAACCATTTTTGAAAGCTATAGTTTTCTCGGTATATTCCTTGAGATTTGACATTTAACTTTAAGCAGACAGCACAGAATAAGTTCACAAAAACAAACATGAAAACTAATATCAACAAGACTTCATTTTTGTGAATTTGCCTGTAGCTAGATAATGTGTCCACATTAAAATAAAAATTTGGTACCATTCTCAAAATTTAAATATGTTCTGTAAGCTCTAGTAGAGACTAGAATACAAAGAACATACCTGGAGTTGCATATCAGCTGCAGCACACACCTTTTTGGACTCACATAATCTTGACACCATGTTTTTTGGCAGTGGCTTGAATTATAAAAAAGAAGTCAGCACACATTTAGAATTGCTATAAATTTGTAAACAACATCCTTACTACTAGAAAGAGATGAATACAAACAAAAAAGACTCCTGGTGGTAACAAAAACATGCTTTAAGTGCATTGCATTAAAAAAAGAAATCTCATTTGCTATATAAAATCTTACATTGACAATTAAGATATTGGCAGTAATTTACATAATTTAAATAACTGTGTTTGTGCTAAAATATTAAGAGAAGTACTACAAGTTGTACAATGCAATATAGATATTCAGTATTATCTAGAACTTTAAGAACATACCTACAACTTAAGGTGTATTGAAGCAATACATGAAAGTCTACAGATCCTGATGGTAAGCATATGTTTAGATTCTGTTCAAATTACATTACTTTGAGACAAACAATGCACACATAATAAAAACCCAACTGTGAAGAACTTACACATAAGAGAGAAAAAATGTTATCAATTAACTCTGTGGTATCTGGAAGTTATAGCAGATACGAAAAAGCTCTCAAATTGCACAGACGTTTTATGCAATCGCTTGCCAGCACTTGCAACTTCTTCTCCAAGAGAAATGTCAGCTGGGTCAAGAATGGGATACAACACCACCTACTATTTTACTTGTCATAAATGTGAACAGCTGTTAAATTTCAGCACAGAAAAATGAGCCAATGAACATGAAGTCTGTGCTATAATATATCCTTGTTTGGACAGTATTTATGCTTTCCAAATAGAAAAATGCCAATTTTGGACTACAAGAGTAAGAGCACCCACAGTAATAAAGACGTTAGTAGATGACTATCTTGAGTTTCTATACCGGACTTGGTATTGTTCAAAGTACTATTTAATTATGTAGAAAAGTTATTAAAGAAATAAGCAAAATAGAAAAAAAATGGTAAGAAGTATTTTGGTTGGACAATTTTTCTCCTGGCTGTATGAAATCTTTTGTCTTACACAGAGTGAAGCATGCACTTTGCATTCTGGAACTAAAGCACACGTGGATTTGCAATAACACAATTTCAGTTGTCATGCAAGAAATCCTTGTGTAATGAAACCTATCGAATTTTGAATAGATTTCGTTATTAAGGACCATACCTATCAGCAAGTTTTGGCAACATTTATTTCTTAGTTAAGTAATGCTGTATGGAATGAAACAAAATTGATTTCTTCTAGGAACACCTGTATTTTGGATATAGTAAAGTATGAAAAAACTGGATGGGATTCTTAAATTGTAATTTGCTAGTATTAAAGAGCTGAATATCCAAAAGCTTGGTAAAAACAAATATTTTTTTTCACAGTTATAACTGTTGTGTTATAAGCCATGAGCACTCCTACCAGTAAGGTCAAACCACCTCTTTCAACATAATGAAATTTCAAACTTTGTATTTCAGCTATATTAAATGATAGCAAGAGGAAGTGAAGTGCACAGGCTTTCAGCTGGTACACAAAATAAATCCAAAAAAAGGACAAAGACTTTTCTAATTGGCATTTTGCTAAACCATAGTCCCACATATCCTCAAATGAATTGGGAAATCCAAGTTTGCAGTTCATTGGGGCACAGAGCAGCAAGGTTCAGTGATGTGGACAGACTTTGTGTGCTCCCTGGGAGAGTTAGTCACATCCAGCCCTGTTCAAGAAACAACTGAAGCAGGTCTCATTCTCAGTTCAGAGTTAAACATTCCTTAGAGACTCCTCACCCAAGAGAGTCTTGTCTTCTTTTGACTGTACTGCAAATATGTGATGTCAAGGCAGAGAAGACTACTGAAAAGGCAGCCTCTCTTTATGTTCTGCTAGAAGTATCTATCCTATTCTAAATTGAACTCCTGAGGGGAAACACAGAATGATCAATCACATGCTAAAATCTCTTTGCACAAGGAGATGGCTTAGCGCTGCCTTCTAGACACCAAGTAAAATGTAGGTAATACCACGAGGCTCCAAGAAAATACTTTTATCTTTTTTGCAGCCACGTGAATATCAAACAATGTTGATCTACTCTGGACTGAAGATCAAGCTCTACTGTTTGAGATGATTAAAATCAACAAGAAAATTTTAAATAATTCTTATAACAACACCTATTGACCTAAAAGTTCACAAGAGATAAATCTTCTTTTGTTTAAATCTATCAGTGCTACTGATCTGGCCCAAAGACTGAGTTGTGAACATCATTCACATGCCAAGCAGAATTTGGCACCAGAAAAACATAGTCAAAATTAAATTGAAAGAATGATACAAACTGTAAAACTTCATATTTCAAGGAACTCAAATGAGATCCTAGAGAGTTGTAAAAGAACACAACTCCTCTCCAAAGCTTGTTTCTGTGAATGTCATGCACACAGATATGCTTAGATCTTGAATGTACTGAGGAAGTTGCAGTATTTCAGGGAACAGAAACTATTCCATCCTGCTCCATTATCTGATAAAGCCCCTTAATAAGCATCTTAGTGAAGAGAAAAAAAAAAACAAGCATCAGCACGATTATTTTACTTATCCTGAAGGATGAGCTCTCTGATAAAACCAGAATCAAATGGTCATTCTCCTTCTAAAAGGAAGACTTCACAGAGCTTTAGTTTAAACACCATATGTTTTACTTCAGGTTCCACCTTTCTTTCCTTTTATATTAAGTAACTTTAAGATCTTGGCATGAATTTTTCAGCATGTTTGCCATGGTGGCTAAAAGAACCAAATTCCCTGTGTCTCAAAGCACATTTAACTCCTTACTGCTGTGTAGACAGCACCACATTGCAACTGTTTACTATCTGTGGGCTCATTCCTCTAATCATGCTAATACAATACTGCCTTTGTAATTCCATCTCTGTGAAAAATGAAGTCAGTTCAAATTTGAACAGCTGACATACTGGCTTTTGTTCAAGAGAGTCTCCAAAGACACACAAGCTTAAAATGATTTAGCTCAACGGACCTACCACATATCTGTTCACTTCAGAAAGAAAATTAAACAAACACACACAGTGATACAGAGCACTACGCATGGACCAGATTGTCTGCCTAAGCACTGTTATGAACTACTTTTGGTACAGCTCGACTTCATGAGCTTATCTGAAAATGCAACGTCACTAATTAATTAACAGAGTTCTCTCTATTCCCCTTTTCTTCCCCCTCAAGGATTTTCTGTTTTGAGTTATCTTTAGGATGAAAGGAAAACTAGGCTAGCTACTTTCTTGGAACAAATACTTCTGTGCTGGCCAGCCTCCTGAACTAAATTCGCAAGACTTGCTGCTGTTGCCAGAAAAGCTTGCAAGCTTTTTCACTTCTCAGTACTCAACAGCACAACCATCCAAAACGCACAGAAAGCAGAGACAAGCTCTCTATAAACTTCAAGACATTTTGGACCAGATCTTCATGATCCACATCTAGATGCATAACACGTTCTCATCTTTGACAGTTCGCCAACCAATTATTTTTTTCTGCAATGCTACTAAAAACCAGGTTTCAACAGTTGATATGTTTTAATAATCAAAACTACATCTATTTTCCCTCCTTTTCCCATAAGCGTAAGCACTGATACTAAGTGAGGATCCTCAGGACCTGTCCTTCTACAACTGGCTTTTATGGCAAGTGCAGTCATAAGCTGAGACTATACTACCAACTTTTGCTGACATTATTATGTTCAGGAGGAGTGTTAAAAATAATACTATCTGAAATTTACATGGAAAAACTATGCAAAAACTATAGCATAGATTCAGCAATGCTGAAAGAAAGGTGCTTTTTGAAATTATCTGTACTATCTCCTCAACAAAGCTAGGTTAGTAATAAACCATCTTGCCAACATCCAGTGGAGCAATGCTCATGGAGTTGGTACAGGAAAAATCCTCCTCACACAGAAAAGCTCACTCTGTTCACAAGAAACTTGATGAAAGTCTTCATATGAAACAATATTTGGATGAAAAGGTTTTACAGATTTCACTTTTTAGCCGTTTCATCTACCTTCCTACTTACATCCACTTTTTTCTCCTTGAAAATGAGATAAAGTGGATTCATTTTTCTTTCAAATAACTAAAAAACTGGAGCAGAAAACGTTGATTCAGATTTCTATTTGCACACCAAAAAATCAGTCAGGGAACAAGCACAGAAAATATAAGCCCCAAAAGGATTTTTGTGAAGTTGTAAATGTAAGAGAGATGGGATTTTCTATTTAAAGTACTTTGTAACATATACACAACAGATAAAAGTAATTGCTGTACCAAATCACTAAATTTCAAGAGCAGAAAAGATGAATTCCATCTACTTGTACTTAAATGACAGATAGAGAAATCTGATACTGGATTCTTAAAACTAGCTTAGACAAATCAACATAAGCAAAAGCAGATTTATATATGTTGGATAATAGCTTAAAAATACATTTTCAATTATATAAAAGCAATTAAAAGGAAGTCCTCTAAAAGCCTTCAAAACCCGCATAGGGGTTTCAGGCTTATTCTCATTTTCCAGCATAATCAATTCTTGCCCCCATTCAAGACTGAATTTCTACATTAAACTTCTCTCAATTGCTCTCTGAAAGGGCAAGATTTCACCACCAATGAACGGAAGAAGTTTATGAAAATGCCAAATGGGACACAGAGTCTGGTTCTTAGCTTTTGCACTGCAACCAAACATGGTTTAGATTTGTTAAGCCATTTTGAAAATACAAAGCCATAAATAACGTTCCACAAATCTCTTTCAGATGTTTTCATACAACTTATACTCTATGCTCAATATGCAATCAGATTAACTCTGCAGTGTTTAAACACTACATGAACTTTATAGAGAAAGCAGTATTTCAATATGTGGACTCAAACATATAAATGATGAGCACTCTTAAACTGAGTACTTTTAACTCCCAGGTTTCAAGGATACTTGCTTAGTGCAAACAACTCCGCAGAAACTATCACTCTTGTCAAAAGGAAAAAAAAGGCAGATTTACAGAGCAAATTTCCTCTGACAGTAAAAACGGAAGTTAAGCAACATAATTTTCTAATTGTTCAATGAGGGCAAATGTAATTCCACTTCCATAATACTGAATGAGTGCTTAATATTGGATAAAAGGCTTCATTGAAGTGTAAACACTACACACCTTAAGAGGCTTCCTTCATTTTGCATTGATGGTTAGTTTGTTCTTCAGTCATCCCATGAATACATAAGTACACTGAAACTTGCTTCAATCAAAAGCACTAGAAAAAGATCTTTTGTTACTGTTTACTGGTTTGTATTTTTCAAGTGGCTGTACAAGTGCAAATCACGTTCTGCTGCCATATGTGCTACAGTGACCACTGAAAGTCACCTTGTTCCAAAGTGCACTGTTTACTACATTTCCCCTAGAAAGTAGATCTTCGCAGGAGACTGGCATAGAATATCTCTATGTAAAGAGGATCATAGTTTTAATGCTGAGATTCATGACTGACTGAATCTACATAATGCTAATCTGATCCTAAATAGAAGAGTACACTTTTCATCAAAATATATTTCAATCGCTACTTTACATTGTGCTAAAGATGAGACTTTTTAAACTCTGCAGATGAGTTTCACTTATTTCCATTATTTAGGACTTGAGTTTTATTTTAAGACAGACTTTAGACATTTCAATGATCAAATCACTATTTCTGTTGTACCTTACCTGAAATTACATTAAAATATTCCACATAATTTCATTCATATAGAAATCTGGAAACAAAACAACTTTTGCAGCAAAATAAAGTTTTAAATACGTAATTGTAACCCGAGATATAAGTAACTAGTATTCTTTTACAGACTACATTTATCTTTTCTGCAAAGAAAATATTAACATTTTTTTCTGAATAATTGCAATGATAATATTAAAATAATTGCTATCCATAGTTTATTTCTACTTTAAACATCAACAACAAATAGCATGTGAAAATGTGATTCTTTTCCTGAATACACTTATTCCTATTTCAATATTTTACATATTAATTTTCCCTACCTGTCCTGTTTTATAATGCCTTGCAAACTGGTTAACCACTCGATAGTCACTTGCAAAGTACTCCATCAGAATTGAGGGAACTTCAGCAAAATCAGTAGGACATCTGGTTCCTAGAGGTAGAATAATTGTACACATTAGCATTTGCTGTTTTTATTAATACACATGGTTAACTAACCCAAAAGGTTTAGCAACTTTTAGTTTGGACTTTTGGTGAACTTTAATGTTCTTTGGTTTATTAAGTCAATATTTTATTTCCATAGCATTATTGTACTTACTGCCAGAAAAGCCTCATTATAATCTTACACATTTTACTATAAATCACAAAGTAAAACAAAATATTTGAACAGCTGGGTGAGGCACCTTATAAAACTCTGGATCACACCCTTTTTAAGCTAAACCAGACTGTAGCCTAACTGGCTCTACATGAAACTAAGTGTCCTAAACCCAAATCAAACTACAATGTAAACAAAACTCAGCCTTAATCCCATTCACAATTACAATTTTTAGCTTCCATCTGTTTGCTGAGTTTACTTATGCTTTATACTACCTTGCTTTATAAATACCAAGTCATTCATCCAAGGAATACCCTTGCAGATTGAAGACGTGTTCTAAGTAAGTGCAATGAGGTAATCTTAGCAGTTAGTTTTCTCAAAATGTAATTTCCCAAAAACCTTATTTACTCTAATCTTTATCAGCATTTGACACAACAGAAATGATTAAGTAGTATAAGATATCACTAAATCAAAGCTGCATTTCTAGTTTCTGTATTAAAGTTAGGAAGGTACAAAATCATTTAAGAAGAGACTTATTGGGTCGTCATCTCTGTCCTTGTCTGCTAGAGACAACGACAACACTGAAAACTTACATCTAAGTACAGTTTTTGCTTCTCCTATTGTTTCTTGAAGACTGTTTTTTTTAAAATCACTCCTTCCATCTTTCCAATTTTTTATGAATATCTGAATTAATCTGAATATAAGCAGATTGTAAATTCAATGTTTTCAGACCAATACTGCTCTTCAGTATAAAATGCATTTCCCACATTCATTACTACCTCCTAAATGGAGAGAGAAAATACGTTCTCTCAGCCATCATTATCTGGAGGCAAGATAAAGTCTAAAAGACTATTCTCTGCCTCTGCTTGGGTTTGAAATCACCTTCTGATCAGAGACACAAAGCCATGCTCAAGCACTGCATGAGATTTCTCCAGTATCTTTCCTAATCAAGCTGCAGTTAGATACACCTGATGTATCTAACATGTAATTTTAAATGACATTCATCCCTTTCAAAGACGCATTAGCTTTTTAACACATAAAACTGTCCTGTTCTTCCACCACTGTTGAAATACTCATTTGACAGCATAAATTCTCTTTGTACTCTAAAGGCATGATGATCTGCACTGTGAAGTTCTGAATTGCATTTTACTTTGAACATTGCAGTATCCAGTCATTCAGTTCTTACACATCACCCCAATCCTTCTTTTATGCCATCTCATTTCATTAGTATAGTCATCTTTGTTGTTGTTTGAAAATCATTTTTACAAAGCCTAAAACAAGGCAAGTCTCAAGACAAATGCCTGCAGACTGACATTTTTCATGTCATTTATGCTTTCACAGTGCTCCTTAATAAAATGACAGAATTATTTTAATAATCATTAAAGAGAGCCCTGAAAAATTACTTTATCTGAAAGTCAGCAAGCTAAAAGACTGGACAGTTATCTGGGGTTAGTCAGTCCTATGGTAAAACACTGCATGGTAAATCAAAACAGAATACAGTTGGGTTTTTTAAAGTCTTTTACACACACATATGCATTAATCTACAAACGCATATAGTAAAATGACATATTAACTTAAAAAGAGGCACATCTGAAGTCAAAACCATGTAGTATTATGAAAGTTTCGGGCCCATTAGCAGCAGAATGGTTTTCCAAATATTTAGGAGTACTAATCATAAAAGGGAAGTGAGAGTAGGAAAGATGTCAAATACTCTAGAATACAACATTTTTTGTTCTCACAATAGCTTGCAGTCACCTTGTTTCCACACTTTGCCACCCTGCTGTCTCACGAGAGCAGATTGCTCCTAACAGAAAAGTCACTTGATTGTCACACATTCCAAACCCTTTTGAATTTAAAAGATTCTATGCAGAGAACTGACCTCTGAGCTGCTTTTGCAATGCTCGATTTGCAGTGAAATCCCCTGGGACGCAGGATTGCCTGGAGCTAAGGCAACACTGAAACCATAGACACAGGCTCATGGAAAGCCTGAGCCTCAAAATTACCCATTTCCTGCCCCTTCAAGATTTTGACATGCAGACACGTATGACTGACTGCAAGAAAACTCCACCAAAGCAGTTTCTTTGGGCATACAAGTACTCATGGAGGTCAAGATGAGCAGAGCCATATGAGTGGGGAGAACAATTAGAACAGTTCCAAAGAGCATACAGAGCTTACACTGAAAAAGCTTACATAGTGATCATTTGCTTTAGCAACATCCAGTAGTGACACAAACGGCTCAGTCTATTTTAATCTGAAGTGGGAAGACTTCAGAAAGAATATTTTGTGACAGGATGCAAAGCATCTGTTGATAAAATATAACTCTATCAGAGACTACCTTTCATATCATTAGCATATAAAAAAAATAGTAAGAAATGGGAAAAAAAAAACCCTTCAGGGAGCTACCATTTCATATCTACAGTTATGGGAGTTTTTTTTAATAACTACATGTCCATGGCAAACAGAATTCCATAACACTATTGTAGAAAAGGATATATAAACGAGCTGTCTGACAGTGTGAAAAGTAGCATGCCAAGCAGCTTTAGCCAGAACACATCTTTGACCCATTTGCCACAACTGCACAAGGCCGCAACAGCCTGCAAGCTGTCAGCCATTCATTGCCACTGCTAGGAGAAGGGGGACTAGATGAAAAAAGGCAATATTCCCTTTCTATGCATCCACTAACATGTCACTACATATTATTTGATGTTCATTTACATATGATAAAAAAAGTCTAGCAATTACTCAGGCTTGCACATACAATACATTTTTAATTTATCAAATTTGCTTTAATCAGAATCAACTACAAAAGGTCTGGCTTGACAGATTTTCCATATTGCCAGTGTATGCTCTTTGCAAGAACTAATTTACTGATTTTCCATGATTCAGACTCCTAAATCATTTCCAATCCAGGCTTCATTGTGCTTTTACACTAGAGACAAGATTAGCTCGATTTATTTTCAATCCTCCAACTATTCCATTATAAACTCCCCATAAGGCAAACTTGCAATAGTGGATACCACCAATACAAATAAGATCAACAGCACAGAAAGAAGATATACAAATGCCTAATTCTTGTTAGGAGAAGAAGAATATTCAAGTGTTATTTGTTTGAGTTTTAGATAATAGCTGTGAATCTGGTACTGTACTTCAATTCAGCAAAGGTGTAGAAGTATGCACGACTCAAACTGTTTGTTTGTTTTGGTGTATTTAATGTACTCTCTTCTTCAGAAGTTAAATATTTCATAGAATCGTAGAATGGTAGGGGTTGGAAGGGAACTTTAGAGATCATCTAGTCCAACCCCCCTGCAGAAGCAGGTTCACCTAGATCAGGTAGCATAGGAACATGTCCAGGCAGATCTTGAAGACCTCCAAGGAAGGAGACTCCACACCCTCCCTGGGCAGCCTGTGCCAGGGCTCCCTCACCTGAACAGTGAAATAGTTTTTTTCGTATATTTAAGTGGAGCTTTTTGTGTTCCAGCTTCATCCCATTACCCCTTGTCCTGTTGCTAGCTACAATAGAAAAAAGGGATGCCCCAAGCTCCTGACACTCACCCTTTAGATATTTGTAAATGTTAATAAAATCTTCCCTCAGTCTCCTCTTCTCTAGACTAAACAGCCCTAGTTCCCACAGCCTTTCCTTCTATGAAAGATGTTCCAGTCCCCTGATCATCTTGGTGGTCCTGCACTGGACTCTCTCCAGCAGTTCTCTGTCCCTCTGATTTGACTACAACAAAACAAATCACTGTTTTAAGTTGCTTACCAGTGACATGTTGGTATCGAGTTCTTCCCAGCATAGAATGCATAGCATGCCCCATTTCATGGAAGAGATTCTCCATCATACCAGGACTTAGTAGTGTTGGTGCGCTCCTTGTTGAATGGGGCAGACTGAGCATAAGAACAACTACCGGTAGCTGGTACTCTCCATTTTCCTTTAGCCTGCCTCCACGAACTGTAAAGTGACAATCCTTTTGAAGATAAAAACAAACATAAGGATAGCCAATGCCATAACATAGTAAAACAATTAGGAAATTTAATAATTTAATAACTATTAAATCAGTTACACAAGTTGAATGCAATGATCATTAACAATGTTGTTCAACAGCAGTATGCTGTTTCTCCATCTTTATTATTTGCTTCATATTCATATGAAAACTACCTTATTCCATAAAAACTGTGTTGCTTTTAGCAAATAATTTGGTTTAGAATTATCAAAACCTCTCAACTTTTCTAAAAAAATGTTAATAGTTCAAAGAAATTTACTAATGTGTCAAAACCAAAACTTCTAGATTAAGTTCTCTCCTCATTCTTCATCAATAACTTCTTTAGAAAATATACAGCACTCTGAGTATATTGTGAAATATTAGCAGAGTAACATGTTTAACTAGTGTAGATTTAAAGTTTATCCACTTACCACCTCACTAAAGGTGGAAATTTGCAGATGTTTTTATAGAGTGAAGTGCCTACTGTACTGCATCATATAGTTCATATACTGGCACTAGGCAGCAAGAGTGAGCCATAACAGTTGGAACAATCTACAGTTGTAAGCAGAATTTGGATAAAAATCAGTTGCTATTTTGAGCTTTCATTTTTAGAGAGTATTAAAGTTTCAGATTATTTTAACTTGAAAAATATCAGACAGAAAACAAGGGTTTAAAAACCTACCATCTCTCTAAACAAGTTCTATGACATTCCATAGTGCCTGCCATTCCATAGAACAAGGAGTCTGGGTTCAACCCATGAGGTGATGTTTTTTAAATGCACACTTACTTGCAAAAATATTTTACCTAAAATCACATTTGAAGTTACAGTCTTTCCCCTGTTTAATTCTAAATTGAGATAACTTTTACTAAACTTACACTGAATGCAAATGGCCCCAACATCACAGTCATTACTCAAATAAAACCCGCACTAGCATCAGATCATAAACATTACCTGATGTGGTTTATCAGGTCGATGAAAGAAATCACAATAGATGTATCCTAGCAAACCTTCAGTTTCATGAACAACAGCCTGAAGGAAACAAAGTACCATTTCCACAGTGAAAGCACTGATAAGGTGTGTAAATTGAAGACATGGTATACTAATCCAAAGATTTATAATGAATAAAAACCAGAACCCAGGAATAATGAATGTAAAATCTGTTGACAATTTCAGTCATAAAATATATAGGTGTATGTATACACAAGATTCACAACTTGTCTTTCAATTTACAGCCATTTCTGCATTTCACTCAAAACTAATCAGTCACTGATTCATACTAAAAGTGACATTGTCTGGAACCCCTAAATGACTTCTGAGAAGTCAATAGTAACAGAAGCTAGTTTACCACAGAAATAAAAAATATAGAGAGGAAGGAGTGATTCTAATTTAACCCACAGGTTATAAAGAATATCGGCTCTTGCTGGAGGTAGAAAAGCAGTGAAAATGAACTGGCAGTGAATACATGAAGAGAGAACAGAGGAACTTAGGAACCTGATGAGTAAAGTAGTGCTCAGTTTTTATTTCCACCCTTCCCTAGAAAGAGAGCACAAAAATAAAGACGTGAAAACCGTGCTCAAAGCAAAGATGATATATGGAATTTAGAAGCAAGGCAAAGACACTAGATTGCTAAGAATATCCACCTACAGCATTCCAGTTGTCTACAAGTTGAAACCACGGAAACTAGCAGGGCTAATTCAGAAAGACAGCTTGAAAGATACAGCAATAATCTTTGAACAGAAAATTTGCTTCCGATTCAGGCATCCTTCCCATAGAGACATATTATAAAGGCCATAAAATACCAAGCAGACCAAAGGCACTTAGAGACACCCTTGCTTTCTAACTTAACTAAAATTAGACTGTGCTTTTGGTAGGTACCCAAGTAATTTTAAAACAAAATCCAATTCATGGCTCAGAGGAACACACCATCTTGTCTAACTTCCTTTTGATGTTTCAGATGCCAGGAACAAGTCTACTTACCAGCTTTCGAACATCTTCAGACCAAACCTCTCCTCTCCGTGTCTGCTCACCATAAAGAGAGATTCCTAGGAGCTGACTGAATAAAGAGTTCAAACCTTCCATGCACGCCCCAAGAGAGAAAAACGGACAGTACAAGCCAGGATCGATGTTATACCTAAGGAAATACAAGAATCCCAAACCAGTCAGTTACCTGAGTTACATAAACCAAGTCATAGGCAAAATATACCAGATAAGCATCAAGGCTCTTAGAGAACATTTGGCTTTAATTTTCAAACAGTGAAACTAAGTCACAGACTAGTTATGGCATATGGCTTCACATGTAACTCCTACCAGCGAGTTCAGGTGAAGGAAAAGAGGACATGAGAGTAAGTAAGTCAAGACCTTGAAAAATTAAGCCATGTTTACACAGCAAGCAAGAAAAAGTAAGAAAAGAGTGATAGCAGGAGAGACCAGACTGCTCAAAATTTTCTGATGAGCAGAATTTTTTTCTGATGGACTGGAAACTATTTCCAAGCACATAAAGGTGGCCCTGCTCAAGCAGTGGGGTTGGATCAGATAACTCCAGAGGTCCCTTCCAACCTCAACCATTCTGTGACTCTGTGAAGATGTCATATGAAGCACTGGACTAAGGTCACACAGCTGCAGTATGGGACAGAATTGAGTTTTATGAGAGGAGGACAATGCCTCACGCTTACTGTAAAGGATTACTGCACTCGGCAGAAATACTGGATTAACTTGTTTGCTGGGGGGTGGAAAAGAAGAACTCTGAAGCTGTTTTATGTTTTGTTTAGTTTCTGTCAAAAACACAGATAGACACCAGCAAGAGAAAAGTTGTATTTCTTCATGAAAATAAGTGCTGACAATACATTAGAAAGAATTGGGTATTTCTTCTTCATTCTCATCATTTCTTGAATACCTGCATTGTCCCCAGGTACTTACCCCATGAGGAAGGGGCTGGAGAGAAATTTTTCTGATAGGATGTTTTGTAATGCACTGTTACTACCCAAAGTAAGTGGGTGGAAATCAGTTTGAAATAGTTTTGTCTTTCGGAAAAGTATGATACTTATCCACCCACATATGAAAACAGCAGTAACAAACCATACTGGCTTAAGGCAGACTCCCCAAGGGAACTACTCACAGACCTTAGCTCATGTTTCAAGATGTCACAATCTGACATTTTGAGTACAATAAGGTCCTAATTAAACAGCCACTTTAATAATTATTATACAAAGCTAATGTCAGTCACTCTGGTAGAACATTGTCAGGATCAAACCTATCCCACATTTAATGAAAGATGTGTGTTGATATTCCTCTTGCAATGGAAAATATGAAAAAGTTTTCAAAAACATCATTTTTTTAATAAAAAGGGAAAGAAAATCTTTCTAGTTCTGATCTCACTTATTTCTCCATTTCTGCCTTGTCTACCACACCTCTGCAAAGATCAAGGATGAAGACACTGAAAAATCCTCAGTAGTAATAGTGTATTATGACACAAGACTGATTTTTGACAATCCTGACAGCAGTCGGTGGTGATTATTATACCTTCGGTTCTCTCACATGCATAGTTTGTTCGCTAGCCACTGCAATGTCATAGTAGTTACAAAGAAGGTGGTTAAAATGGGGTAATATAATGCAATTTTCATAATCAGATTATAAAATACCACAGTTCAAAATGAGTATTGGGTACTGGAAAAAAAAAAAAAGCTACTGCTCCAGCAGGATCAGTTCCAGGAACTGATCTTCAAAATCTTTCTCTAAGACCAGTCTATATTCACTAAGCAGCAATCATTCCAGACACCAACACAGACTTAATTCACAACTTTTGAATTTTGGCCTACTACAGGCATGAATTCTCTTGTCACAAATGAAGTAAGACCAACTATCACTGCAGAAAGCTTAACCCCAAACGTGCACTGATTCCAGGAAACCTTTTTCTTTGGGATATTTAGAAATAGAAAATCACCAACATGTCAGCTATCTGAAGCTGATGTCCTATAACCAAAAATTCAGTTCCTGGAATTATTCTTAAAAGATCATCTTGCAAGAGCAAGCATATGCGTAATTCTTTTCTGAGTCCCCACCTTCAAGATTTAATGCTACTCACTGCAGACTGAAAGGTGTAACACTAGATAAGATTAGAGGACAATGGGGGAAAAGGAAGAAATTAATTTAAAAGACTTGAATATTTCCCAGAATATCAATGAGCAGAACAGGAAATCCTACAATCTCCCCTAGATCTATAAAACTGAAGTCTGGGTGTGGGTGGAAAAGTATTTGAAATAGTTTACAGACAAACTACATGTTCTCTTATTAAAAATTCTTGCTTGATTCCAGGCATTCAAACAGTAGCAGCCATTAGCAACTTCATAATTTCCAGATGACAGGAAAAAAGCATCTGTTTGCTACCAAATGATTGCCCAACATCAGTTATTCACAGCTTCATCACCTTAGTGAAAATGCAATAACACAATATTTCCCATGCACAGCATTTCATTGTTCAAATTCATGCTAATCTAAAACACCACAGCACAACTTCTTGGCAGCAATGGTGCTTGTGATTGTGACAGTAAGCCACATGTCTCTTCCTCAGCCCTCCGGGTGACATTCCTAATCCTGTTCAAGGGTCTCAGGCTGTATCTTCAAAACATTCTCTGACTCAGGCCAGAAAATATAAAAGACTACATAGAATTCCAAGAGGAAGATTCCCATCAATACACTCCTTTCACACTTCAAACTGGCCTGCAACAAAGACAAAGCTTGTCTATGTATAAAGAAGAGCATTTTTGAGAGCTGATCCAAGATGGTACAATTAACTTCTCTTGAAGCTAAAGAGGAAATTCAAAGTTCACCATCTTCTGTCCCAGGTGTATGTATGTATGTATGGGTGTTTTTCCAAACATGAAATCAAGTGTATTTCAAAATGCACACAAAAGCCTCCAAAGAATACCCAAAACAAGGCATTCCACTTCTCTAAGGACAGGATAAAAGGGTAAAACTTTAGTTAATGAACTAACTGCTACTGATTGACCCTACACAAAAAAAGAACAGAGTTTCCAAAGCAGTACAGATTAGCCCACCCCAGAACTCCTCACTGGACAGAGCAAAGAAATCTTCATAATGTACATGTTAATGACTGTTGATGACCCTACTGTGCATATTTTTTTTATATACTACTTTAAAGTAGCAGCCATTCTTACAATCACTTTACGCAGTACTTTGAAGCTATTATCAAATGTGGTCTTGGATAGTTATCTACCTTTGTTCCTTCTATTTAAAGCAAGCAGTAAAAAATTAAATTAAAAATGCAAGAACCAGCTGCTTTAAGATGAGCACACTCTTTCTAGTCACTCTTTGGTAGGCTGCTTCTCCAGCCAAGTTACTTTTATCTTCAGCAGGAAATACAGTCAAGTATTTCTGGGAAAAGAAATCAGGAAGTTATTACGACCCATGCTGAACTATGCTAACAGGCACTCTGCTACCAGTAAAACTTCTGCTAAGGGTTACTGCTACTAGCAAGAAAGGTTAATGTTCTGGAGACAGACAACTAAAATCTGCATTAGAAACCAATAAACAACCGGAGCTCCATTTGGTGACAACTGCAGAGAAGGGCCTGAAGACAAGATTTCTTGAATACTGTAATTTTCAGCTTGCTTGCTGCACCAGTTGAGCAGATAGACAAGATTCAGTGGGGAGGAGGATACATATGGCATGCTAACATCACCAGAACATTGTCCGATTCCAAAGCTGGTAGATATGTGGAAATATGGTTACAGTAGTTCCTAAGGGCCAAAAAGGATTCAGGTCAGCTGAGCAAGCCAGGGCAAAAATCAAACATCCTGTCTGGATACCTTCTCAGTTAAAACACGAGTTCTGGGCCCCAGCAAGGTGATTCAGAGTGCTTCAAATAGGCACCTAGGAAGGCAGACAGAAATATAATGCCACCCACAGGCTTAGCAAGGTACCAGTTGGAGCTAACTACCAGAAGTCTTGAGCATGGTTATGTGCTCTTGCATCTCTCTGGAACTTAGGCTTCCCTGACTGAACTGCACGTTGTAAATCTGAATCCCAAGAGGATGAACAGCACAGTCTTTTAATGTGAAGATGCCTTTGAAAATGAAGACAAAAGAGGTGGAAGAACGGTGCTCTGATGAATTGCAACAGACCTTTGCAAAGAACTATGTACTCCAGTCATAAGGATTTCTTGCCACAGAATCATTTTTTCTAGGGTATCTCAGGTATGGATTGATTTTGACACTTGCAATACTACAAAATGCTTTCCCAACTACCCTTGAACTTGAGCACCTAAGTTTTCTTAAGCCCTTATATGAAACTTAGGGGATCTGAATGCACTTCTGGAAGAGGAGGAAAAGAAAATATCAAAATCTCTATCTGTAAAAGACACATCCACCAGAAAACACAATTATTAATCTAAAAGATGACTTCCTGAAATGAAGAGGAATTTTTACATGACCAGATATTAGCAAAAAACCCCAAAGATTGCTTCTAGTAGAAAATAACATACTACTATTTTTATGTAAAAATAAAGGACACCAGTATATAATCTAACTACAACAGCACCAAACATACCATGAAGTCATCTACAGCAGAATATTTTTCCCTGTGACAAATGACCAGTTTGATACCTTGAATTAAAAAAAAAACTACAAAAATAAAGAGGAAAAGGTAGTCACTTCTATTATAATAATGTACTTTATTTTGTTGTTCCTGTAGAAATGCATAACTCATATGCCTAAATGTCCAAAGCTGTTGAAAGGCAGAGAAACATAAAAATGAACAGAAGTTTGTTAATGCCTTCATTTTGTCTTAAAACATGTTCCAATAACTCAATTCACTCTGAACATCTGATTTCAAACACCAAAGCCTTCATATTTATAACACAGCCCAGGAATGAATGAAAACTTTCTGATGTACTTTATATCAGAATGTGAGCTCAGAATACAAAGAGAAATCTCAGTACTCTCCTAAAGAAAGTGGAAATTATCAAAGAAAAGAGTAGTTTCTTTGATGTAAATTCCTGCATTATGCTGAAGTATAAACTACACTGAAAAATGCAGACACCTTGCTTTTATAGTATGCAGCCCAGCACTGTTTTTAAAAGAAGTAATAGTAGCCAAAACAATTTAAAAACCAAGTCTAAAAAGAAGCTAACTGACAGTGAGGTTTGGTTATTCTTCAAGAACAGCAGGCTTCAAACAAAAAGGCTGTATCCCTGGGAAGAACAAAGATGTAGTATGTCATTATAAATAATTATTTCTAAGTATGACTGCACTGAGTCTAAATAAAATGCAGACTTCTAAAATCACTTTCATTTAAGTTATATATTTGGAAGGAAACTAAGACTGTTTTGTGTAGCATGACATTCATCTTTCTATTAAGAATGCTTTTTATAAACTTGGACATTGAGGCTATTTGAATAAGGATCACTGTTCAGACCATGAGCATTCAGACCCCTAAAAACTGCAGATCAGCTGCTTGGCAAGGATTCTTATCAGTGGCTATTAAATGTAGTCCTTGAGATATCCTGACTTTTTTGTTGAGAAAAATCATTATCCTGTTGACATTTAAGAAAATATAGAACACTAAGTTAACTCTCTAATAAACCAGATTCTGTCAAAACTTTCAAAGAAACTTGAAAAAAAAAAAAAATCTCGTTAGTAGAAGATGAAAGTGAGATGAACCCCTCAGGTTAACTTAAAGAGATCAAGACAAGGAAAACCCCTTCCAATTTTCATTACATGCCAGACTACGAAATTTAATTCTTTACCTGAAGGGAGACTCTTAACCATGATTTATAGAAGACTCTGGATTTCTTAAAAAAAAAAAAAAAAGTAATAATAATAGAAAGCCTTTGTACTCTCATAAACCATAAGCTAGCACCTGTATCTCATGCCTTTTTTCTTTGTGTTAATTTTACTTTGTAGAATACTTTGGAGGTGGTCAGGGTGTAATTTGGAACATTACTTTCGATACTAGTATCAATACTGTATGCAACTTTTAGATTTGACTTTATTTTCAAAGCAACATCAATTTCTTGTCCTTCCACAATGTTTTGAATAAAGAAATTATTCTTGAAAATTTAATTCAGCTTCACAGCAAGCCTTTTCAATAACTTTCAGGTTTTCATCAAAAAAAAAAGACACTAGCTTAGTGACTGGTAAATTAAACAGACTTTTTGTACCTACATAAGTTGTTTCAAGAGAAGGCATGCCTTCCCATGCTTAAAAACAGTTATAGAAAGTTTTACTTCTATATGAACATTTTACTTGAAAGATTTCCTGGTTCTTTTTAAATTTTTGAATTATTTTTCCACTTCAACTTTCAATTTGAATCTAGTAAGAGTTTTCTCACATTTTCAACAAATGGTCTGGGCAATTTTTCCATGTGGTGTTCCCAACAGCGAACACTCTATTATAGAACTAAAAATAATTTAACAAAAAACAGTCATAAACAAGTTTGTTTACAAGCAAGCTGGCAACCCCCAAGGTGAGAAACATCCAGTCATGTTTAGCTATCTTGGTATTGCACCTACCCCTCTGAAAAAAACAGAAGTGCTGCCCACTCTCCCCTGAAGATGGCAGCCTATGTATGGTCCTAACAAGAAAGGAGATGGGTTATTCCTAATTTCTGCTCAACTAGTCACCTCAAGATCCAAAATACCTGCAGTTTCTGTGGTGTTTGTCTTTCCCACACAGCAGGAAACTGGCTTTTTTGGGCATTGATTTGTTCATCTCCAAGCTGCGGTCCCAAGGAGACAAACCAGCACAGAGTGCAATACCCTGCAAGCACATCCCAGTTGCAAGTTGAATAAAATCTATGACATTTTGCAAAAATCCCAACAGTAAATCACAACCAGTGCAGTCAGTCCAGCCTGGGAATCACCAAAGGTTCATCAAACAGGAGTCAGTACCAAATACACTAAGCTTATCACTGGCAGTTTTCAACAATAGTTCTGTGTCTCTGTCAGAAGTGGCTTAAGCACAGGCAATCCCACTTTCAAGGCAGTTGACCTCAAAAAAAACCCTGAAGAGCTGGAAGAGACCTTTTATGACCCAAAAGAAATCAGCAAGGCCTTGAGAATTATAAATAACTGCAGCTGCACTTACTGAGAAGTAATGGGATTTAATTAATACTATGATACTTGCCTGCACTAAAACTCTACAGTATTATTTTTATAATATACATATTAGACATCTTCTTACTTGTTAAGAGACTGAAGCATGTTCTAGCATTCACTGTTTTATTACCCTGAGCCTGCCAAAATTCTTGAGGTTTTCCTAATTGGTCTATCTTCTTTTAAGATACTGCTACCATGAATTTCAGACTTTTATCTCCAGTTTTCTCTTAAATGTACATTTATACTAATGTCTACATTCTCTGCCACTTGAACTACAGCTACAAAAACATTACACTGTTGTAAGTGGAGGTTTAAAGTCAGAGAGGTTACTTAATATAATTGTAAAACAAAAATAATAAGAACTGAAGTAAATTATCCTGTTACCATCAACAGTAGACTTACAGTTTTGAAGTAGGATCAAGTTTCCAGGGAAAAGACTTGGTGAAAGAAACAAAATTATTGTGGCTACAAAAAACACATTCTGTGAATCAAGTCTGGAGCTCCTCCTGCTGTCCAACTTGCAAAACAGCAGAAATGCTCAGTAACTGAAAATAAAGGTGACCTGATATGGCAGTAAATGTCATTAAAATTCAATTGTCAAAATTATGTGAATATCCAGCTCTTAAATATAATTATGAAGAATCTAAAAAAGGATTTATTTCCTTCAACTTGTTCTAGGTGAACCTGGTTCTGCAGGGGGGTTGGACTAGATGATCTCTAAAGGTCCCTTCCAACTCTACCATTCTATGATTAGAATATAAAATATATAAACATACAGAAATATTTAAAAATATCTCATGAATTTCAGTGTCATTTGAGAGACATTGATGCAGCTGGCCAAAATCCAGAGTACTAAAGAGGAATTAAAACATCACATTGTCTAATGGTTGCTCACAACATTTCTGTTTGCAAATAAGGTTGTAGAGACCAAAATAGGAACCAGTAAATCTTATTCAACAGACACAGACACTGTCTAATCTACTTTTCCTTGTGACACTTAGTGGTACTGGAATGTCACTAAGTTACTTTATCAAGAACTAAACCTCTATGGTCACTTTCTTTACATCTAGGTTTTGAAGATATCTGCATCTTCTGTATATTCCAGTGTTGTGGAAACTATGGTTCTGTTACATCAGCTGGTGTCACAGTGACAACAGCAGTCCAAAAGAAATACCCAAAAGTATACATTTGCCTCCCTTTCAACAAAAGAATCCCAAAACAAAGCAGATCAGAACAGAAGCCATGTTCTGTGCACAGCCCTATTATAAATATGACCATGGCATTTGTGTAGAAGACAAAGATGCAAGTAAATTTCATCCAAAGAAGTTAATTAATCTACTAAACAAAACTAAGAATGAGAAAAATGCATGACAGCTAAATATATCCCACTTGAAAACATGTGTTGCCATTCCATGACAAAAAAATGCAAAATAAAATAGGATACATTAAGTAAAAATAAAATTAAACAATTTATTTCCCTTAAAATGAAACATAGTATAATTGCAGGGGGAAATAGTATAAATTTTTTTTCACAGGAAAATAAAAAACAAAACCAAAAACAAACCCAAGGACAAAAAGCATCACTTCTCCTCAGGGATGTAATTTAATACAAAATAATTGGCTTAGTTAAAAAGAGAATAACAACAAACAGCCAAAAGTCAAACTCCTGCCAGCACAAAGCTTTGACAGACACGGTTCTCATCTTCCAGTTACAAAGACTTTGAACTGAACATGGCATAGCATCCAAGGGGCATTCAAGAAGATGTGGTCAAACAAGTGGAAGTACAAATGCAAGATAAAGGACAGTAGATTCACATTTACATAGACAGTAAGTGGCACATAGAATATGTTTAGGGCAAAGACGTGACAAGGTATATTCCTGTCCTCTGGCTGGTGTATGAATACCCTCTGACTCCTGTTTAGTTTCAGTTATAAAACAATAGAGAAGTGTTATTTACTTTTTACTACTGACTGCCCAGTACCCTGTTAAATACCTTCAACATGGGCAGAATCAATATAAAGGATTGACTATCAGATCAAAAATTTCTCCCAAAGACAGACTGCTATACAGAAAACAGGGCAGCATCAGATCTAAGTCCTTGATTTTTAGCAACACACTCCTTCACACAGTACAGAGAAAAATTACTTTTCCTTTCCTGTCTTGTGGATACAACTGCCAGGAAAGAAGACGCTCCTGAGCAACCTGAAGGAGAAAAAGGTTGGTCCCCAGTCCTGCATTGTGATCACAGAGGCCCTACATAGATTCAGGAGATTTTTCACACTGATCCAGATGTCAGACTTGACCCCTGAATAAATAAAAAATAGCAAAGACACATTGCCAATGTCTTGGTCTGTTTTACCTGCATCTCTCCCTCCATAAAGCTACCATGCAATTCTTAACATACAATAACTTTACTGGATCTTTTACAAAGCCCCACAAGGAAGGGAAATATTTTCTTCCTAATGCCAAAATGAGCAGAATAATCTCTGATCACTAGAAACTCAATTACAACATGATTAGCTTAATGAGATGATCTAAGGGCAGCAAAACAGTCTCAGAAGACACTTCTCCAGGAGGAAGGAACAAATACAGAATATGGGACATGCTAATTCTGAAATCAGGGAAAGCAGACATTACAGGAAATTTACAAAACAAATAGCATACACAACAAATTTCATTGATATTTCACAGCAATGTTAAGCACTAGGTATCAAAATGTAATTATTTATATTTTGAGACACTATATAGTCATGGTTAAATGAGTATGAGTGCTTTTCCACAGACTGCAACTGACCACTGCTAAAATGGGGTTTGGAGTTAGATGGACTCTGACTCTTCCCCAGTATAACCACTACTTCATTCCCACTTTCACAGAAGTGTGTCTACTACCTGTTCAGTTTAAAACAAAAGCATCCACTATCAGGTAGCACCACAAACAAGCAACCCGTGCACACATTGTGGACTGCTTTGTGCTCTGGCATCAGCTGCGAAGAGCAGATACAGTAGCTGGACATCCCTTTCCCTTCCCTGCACAGGTTCTACACACCCAGGGCACAGCTCAGTTCCCATCTGAGCATGCAGATATAAGCCAAGGCCAGTGTTATAGCTGCTGCTCATAAAACTCCTGCCTCACAAACAAGTACAAGAAAGCACCAGAACAGTCTGACAGCTGTTGACAGCCCTTCCATGACACATCTACACTACTATAGCTTTCTGATCCAGAGTAAACCACAATTTTAATCAGATATATTCAGTCTAAGTTTGTTTAAAAAAGAAAAACCTACAAATCTGCAGTGACGGAAGATTTTTCTTCTTCCTCCTCTTGTAAGAGAAGTACAACTTTAAATTATCTTTTCCAACACAAACCTAAAAGATTGCCGCTGCTGATCTAATAAAGGCAACATGCAGGGCTCACATCTTTCAGAGCTGGCTTCTCATTATGTGCAAAGGTCATGTGCACTATTTAAGTCTGTGCAGAGAATTTATTTCCCAGTCTTTGCAGGAGAGATGAGAATGAATTCTACCCATAAACAGTGAATATCTACTCAAGAAGTTGCCATTTCAAGTCTGTAGAAGGGCATGAGAGTTGCATGTACAGTAAGAAGTACAATACAGCTAAAATATGAAGAGGAGTCAGGTTGGGTTGTATTCAGTAATAAAACACTATTTAAAAAAATTACTGCGGGTCAGCTAAAAGTAAAACCAGAATAAGGATTTTCTAGCCGTTGTGAAACAGTTTCATCCTCACATCTTCAAAGAGTGCCAATATTGCCCCGTAAAACAACAGAGGAGCCGAAAACTCCTACAGGCATTCCAGCAGTAACTAAGAAATGTTACAAACTGCACTACCAGCCACTCTTTATTTTTCATACTGAAGGACATCTTCAAAGGAGGAAATCCTGTTTACACGGAGGCCTTTCTTTGTCCTCATTGCAAGGAATGAAATACAGACTTTCATTTACATTACAATCATGAACATAAGGAGCTTACCTCTCAGCACGAAGGAGGCTACTGTAGTAAGGGTGATCCCACGGCATCAGCTTCTGAAAGAGAATTCCAGCTTACAATTACAACAATGGACACCAAGTGAACCCAAAGTAAAAGTTTTGTTTCTTTTGATTATTTTTGCAGTTCCGACAAGTCACAGAGCTTTAACACATAATGGGAAACATTCCGTGATAAAACATTCTGAAATCTTTTTTCACACATGCTTGAGGAATGTACTTCTTATTCAAATATATAATGGGACTTCATACCAGATTTCAAGAAATACACTTAATTCAAGGTAAAAAGATAAACTTAGTTACGTACAGACTTAGGATACATACACCACAGTATGGAAACTGGACATGCATCTGAAGTAAAGCACACCCTTTGTTTTTCAGAATAGTGTATTAATTAATTAAAAATAAAGTAATACTCAGTTTCACCACTTCACGTTTTGATTCCCTCAGTATCATTTTGTATAAAACAGCTACCTTGTGCTCAGTGCTTGGTTTCAATGCAATTAGCAGCTAAGCAAGCAAAGATCATTTGAAGTCGAAAGACAGAAAGTTTCTCTTTCTAATTATACTACATGTACATGTTACACTAAAATAGAGTGTGGTTTGGTTTTTTTTTTCCCTAAAATATGGTGGGGTTATTTCTTGTAGAACAATGTTACCTTATGTCATACTTTTAAAAAGAAATTAAACAGAAAACCACAAATGAAAATTTAACTTACTGAATTCTGGGGGTTAAGCTTCATTTTCATCTTTGTCATCATTTCAAAATCTTTTTGAGTTCTGAAAAATATTTTTAGGATGAAAGTGTTAATGAAAGATTTTTGAGCAATGGATTATAGTACATGATAATTCTCTGCTCTAAGAAAATACTCATTGTCAGAGACTGGTAGTAGTCTATAAAATAGAAAGCCCATAAACTATGGTAAAAGAACTTTTGCATTTTGCTTTTGTCATTAGGGTATCTTTAAATCAAGTCCCTCTTACTATGATTGTATGCCTCCAAATCATTTTCTTTCTTACAGTACACCCCATTTATGTGATGAAATTGTTTCATGCTGTTTGGAACAAAGAGAGAAAAGGACAAACAGAATAACTTGCTTATAGATGTAACATATAAGGACTCGTGTATGGGGAGAAGACCAGGGGAGGTGTTCAACTCAAACTTGACTATCTTGTTTACTGCTGCCTGAATTTCTTGGCACATTGCCTGCTGCACTCAGTACTGGGGCAAATGACTGACTAAATGATCTCTAAAGGTCCCTTCCAACCCTACCATTCTCTGATTCTCTGATAACAGACACAGAATTTATTCTAAGCAGATAGCTCCCTTCAAAACTGTGAGAAATTCTTGCATTGTGTTTCATCACAGCATGTGATAAGCAGCACTGCTTGACGTAATGCACAAGGCCCTCTATTCTTGAACTAAAGAGTATGGTTAGAAAGATAACTTAGTGAAAAAGACATACCTTTTAGACAACTGGTCAGAAAGCTTCTCCAGAAACTGTCCTACTGTCTCTAGAATGGAAAAAAAGAATATTATTTCTTCCCTTAAAAGATGTTTACATCAAAACATTCTAAACAAAATAAGCTCCCTTAGAACAACAAAGCTCTCTTTAGAACAGACTGCTCTGTTGACCACCATGTCATCTTTTGAAGAGAATTTAAAATTACATTTACTTTGTTAGATGCTGGGAGAATGTCAAGTTCATAATCTAAGGAGTGAGCATTCTGAACAAAAAACACTGGATCCTACCCAGTGAGTATTGTCATTTATAGAAAGCATGACTTACATACAGCAAAATGTAACTGCAAAAAGCTACTTCACTGGAAGAAGTATATGCAAACTTAGCAAAAGAAATTAACAACTTCTGAGCTCATATGAGTGCATTTCACTTCTCAGCATATCCCTCCATACATGCCCTCATACCTGGATTTTTGGCCATTGTTCCCTGAAGAGCCCTGTGGGCAAAGGTGTCATACCCAACCAATTGTGCCAGACTGTTCCGGCTAGCAAGCAGTTCTTCTAAACGGCCCAGCTGCTCAGTGTTTGGGTAAAGGAAAATCTTGTAAGCAGCTTCTCGCACCTAATACAAAAAATAATTGAAAGGTAACATTACTGTAGTGCAATTTTTAATAAAAACAAGTGATGCAATTGAAGAAGATCTGGCATTACAGCTGTATTTCACTGATACTGCTGGGAAAAGGCCTAAAGCCTTTTAACAATAGTAATTACAACTGCTTGACAATTAACAGCTCTCTTATCCATTAAAGATGGAATGAGGAAATGCAATGAGACAACTTAACAGACCAAGACTGCCAAAAAGGGTCCTGTTCTTTATTTCTGTCAACTGTCCCCTCTCTGGTCATTGCATCCCTCCTCCTGCCAACATCTGTGCTTCTCAGACCACTCTGTGAGCTGCCTTATCTCACTAAAACTTCTGAAAATAAACCCAAAAGAAAGCCAAATTGTTCTCTGCATGTCAGTTAGGCTGGCTTATGGAAGGATCTGATAGGAACCAGAGACAGGGTCAGGGAAGAGAAATAAAGGAAAAGAAAAGCCTTATTTCTTTTGAAGTAGCAAGCTATTAGTCTGCAATTCTGCTCAATCTATGTTTGGGGTTTTTTTTTGTAACTCTTAAAAAGAAATCACCTCAAGCCTCAGAAAATTTGGTAAAATGCATTTTATCTTTGACAAATCAAGTGAAGATAATATTTGTACATACAGAATAGGGTTAAGAAATCCTGTAACAACTTACACTTATCTTCAAATGAAATCAGCTTCTCTCTTGGATAATATATTCAACAAGACGGCAAGTGTTTATTAAAGAAGTATTACTCCACAGATCATTTCACACCTGTTCTGTGGCACCAAACTTTCATTTTAAAAAAAAAAAACTAAATAAAAAAAAAATCCACTGAGATGATTCCACTTCCTTAACCATGGTTCAGCAGTGAGCTTTTGCAGCAAAGGCCAATAGCATACTGAGCTCTGTTAGATCCCAGTACAGGCATTCAGCATACCGATGCGATTGCTTCCCTCTACTTGGTACTGTCCAGTTTACGTTTGGAGCCCAGTATCCAGATTTGGGTTCCACAGGACAAGAAAGACACTGACATACTACAGTGGGTTCAGAACAGGGCCAACAAGATGTCTGGGGGCTGAAGCACATCACACAGAATGGAGGCTGAGAGAGTTGGGTTTGCCCAACCAGAGAAAGAAAAACCTCAAAGATTTTTATCTGTATCTACCTAGTGGTAGGGCATAGAGAATATGCAGCCAGACTGCTCTTGGAGGTGCAGAACAAAAAGGAGATGTAATGGGGACAAGCTGGAAGATGAAAAATTCCCATTTAATATCACAAAAAGAAAAAAAAATGAGAGTGGTCAAACAGGCTGCCCAGAAAAGTAATGGAATGCCCGTCCTTGGAAAGCATCCAAAATTCAACTGGACATGTCACTGAGAAACCTGATCTACTTGATCTTGCTCTGAACAGGATCAGACTCAAGTTTGAAAGCTCCAGAGGTCCCTTCCAATCAAAATAACTATTTACAAAGAACCTCTCCAGAGATCTGACCCAGTGAACTGCATTCTTTAATCAATATATTACTCCCAGCTTCAGTAACAATTCTACAGATCTCACTCTTTTCTGTAAAAGGGTTTACAGATTACATGCAATGAGTATTATTCCTTTATTTACATTCTATCAGGTTAATTTTTCATTTCTTACAGAAACCAAACATTACCACTTGGCTTCCAACACTCTTTTTTTTAGGTGACAAACAAGATCAAAGACACATTGATTATTTAACTACATAGCAACTGAAAAGTGAACACTTGAGTGTTGCAATACACTCTTGATTCTAGAACCGTATCTGAAAGGCTAAGGAATCACTGTCACATTTTAAAGAGTTTAAATTAATTTTCAATTTATAAATAAAATTTATTTTTTTTTAAAGCATCATTAGCTATAACTAAGATATGGTTACTCAGGATAATTCCAGTTGAATGGGACCTCAAAAGGTCTCTAATCCAATCTCCTGCACAAAGGAGGGGCAGCTATAAAGTAAGACCAAACTGCACAAAGCTTTTTCCAGTCAAGTCCTGAAATCTTGCACAGATGGGAAAGCAAGCATGATCTCTCTGTTTCACTGCTTGAGTATCATTGTCAGGAAAAACATGTCATTTGAACTTGTGCCTGTTGCCACCTGTCCTACTGACATGTACCACTCTGAAAAGCTTGGCTCCCTCTTCTCCGTTAATATCCTTATCAGTACTGGCAGGCTGCTGTCAAGGTCCCCCTAAGCCACCTCTGCTACAGAGTGAGCAAGCCCAAATTTCTCAGCTCCTCCTCAATGAAATCACTCCAGTTATTGGCCATCTTGGTGGTCTCCACTGAAGCCACTCCTAAAGACTGATGAGTTAAATGGACTATATGGCTAAGAGATTATGGGCTACAATCTCTTCCCTCAGTCTCTTGCTCTGCCCTTGTTCATGTAGTCCAGGACACTCTTGGCTACCTTCGCTGCCAGAGTCACTGCTGGCTCATGCTCAGCTTGCTTCTCATCAGTCCTCTGGGCCTTATCCACAGACCATAACCAGACAGGCAGTCCCAGCCTGTACTACTGGCAGGAATTTTCCCCTTTCAGGTGCAGAACTTCATATTCATCCTTCTTGATTTAGTCAAGACTGAGTATCTTCAAATCCCTGTGTGCTTGGAGGATTCTACATTCTACTACCAGAATCTCGAGCTCTTGTACCTTCAGAGTTGCATCCTATGGGATCCCACCTCCCAGTTCACTGAATAAACTGAAGTCTGCTTGCCTGAAATTCAGGGCCTATATTCTGCCCTTCTTCCTCCTCGATCCACTCAGGATCTTCACCTCCATTATTTCATAACTCCTGCAGCCAAGGCGGCCATTGATGATTATGTTCTAAACCAGTTCTTCCTTGATAGTTCTAATATCATCATCATAAATCATATGTATTTGCCTCCATAACAAGTAAAATAACCGATATGCACTTTTGTTACACAATACACTGGAGCAAATTTGGGGAACACACACCAGATCATCAGGACAATCAGCATGCAGACCAGCAACTTGTAAGTAATTGCCTTCAGCTGTAAAATTGTACCGAATATGCTCTGGCAAAATATGTTTGTCAATCTTGTTGGGAAGGTGAGCTCCTGTCAGAAATTCATTACATAAATCCAATATCCTGACATTGAGGTTGACTGCCTTTTTACGCTGGAAGAAAAAGAAAGTACAAAATATGTAATATCTTCAAACATAGTACATTCAAACATAACATTTAAGATTAGACCTATAGGATCAACAACATTTTAAATATCTGATGCAGACACCAACCAAAGAAAGCATGATCCCAGGTCCTGTTTATAACTCCTCAGAAAAGACACAGTGATGACAGCCAAATTGGGAATAACAGTCAACTAATATCTAAACCAACATAAAAAAAAAAAAAAAAAAAAAAATCCAAACACACAAAACTCCACAGAGGACAATGGGAATCTTGGAGGAAAAACCAGCCCAGAATCATGTGATTCATGCCCCAAATATTTAATTTTCTGGTCCCTAGTATTCAGGAAAATTTCTGTTCATGTATCATAACGAAAAGTTACCTTTTCTTCATCCAAATGTATGCCACTGATCTCAAAATCAAACATAAAAAGTTCTGCCACTCGCCTAAAAATACAATAAACCTTTGTTAAAAGAGCTTCATTTGATAGTAAGTAACAGATTTTTCCAGTAGTAGTTATTTAGGTTTCATGTCTTTGACAGAGAATGACGACACAGTTATATGAGCATTGTTGTTACAGATACAGACTTCCAACGGTTCAGGTCTTTTAACAGTTTACTCAGTGAAACAGGCTTTATCCTTTGTAGTTACTTTAATCACCTGCATTGAAAACATCCTTCAAAATAATTCCACTACATCAATCTAGACATTTTACCAACTTGTGCAAATTACCATTTTAATCTACCACTTCATTTATCCTAACAGATCCAGAAGAGACCCCTTCAAATCTAACATCCTTGATTGTTGAGAAAGAAGGAAGTAACTTGCTCAAACGTTAAGATCTCCTAACCATGTCAGCAAATATACAATTCAAAACCACAACTGAATAAGCAGCTCATAAAACATTTTACAGCAATCATAAGGTAAGATTTAAACAAATATACTGATAACCTGGTTTTGAAAGATAGAAATTTCTCTAAACCGAAATCAAGTTATATAGTCTGTTCTCTTTTATTGATAAAGACACTGATATATCCACTACCATTCTTCATTTCAATCAAAACGGTGTTACTGAACAAAATCTTAAGTTCTCATTTTTTTATTTTTACAGATGTCAGTTATTCACCTCTGTACAGTCACAGAGACATTCTCCAGGGCTACACAACTACAAGCTTCCTAACTCCTGCGCAAGTAATTTAGTAGTGACTGATAAATTAGTAACAGAGATGCATTTATGTTTTCCAATTGTAGTCACTGAATTAATAAAACATAAAATATAAGCACAATAAGGAACAATACATAATATCTAAAAACCTGAACCTATAAGCATTAATAAGTACCTGGTTTCTGGATCTAGGGAACTCATAACAATTTCATCAGCTAGGAGACGTCTCAAACTCTGACAAAGTTCAACATCTGTATTTAATCTGGAAAGACAGAGTAAAAGAATCACACATTAGCAACAAACACTAACATTTCAGTCTCTCTATATTACTCATTCAAAGGCAGAGGTCAACAATTACTGAGACAGCAATAAAGGACTGTACCTTCAAAGTGCTTTTTGGTTCACGGCAACACTTCAAAACTACAAGATTTGTACACAAAGGATGTGTGGGCAAACTGACACGTTAACTGGTCTTGTGCCATCCACTTCTGGGTGCTATTTTGTGGCAAACACAGCTAAGTCTAAAACCAACAGCTTAGTTTATATGTACAAAAATAATCACAAGTTCATAAAGGTGGGACAATTGTTTTCAGATTCTTATTTTGAGAGGACTCAACTAAAGGAAAACCTATTCTCAAGTTTGCCATCAGATAAATGTGCTGCTGGCTGCTGCTGAAGAAGACTAAGAGCCTACTATCTCCAGAAGTTTTCCAGATGCTGATTACTCTCCCTGTGCCAGACAACAATTTGCTGGCATCTTAACTACAAGTATGTATATCAACCTGGAATATTGGGTAGGAATCACAGTGGGGAATGAAACATACATATATATCAGCACAGCTGCAGTGGGCAGCAGCCCCAATCTGAACATCTTGAGCACTAACTTAAATCAGTTGAGGTGCAGGAAGTCCCCACAGCCCCATCTGTAAAATGAATTAATAATTACCAATACCCAATCCAGAAGGAGAAGAAGATGTTGCATTTATGCCAGAAATGGCTCTGATCAGAAGATGCTAATTAAGAATAATAGAATAACAGAATAGTAGAGTTGGAAGGGACCTTTAGAGATCATCTAGGCCAAACCCCCTGCAGGATCTAGGTTCACCTAGATCAAGTGAACATGTCCAGGCAGGTCTTGAAGACCTCCAAGGAAGGAGACTCCACAGCCCTTCTGGGCCCAAGACTTTGACAAAGTGGCTAAAAGCAGATATGCATTGTTAATAGTTCCCATTTGCTCATGAACACAAACATTCGACAGTAGCTAGTTTTGAGCATTAACAACAGGTCATGAACCTCTCAGGTTAATTTGCGAATATTTTCTTTCTACAAATTTTAAATCTGAAGTGGTATTCAGACATTAAAGTCATGTTACTATAGACAGTGTATAAAGTATATTGTTATAGAAGGTATGTTCAATCTAAGTCTTGAAAAACAGTTCCAAGTGAATGGTTTCTCAAACATGCTGGCAAGACCAATGCCACAGTTTCTGATCAATTTAATCTTATCATTCTCTTTTTAGCCAGTCATGTTAGTCAGAAGGCTTACTAAACAAACTGATGTATTGTATCTCCTCCTCAGAGTACAAAAGGCGTCTCTGGCTACTGTAGGACACCAGGCCAACCAATCACTGCCTCCACTGTTATTAAGAACTCTGAGGCAAACAGAACACCCGACTATCTTCACAGTACTGCTTGGTAAAGCTTTCACTTAAGAAGACTACTCTTGAATGTCACAGGAAAGGAAGATCGACAGTGAAAGGACACTGTCTTTGGAGATTAAAGATCAACCATTTCCACTTTCTCAGCAACAAGAGCAGAAACAAATCAATTCACGGGTGTCAAGGATTATAAAGCTAACTCTCAGGATTTAGGATTTAAGACATTGAGAATTAAAAAAAAAAAAAGAAGAAATAAACTTAAGAAACAGAAGTCTTTAAGAACACGTTCTAAGAAATGGGGTTTTAAATAAAGCACATGCAGGCCAGGGTAGAAGAGACACAAATCACAGTCCCAGACACACACATCCTGACTCAAACAGGAAACCGTCCCTTTTCACATATCGCACTCACTAACTGGAATTCAATGGGTCAGCAAATCAGAAGAAACTGCTATGATATATAAACAGCTTAAATCTTAAAAACAAAATAACATTTTGTACATTTGCTTTACATCAGCTAGTTAACTGTCAAAATTCCTCAAAAAATGTAGCTCTGAGGCTTTGATGGGTTTCAGTGACATGGAGTCAATTGATAATTTAAATCTATTCCGGATACAAACTGAAACTAAAAGTAACTTTTCATGAGATACTGCAACAAAGCTACATCCTTAAACATCTGTAACAGCAAGACCCACACTTTAACATGTAAGACTTGCTCTAACCTGCAAATCCTTCCTACGTATATTTTTTTTTTTATGGCTCTTTTCATAGATGTATTGGGTTTGCAAGGTAAGGTTTTGGTAGCTGGGGTGCTTCTGTGAGAGGCTACTGTAAGGTTCCTCTATACCAAATGGAGCCAATGCCAAATACCTACAAAACAGACCTGCCACTGGCCGAGGCAACAGTAGCAACATCTCTGGGATAACACATTTATGTGAAACAGAAATTGCAGACAGAGAGAGTGAGAATATGCAAGAGAAACAAGTCTAGTAGACATCAAGGTCAGTGAAGAAGGAGGGGAGGAGGTGCTCCAGGCCCAGAGCAGAGGTTCCAGTGCAGCCCATGGCAAGGCCCTGCCCCTGCAACCATGGAGGCCACAGGGGAGCAGAGACCCACCTGCAGCCCAAGTAGGACCCCATGCCGGAGCGAGTAGATGCCCAAGGGAGGCTGTGACCCTGTGGGAAGCCCACACTGGAGCAAATTCCTGGCAGGATCTGTGACCTCAAGGAAAGAGGAGCCCACACTGAAGCAGGTTTGCTGCCAAGACTTGTGACCAACGGGGGACCCACACTGAAGCAGTTCATTCCTGAAGGACTGACTGCGCCCCGTGGAAGGGACACATACTGGAGCAGCTCATTAAGAACTGTAGCCTGTGAGAAGGACTCAGGTTAGAGAAGTTTGTGGTGGGCTGTATCCCATGGCAGAGATCCAATGCTGGAGCAGAAGAGTGTGAGAAGTCCTCTCCATTAGGTGGAAGAAACAGAAGAAACAATGTGTAACGAACCAACTACAGTCCCCTTCCCTGTCTCCTGTGCTACTCAAGGGGAGGAGGAAGAGAAAATCAGGAGTAAAGTTCAGCCCAAGAAGAATGGAAGGGTTGGGAGAAGGTGTTGTTAAGGTTTGGTTTTACTTCTCATTACTCTGTTGATTGGACTGGTAAAAAAATGAAATTAATTTTTGCCAAAGTCAAGTCTGTTTTGCCCAAGATGGTAATTAGTGAATGATTTCTCCCTGTCCTTATCTCAACCCACAAGCTTTTCTTTATCTTTTCTTCCCTGTCCAGTTGAGGAAGGCGAGTGACAGAGTAGTTACAGTGAGACCCTGGCATCCAGCCAAGGTCAACCTATCATAACAGAAGACCACATAGTAATTGCGAACTTTAAAACTATTTTTAAAAAGGAAGAATACATACTTCTCTACCATGGTACCAATGTTCCTGCAAGCTTCTTCAGCAGCTTCTCTGAACGCAAAGTCAGGGTGGCCAATTTTCACAAAATCAGCCTGACACAGGAGACAAAAACAAGGAGGCAAAGAGAAAAATTAAAAAATGCTGAATGTACACAAAACTGCACTCAAGTATTTCTATTTACATTACCATTTACTTCTACATTCCTGTCCAATCTATTTGCAAAATTTGCTTTTTTTTTTCCCTAGAAAATAAAGCTTACTGGAAACCACGCTGACAACTATTAAACCAGTGGTTTAACAGTGGACATCTATAGTATGGTGTGTATCCACATTTAGCATGGTGAATTCTTACAACACAGAGATACTCCAATGCATTTCAATGTTACTTCAAAAGATTTTTAAAACAAATTCCTGGTTGAGAAGAAAGCACCAAACATGCAGACACGTTTTGTTTTCAAACCATTTTTACTCTCATGCATACACTATCAAATTTTGCTTTGACATCATTAGCTAGTAGGAAGAAATATGTTCCAAGAGAAAACCCAGAAGTTCTTTTGGATTCAAAACAGCAGTTTTATTTGACTTACTGACCTTTAGTAAGTCCCTAGATACTTAGGAGTTCAGAAGGCTGGAAGAATGCTAATAGGGGGCTAGGGAGCTAGGTGCTTCCATGACTGCCAACATTCAAGGAGGTTCTGGCATTGAAATGATACCAAATTAAGGATTAGGAATACACTGAAGACATTCAGTATGATCTTACAGAAAGTATAAGAAACAAGGTTGACTTTGTTTAACAGTAGGACTGCAGTTTGATTGAAAAGACAACCTTACAAATGTTAGACATTTAAGAGTTCTACTCCTTAGAATCCCCATTTAAAATCCTGTATAATATTGACAGAATAGGTGCTGAAAGGTAGATCTTAAAATTCTTGACCACAGACAACAAATCACTTCTAGACAGAGCTCTGCAAGCTCTGCATCTTTAAATACACAAACATGAAAGTAGTATGTTAGAGGTGACTTTAACTCAGCAATAATAAAAAAGTATCTTACCAAGTCTGCTACTCTGCACAAGGCATCTGAAAGCTGATCAAAGATCATTACTGTCTCTGGCCCAGGTGGTGTTGAACATGCCTTCTGGACTAGCTGTTCCGATTCTTGCAGTGCTTTGTCCTGTGCTTCTTGAAATCCTTCTGGACAGCTCAGTTCCGGAACACCAAACAGACCCTGTGGTGCAGAGCACAATGAAAACGTATCATTACAGCCCTCCTCCATTTGTGCCCCTTTGTTTCAGGATGTAATCATCACTACAGAATTTTACCAAAATCATCCAAGCTAGCATATTATCATGTTTCACTAAAATATTCCCACACAACTGTCTTTGTAGATAGAAGTAATAAAATCAGTCAAAGACACCAGTATCACACAAAAACGTCTTCATTTCCCTGAGCAAAATGTCACTGAGGTTCTTTTAGCTAAAGCTATTACCAGCAAACCATAAGAGTTTGTCATCAAATCCCAAAAAAAATAACAACTCCTTTCTTCCATTCCACAACCTCCTATACCATTCTTTTCTCAAAACATTTTTTATTTGCTTCCAAAGAATGGGCAACAGATAAATCACAGGATGTCCATTTACATTCCAAAATGAGGGGAAAATCATACCTCTGAAAGAAAAGGACTTATCCAGGAGTGTGAGAGCTAAACAGGTACATAAAACCAGTGAATCGGTTGGCCACCAGCCCTAGATATGAACAGATTGCAGGCAACGGGAAAGCTATCTCAGGCTCATTAAATGAGTCTCAAATCCTGGAAGCAAATCTCAAGGAATGATCAGCAACAACTCAAAGATTTTACAGTGTCAACAGCTTTACACCAAAAGTTCTTACCAAGCCTGATCTTGATCAACGGGGTCGAGGAAAATACGCTAACTTGGGCAGGGTAGACACAGATAGCAGTTATGTTTTGCACTCTTGAAGAAGTTAAAAGGGGCTTCATCCCACATGCTCTGTGGGCCAAGCAATTCCAGAAGTCATATCTTAGACCAGGTGAACGCACAATAGTTAACTACATTGATTCCCAGAGCAAGGCTTAGACCAGTGTGCTTGCAGAGGCAGGGCAGCCGTAAGACAAATTTGCCAAATCAGTGACAGAAACAAACAGAGGTCAGAGTTGTTTTTACCAAATCCCTTAGTCCCGGAGTTCAACAGCTTCACCAGCTTGGGCCTCGGGGCAGAAATAGCTGAGTCAGCAGAGTAACAGCTGGATGTTACATGTCTAAGTGTTCTACATGTATTGTGACACTGAAAGTATACATCTGCTGCTGCCTAGGAACTTGTTTAGATGCCCAGGACTCTCATTAACTTGACTCACCCTAAAAATGAAATCAATCAAAAAGCCTGAGTATCACCAACCCAGCAAACAAATGCTTTTTTTGACCCAAGCAGCTGAACATCAAGAATGATACCCGTGCAAGAGGATGTCAGTAGTCTCATTGATTCTGAAGCACAGCCAAACCATGACACTGAAAGATGTTTTTAAAAGACAGAACTAGCCAAGAGCTAAGAGTGGAAAGGGCAATGCTAAGTAAACGTTTCAATACATAAGGCCGTAATCTTCAAACTCTTGCGCGTTCGCAAGTTAATGTTTTGGTTCACTGGAACCAAAACGAGCCCTTACAAAGATGTACTTGCTCTGGCGGCAGCCCGGCTGTCCCCACCCCCGCGATTCAAAAGTTTTACGATCAAACGTGATCGTAAACGTGATTCCCTGCCGCTGCTCACCGTCTCCCCGCCCGCCGCGCCGCCGCGCAGCCGCTGCTGCTGCTGCCGCTTCGCNCGCCGGCAGCCGGACAGCATGGCGCAGCGGCGCGGAGCGAGCCCCGGCGGCACGCCCGGCCGCTCACAGCGGCGCCGCGACCTCCGCGCGTCAGTTCCGAGGGAAGAGGAGCGACGCCGGCGGGCACGGCGGGAGGCGGAGCTGCCTGCCCCCCGCCTCGCTCGCTCCCTTGCGCCCTCCCTCTGCGCGCACGCTCTGCTCCTTCACCCCGCCCCTCTCTCTCTCCTCCTCCTCCTCCGTCCCTTCAGCCCACCCGCCCGGCGCCATCGGTTCCTCCCCAGCGCTCCCGAATGAAAGGAGGAGGAGTGTCCTGCTACTGAAGTTGCTCCCACGTGTTTTCCATTGTAACCTAAGGCCATTTAAAAGCTTTTTTTTTTGGGTCTAGATGCCTCCGTGGCGTAGGCTTAGGGCCAGTGGCTTATAGGAAAACATCTCTTCCGGGAAAATGTACTTCATCCTCTCCTCTTTTGCCCTTGTATCTCCCTCACTCTAATTCAGCTGACATGAAGAAGTCTAGCCGTTTTCCTGAATAAACTCCCTCTGCTGTGTTTGTTTTGAGTCTGTGATCAACACTTGGGGTTCAACAGCTGTGGGGATGTGCCCACGCTGCCTTGGCTGCCCGGCAATGTTAAGGGAGATGGCGAGCTGTGCTTCATGTTGCTATCATGCGTTTATTTGCACTGGACTTTGTGATGACGATCCATGTCACTGAATCACAGAATCTTAAGGGTTGGAAGGGACCTTCGAAAGATCATCTACTCCAGCTCCCCTGCTAGAGCAAGATCACCTAGAGTAAGTCACACAGGAACTGATCCAGGTCAGCCTTGAATGTCTCCAGAGAATGAGACTCCACAATCCATCTGGGCAGCCTGTTTCAGTTCTCTGGCACTCTCACCATGAAGATTTTCCTTATGTTTCTTTGGAATATCTTATGTTCCAGCTTGTACCCATTGCTCCTTGTGCTATCATTGGACATCACTGAGAAGAGCTTGGCTCCATCCTCCTGACAGCCGCCCTTTATGATGTCAATTGGCATCTTTGTTTATACACTTAAGTGAGGGAGCAAGACTTAACAGCATCATTCCTTCTATTTTTGAGCTCTAGGGAAAAAGAGAAACAAAAATGAAAAAAAAATCTGAGAAAAATCACAGAAATTTGAGTTTTATGGCACAGGAAATACCTCTTGATAGTTCTTTAGTACATCTGGTTCAATGTTGATAAAGATTATCTTTCATTTTGGAGAGTGTGTTGTGTACTGGCTACTTCTGAAGTAAAGGAGCATTATGTTGTATTTTTACGCCAGCATTGAATAGTGCCCATGTCAGAGAATGCACATGTCATTTCTTCCCATCACTCCATTTCGCTGTTTCATACCTTCAGCAAAGAACCGTATTTAAAAGCTGTAAAGTCCACTCAGCTGCAACAAAACTCAGTGTCACAGAGCAAGTAACCCCTGCAGAGAAAACAGCTACACTAATTCCAAGTTTTAAAATTATTTTGGAGTAGTTGATTGCAAACTAACCAAGTTTCAAATCTAGCTACACATGCTGCCTTCTAGAAAGATTGGCTTAGATGTAACTACTGTTTAATGTTTATACAAGATGGAAAGGACTCACATGTCATGATCTGAACTTTTATTTCATTCCACTTTCTTTTAAAAAGTTTGTCCTTTAGAACTGGTGTACACAACCCAGGAACTACAGGAAGTCAAGCCCTGCAGTGCAGATTCTGAAAAGTTGTCCTCTCTCATGCAGAAGCTGTTCCTAAAACCAGCTGCCCTACAATTGCAGCCATAAAAACAGTTTGTGCACATTATGTTGAGTCTTAAAAAAAAAAAATCTGGCAGCAGTAGATTAGGACAATTTAATAAAAAACATCTGATACTTTGTGACTGAGAGAAGGCAGCGTTTAATTCAAACTCTTGAGTATGACTCTGAAGCTTTGAGCTCTGTTTTAGTAGCTGGCTTGGAAAACTTGGGCATAGTAAGTTGGTTTTCTATAGATACAAGGAGTGCGCTCCTATACCTTCCCACTGTGATGACTTCAGTTAAAATGTTTACTCAACTTTTAGGGAGATGCCTACCGGGTCCCAGTGTGCCCTGCACACCTACACCTCCCTTTCAGCCTTCAGTGCTCCTGACTGGCTGGTTTCTGTTTTCTGTTGAATCCAGTAGAAACTGGCCAGCAGGTAACAGCTTTATTAGGGAGGGCTGGAGCACAACAGCAGCATTCCCGGATAACACAGAGTTACATGGCAAGTGGTGGCAGCAGCTCCAGTGGGTCAGAGGTGCTGAACAGGAGGAACCCAGAGAAGGTAGTATCGTCATCAGCATCTGCAAACAGCCCGTTGAAGGTCTCCCCTTGGTGAGCCTGCAGCCACACCTCGTCTCCTGCCTGTAGCTCGAGGATGGTGGCTCCCGAGGCCTGGTCCTCTCCACTCTGGTACCTGTCCACTGTGTGCAGCATCTTGATGCCATTTTTAACTAGAGCTACTCGGACGTTCCTTGAGTAGACAGTGATGTGGTAGGTGAAATAATAAACACCAGGGTGTTTGCAAGTGAATTTGCCGGTAACTAAGTTGTAGTCATTTAAGCTATTATACAGCACCTTGTCAAACCTGATTGGGCGATTCGGGGGGGGAAACTTGGTGGCAGTGGTAAGGCCAACACTGAAAGCACTCCTTGGCAGGACTGCTGGGGGACCTACGTTCCCCTTATCTCCTCTGTCTCCTTTCAAGCCTCTTTCCCCCTGAACTCCTGGATTACCCTGTGGCCCCAAATCTCCAATATTACCTTTAGGACCTGGATTACCAGTTGGGCCAATCGGCCCCGGGAAACCAACTCTTCCAGGATGGCCAACTTCACCCTTTGTCCCTTTAGGACCTATGGGCCCAATGTCTCCTTTTAACCCCTTTTGTCCTTGCAGTCCCAGCTCTCCCTTCTGACCTTTGTAACCCACTGACCCTATAATTCCTTTTGGTCCCAGTTTCCCAGGTCGTCCCCTTTCTCCTTTATCTCCTTTGTTCCCCTTCTCTTCCACAGTCCCATTGGCTCCTAAATAAAAAACAAACAAACAAACAAACAAATTTTGGGTGTGATTTTCCTCTGGCTTAGTGGAGCACAATATGAGTTTCAGCACAAAGACCTATATGTGTATGTGTGTGTCACCACTGTACATGCTGTGCTCTCTGTACATAGAATTTCTCATACATTTAAGTGCAGGGTAAGTGTAACATCTGAAGAACCTGCTACTGTGTTAGAAAATGGGTGCTCTGACTCAGAGCAGCAAAATTAAGCTCAAAGAAAGGAAGATATGATTTGTCTACAGGCTGATGGTAGCACAGACACCTCACATCACAAGCAATGTCTGTCCAGACATTTGTTTTCAGCCTTTGATATACAAAATGGGGGAGATAATTCCCAATTTACTCAGAGGAAGCTTCTATTTGTATAACACCCAGAACTTGCTTGCCATGTGTTTCTCTAATTTCTACATAAGGGAGCTTTGCATGGGTTACCTAAATTGCCACTGCAGTGCAACTTAGATTTTGTCCTTGTTTTTTTGCTACCACATGCTCCATTTATCCTTTATCCACTGTTGAACTGAAGCTTAAAGCCTTTGAAAATTGCCTGATTGCTTCACAAGGGTTTGAATGTGAAGGTCTCATGACGTGAAGGGTATTTTAGCAGTTGCTAGACAAAGGATACCATAATAGTCAATATCTATCAATCGGGAAAAAGCAGCTGATAGCTTCTGCATAAGAGCCTCTGGCTTCTGATGTTAGGAACAATGCTGTATTTACAGTTTACTGTTCTCAGTTTATAACTGAGAGTACGTAACAGCAGCAATGAACTGAAGTCAGGTGAGATTGTATGGTGAAACTCTGGGAAAAGCAGCACAGGTCCATCAGGACAAAGACACAGGAGAAGAAGATAGCTTTGTGTCCTCATGTTTCACGCTCCTTCCAGAACTGAGGTTGTTTCTAACACACTGCAGAAAAGTCTAAGTGGTGTCAAGCAGCTTGTGATACTCCTATGTAATTCATATACCATATGTTGTTTCTCAGAGTCAGCTTCAGAATTTTGGAGAATCTGGACACTCTTTGGCAGGTTTCCATGTTTTGGATATATACATTGTCTGTGTACAGTTACTCTAAGGGTGCCCAAGTTCAGCATCCCAAAGCTACTGAATTTGTGCTGAATCTGTGATGTGATGCCACTTGCACAGTGTCTGACTCCCTGCTTTTATGCACAGGTCACTCTGCATGTGTACATCCAACACAGGGGACACATTGTACATATTGGCTAAATAGCTGAAGTATACAGGATCTACTGCATTTTTAGGTGTATAACTTGTGTCTGCCACAATTCCCTTTACAAGTCCCTTTCCCTGAAGTTGCATATATAGCTACAGGGGCCTCACTTTCCTGAGGAAGCTGCAGATGTGGTGTCTTCCTCAGCAGCTGACAAAAGGATCAGAGATGGGAAAGGCAGGATAACAGGGTGAGTGAACAAGTTGTAGGGCATCAGAGGCAGTGGGATAATTGGAGGTAGAAATTCCTCTTGTATTGTCAGCACATGCCTGCAGCCTCTACTACTTTTGGAAAAAAAGGTTTTTAACCTTTATGTTATGTTTGCTACAGCTAGCATGTATGACACGTCCAGTGCTCACAACAGAAGAGCAACAGCTGATAGACAAATAAGAAATCAAAATACTTCTTCTCTGACCTCGTTCACCTTTCTCTCCATTTGCACCATCTTTTCCTGGAGTGCCAGGAAGTCCTGCTTCACCTAGTACAGAAGAGAAAAACAGATTTCCATTAAACAGTCAAATTACCAGAAAACTTGAGATGAAAGCTCTGATCATTCATCTTCAAGCCTGGCCAAACAGTAATGTAAAGAATAATCTTATCCTTGACTTTTAGCGGGTGCCACTGCTGGTACAAAATATCATCTTATGAAGAGACTGGCAGAAAGCACAGAAACTTTAAGGACAGTGCTTTATTCAGACAGAGGGGATCCTTGGCATAAAGAGTTGGGTTGTTGAGATATGTAGAGGAGTTATACTCTGTTCAGAATGACAAACTTGAAAATCTCTTGTCTTGTTGCCTTCATCCATGCAAGATACCAGCAGGAAAAAGAGCAAGGAAGCCACATTTAGCAAGAAGCTTTGCAGGGACAGGAAGCCTCATAGCAAAACAATGGTAGATTCCCTTGTCAAGGAGACATCTTCAGGGGTTTGATCAATAGTGATGAAACCTTACAGTGGGATAATATTGCCTGTAGAGCTAACAAAGATGCGCACATTCCTGATCCCTCTATCTAGGACTCTGACACGGACTTTCCACTGCTCTAAAGAGAGCAATTATAAAAGTCATTTTTGTAGAGTGTCACAGATGGCCAGAAAGTTTGTGATCTAATACCTGGATTTGCCTCCAGAACACAACAGGAGAAAAAAGAACTGGCAAATTGTATATAACCATATTCCAAGGGCAGCTTTCCAGTCATACAGGCTGGATAAAAGTTGTTTAGCAGGGTTCTGCGCAATGAGCCTGGTCCAGCATCTGCTGAAATTTCATTGATTTGGTAAGGAACCAAACTAAGTCTCATGCATTTAACTGCAAAGGTGTATGTACATACAATGTAAAGATATAACATAAAGAATGGTACAATCAATCAAACTTGTTCAAAGAACAGTCAGTACCATCATCATAAGAGGGAAAAAAGTTCTGCATCAGAAACCAGTGGTATCATGTGATAATTCTCTGGAGTGAAGTGAGGCCCCTTATAAGATAAATTAAAAGAAGTAAGCTCTGGATTTTTCATTTTTCTTGGACTCCTGCATATAGAAAAAGAAGGCAGTTCATTTGATGTGCCTATTAATAATGAATTTTTGAGTTTTTGCTTGTTTCCATATTTTAAAAGGTTTTTGTTTTACCCAGGCCAGGGCACTAAAAGCAGGAGTGTGTAAGTGGTTGCTTGACAGAGCTAAATCATTTTACAGATAAGAGAGTTCAAAGTAAATCTTTATCAATCACTGAGGTAAATACTGAAGTGGGTAGACTTCTCTTTCAGTGGTCCAGGACAGGCCATAACTCTTCCTTGCCTGAACTGTAAGTTCTGATTATTTTTCAACTGATCTAGTTTACTATATAGACACACAAACAATTGTGGTATACAAGAGAGAAGAGTCAAGTGGTAGAAAAAGGATCTGGTAGAGGATCCTGCTCATGCCAGCATAGCCATCAAAGAACCCTGCATCGGGGTACACCTTCAAGACTTATTCCACAGAACACACTTTCTGTAGTGATTTATACTTCTCTGTTGGAGCCTGTGATTCATTGGCTTAGCAACCTGCTCTGCTAGAGGCAGACATTTCCCCTACTGAGAGAGATACAGTAAAACACTTCAGCACATTTTAAGTGGACTAGATAATCTTTCAAGGTCCTGTCCAACCCTTAAGATTCTGTGACTTTGTGAATTTCTTTCAGACTATGTACTACATACTCCACTGAAAAGATCCATGATGCACAGTAGGAGGGTTTATCGGGTAAGCACAAGTGTGATCTGAGCTGATTTGTGCAGCTGATCTATCCAGACCTCTAATAAAAGCATTTGTGACAGGTTTGTGCGCTAAGCTGTGGTGACACCTGCAAAATGCTATACAATAGCTGACAGATAACATAAAGTCCATTGGGGAAAAGTTCCCCCCCAAGTTTTGTGAGCAAATTTGAAGCTGCAGATTTACACTTGTCCTGTGCTTTGCATTCTGGGGTTGTGACTCTCCAGATTAAGTGCTATGTGTCCACATGCCCACAGATTTATTACCTTGTGCAACCCTGGCCATGATATTCCATCATGGATGCAAGAGCCATCGTTATCCTGAGGCTTAAAATACTATGGGGGTTATTAGTTTTAGAATGCTGAGATCCCTTTGTTTTCAGTATCACAGATAAATCTCTATTATAGCCTGTTAGAGCAGGCATGAATCCTACACTGTCTTTCCATAGTCTCCATTACCGAACTTCCTTCCAGTGACTCTAGAGTTACAGCAAGTTAGGCCCACTCAGAAGCTTGTGCTACAACTGTAAAATTTTTATAAGAAAGATATTTTCTTACCACTGCACGATTATTACACCAAACAAGTACCAGCTCTTGGATTTTTTTTCTACTGGGCTTGAAGCTCTTTACGGAATTATAGTTGCTATCTTAGAGATGTAGGAGGGGGCTTATAGGCTTTAAAATTTTCAAATAGCCATGCAAATATTCCCAGAATAGAAGGTAAAGTCTTTCTTAGTCTGTTTTTCTCTCATAGAAATACCTCTCCATGGTATTAGCTATCTTGCTTTCATTACAGAATCTTAAGGGCTAGAAGGGACCTCGAAAGATCACCTAGTCTAACCCCATTAGGTCTTTATAGTCTGCCTTCAAACGAGAAAATGACAAATGTTTTCTGAAGGCATAGGCAGGGTAATCCTGTTAGTGCAAAGTGAATACAGATGACATCAGGAAATAACAGTATTGCATCTGATATATAGACATTTATTCTGAACAGAGTACCTGGGTCTCCCTTGTCACCTTTGGAACCATCACGTCCATCACGGCCCGGGATGCCATTATGCCCAGGATTGCCAGGGATTCCAGGGTACCCTTGGGTGCAGACGTCCTGGTTTTGTGTTTCTGCAATGCTGACTACAATAGCCAGCAGTATAATCCAGCTTTTCATTCTTTGGATAGGTTATTTGGTTTCAGCTGAAAGAATTAAGAAAGCAAAAATACATCTGCCTAGGTCTGCCTTAGAAGGGGATGTGTGGAGGGGAGGAGGAGGAAAAAAGGATGTGGGTTTTCACCATGTCTATTGCTTTGTTTTGCTTAATTTACAGCTCTTTATAAAGCATGAAGTACAGTCTTGGTGACTACTGAATACTATTTCAAGTAATATTTTAATCCTAACACAATTGAAACGTTAAATCAGCTTTACACAGTTTAAAATATTCCTTAATTCTCTTTGATTTGGAGCATCAAGTTCTGTTTCATGTTTTCTTAGGCAGTATGAGTTGTGGACATAAGTGACTCTGCGAAGGAAATTTTGATGCAGCAAGATGGTGAGCAGCTGAAGGTCACAAAAGCTTTGGGGAGGTTTAGAACTACTTTTGATGTCCTTAGGATTTAGCCATTAAACAAGAAAACAACATCCTGTAGAATTTCACACTGCTCTGTTTCAACCATGAGTGCATTAACAAAACCCAGATTTCATGGATTTGGTTGAATTTAACCCAAATTTCAAGATCATCATAAAAAGGCAACTTGGGTAAAAGGGATCTTTTTTTTTTAATCTTCCCACCCCCCACCCCAGCAATTACATCAATGAATATACAGTTGCAAGTGTGCTAATAACAATTTTGCTGTTATCCTAAGCCCAAATCAACAGTAAGAATTTCGAGTCTTGGGGGGTGATTAATTTAAGATCTGAGATCCGACATTTGCACTCAAGGATTCATACAATGCCCGGTTTCTCTAAGCTGTAGTTTTGCTTACACAAGGATTCACACAATGCCCTGTTTGTTTGAGCTGCAGTTTTAGTTACACTGCATGTAAGCATCCTGCTTATTCAGAAATCTCTTTGTAAATTCCTCTAGCCAGATCCATACCTAAAGAGGAGGCCATTAGTGCCTTTCAGAGCCATGCAGAAGCCCGTCTGCACCTTCCAGCTTCCTCTTTTCTATTTAAAAAACTTCCTACAAATGGCACCTTACCCATGTGGAGCGTGTAAGGAAAACCTTCTCTCTAATCTCCAACCTTTTATCAGTGTTGTCCATTAATAACCCAAGATCTATCTAACATCCTTTTATGGGAACAATAATGTGATTGTGCCAGGCAAACAGCTCATAGGTAAGAAGAAGCAGAAGTCTTAATGCTCACTTCTGGATTCACATTTCTCTCTTTAAAAAAAAGCAATCATCTTCTTCTGTTTTGGATTTATTTACTTTGGTTTTTTTCCATTGAGTTAGTCATCTACTAGGTTAATAAGCTGAATGACCTCAGAGCAGGTCAGAGCTGGAGCAGAGCGATAAGGGCAAAGATGTGAGAAATCAAGTAAGAGAGTTTTTGGGTAAAACCAAGTTTTAGTCCATTTCTTTCCCCTGAAGTAACTGTGCTACTTAAAGTCCCGATTACATTTATCCTTTCATTAGAATGTCTCTCCTGTATAATTTCTTTTAACTGAGGAACAAAAATCAAATAGCAACAAAATTAATGACCATTTTATTTGGAATTCATATTCATAAATGTCTAATGCACAGAAGCTTGACAGTATATAGTTTAAGAGCTTAAAAAGTGATTGAAGCTAAAAGTGATAGCCAGAATGAGTAAACTTTACATAATTGGCTTTTGAATTCATTTTTTTTATTAATAAGAATTTAATACCTTTAATTCCTTTTGAAATGTTAACCTACATTGGCTACAGAAGTGATGTGTTCAGTTTAATCTCCACCATCATTTCTGTCTTGTGAAACAATGCACAGAAATGTGATATAGAGAGAGATTAGTAAGGTCTCAATAAGAATAATTACATTTTATTAATGATATTCCATCTAAATATTTTTAAACTTAATTTATAGAGGACGACTTTAATTTTAGGTCACATTCCTTAATCTTTTTATTCTGTCTTTAGAAAAGCTCCCCATTTTGCAACAATTATTGGGAATATGATCTATGTAAACGGTCTACAGAGAGATGTTTGATCACTCACCAGCGAAACTCTACTTTTCTTATGCTGCTGGTTGGCACTAAAGACAATTGAATTAGATTAAACATGTGCTACTTGTGAGCTATGTAAACATTTGCTGCCCTAGTCAGAGGATGCCATAGGAGTGCAAGAGGAAGAAGTGCTCTGTATGATGCTGTTAGGATATGATGCACTCTGTGGAAAAGTCTGACAATCCTTGTCCACAGACAGAAAATCCCATTCCCAGTTGTCTAAGGGAATGTTTCTTGTCTAAGCAATTGACAGTTTGATCCCCATACATGCACTCTTCACCACAAGCTGACAGCATCAATATCATCATCACCATCGTTGCCGCCATCATCACATATACATGATCTTTGGTCTTACCTCATTCACTTTGTATTTGCAGTGTTCTTAGGCATCTTTAACTGGAGTGTAAAAGCTTCATGCAAAGGAAATGCAGGCTTCAAATATGTGCCTTGAGGACAAGCACTTGTTTGGTCACTAAATTCTCAAAGGTCAGTGATTTAATTTTGAGAGCTGTTCAATAATTAAAATAGAGGTTTAAACTGAAATCTCCCTAACAAAAGTTAGCCTTTGACAGCTTAGTTGGCTTGTAGGATGGAAGGCATGTCTCATACCGTTATGGTGCTGCAACACCATATAATAAAGTTAGTTTCTGTATCAACCAATTTACAGTAGAATTAGAGACAAAAAGACTATAGAAATAAAAAATAACAGTGTTGTGAATGTGAAGTTACAAATAATAGGCATTTATGGAAAATAAGTAATGAAGTTGAATTAAAGTAAATGAATTGAATAACAAAGCAAGCTTTTCATGTATAATTAGCAGGTTCTCCATCTAGCCATTCAAGCATCAGTCAAAGCTATTGTGCTATAAATTATGTGTTATTGGTAGCTACACTTGAAGAAGCCATAACTTGTTACTCACTGTGTCTTCTTGAAAATACTGAAACTCCTGCTAAGGACTAGTGGAAGTAAAGCAACTGAGCATATCTACTCCTGAAATGCTGGCTGTAAACAGTGAAGGATAAAACCCACAGTAACAGGAGTTAATGTGTTATGGAAAGTGTCCTTAATTCACCTCTCTGGGTGCAAGTGACTGAAAACAGTGTCTAAGGGGAGTCTCACACTGCAAAGGCATGACACGTGTTCGGCTGAGTACAGAACAACACGTCATCAGCACAGCTGAGCAATGAATAGTTTTCACTAAGGTCTTCACCACCACCCTGTGGTAATAGGAAAATATTGCAAATGTTATGGTGCCCTGCTTTCTATATGGGACATTGTGTATACTGTACTCTGAAGAAAAGGAAGGATAATGACCAGCAATTAGCTGCTCTACTTGAATGAGCTTCTGTAGACTCACTATTGCACTAATTGAGAAGAAAAAATGAGAGTCACAACGCACCATCCATTTCTCTTTACACCTAACACACCATCTGAATTTTTCTAAGGTTGCTTGGCCTTGTCTTCCTCTCACACTTTGAAAATTTGAGTCATGGAAAAGTAGCACACCCTGCCAGCTTAGTGCTGTGACCTCAGCAATCCATCCTGCCACACAGGAACCTTCTTGGCTGCAAGGTGCTGGAGAGACAGCACCTCTGAGGGGACAGCACCTTGGGCAAGTGGGGCTCCTGGGGACATGGCGCTGACAGGGCCTTCTGGGCCACAGGCCACTCACAGTAATTGACCCAAAAGAGGCTGTGAATTTTACAGTGACAACAGTCACCGTCTGTCTGTCCCAATCCTGAGAATGACGTCATTCATTAGTTACATCTACCTTGATGGACTCTGCAGTTGTCTGGTTTGATGCTTTTCTAGCCAAGAACCAAGAAAACTGTGATAAGAATGGCCTTAAAGACAAACATCACTGTCAGCTGCTTTCTGTCATGCCTTGCCTCATCACAGTAACACCTTGGAAATAATTATGCAGTAGCAAAAGTTCATCATTTGCTCTTAAAACCCATTGTATCTGAATGGCAGGACACACAGGCGATTTTAGATTGATTGCTATGTCTGGGCTATGCTTATAGGTAGAGGTGAAGGTTAACTGTGCCCACTGAATCTGCCTACTGATAATTCACTTCTGTACATGTTTTGGGACTTCTGCCTTCTTATTTCCCCTGTGCCAGAAAGATGAGTTTGGCATGTGCCTGGTTCTGCCAGCAAAGTCCCTCAGGGGCACCTGGAGCTCCTCCTTCCCCCTGAAGCAGTTTCAGCTTTCCAAAAATCACTAGGAGAAATAATCAATAAATCCTACATCATCTTGTGTTTCCCTTCTGAGTGAAACTCAGCTCTTTAAGGGCAGTGGCACTCCTTGCTCTGCTAACCTCTGCCCTCTCAGATTTGCCCTTCTGAACTTTGCTGAGAATAGACTCCAGTGATGCCGACACCCCTTCTCCCCTTTGCTTGCCTCCGCAGTGCCTCATCCATCATTGCGGGTGGCCCGCACTAAATGCTTAAAATATTACTCAGGTAAAACCTTTCCTGAGTGTTATTTGTGCTTCTAAGTGTGTCCCCCCAAGATGCTCAACAGAAATAGAGGATGTAACATAAACAGAGGAAGGATGTGGATCACCTGTCTGATGTGACCTACCCTAGATACCAGCAGAGACATTAACAGGGGATGTCACACAGAGTCTATAAAAGGGGTGTGGGTGTAAATATATATGTATGAAAACACACACACACACACACACACACACACACACTTTGATTTTTTTCAAACAGTGTCTAAATATCTAGTATTGGCACTATGGGAGTTCTCAGTCCTAGACACTCACCTGGACAACCAGAAGTCATTTCTGGCTGCAGTGAACTAAACCTAGCACACAGATCTAAAATCAAAAAAAAAACCCACATTTTGTGCTAACAGTTTACAGAGTTCTGCCATTCTCACAATTTTATGTTCTCTAGCTAGTTAGAATATTGAATATTGAAAAAATATTGAGAAATACCCTAAATATTTGCGTGCTTTCCCTATGGGCTACATTATGGGTAGTTTTCTGTTGCAGAATTTTTAATTTCTCCTCTGGTACTTCAACATAAAAAGGTCCAAACTTTTTGTCTGTTTCCAAGCACAGATCATTGTGCAGCCTCTAAAAACCCAAATGAGCCAAAAAAAAGAAAACCCCAGAAAAACCCAACCAAACAAAAAAGCAGTACTATTTCTGCAAAAACTAAAAGCTCCACTTGATGAATCAGTTCTCAGAGAACTCAAAAGCCGAGGGTATGAGATGATCCACAGGATTTAGCCTGACTGCCAAAGCATGAAATAAAATACACAATAGCCCACCATGGCCAGATGGTGAGTTCCTTAGAAAGACAGATCCTTAAAAAGCTTATTGATTGCAATGTCCTACTCCAGTGTTTGCTCAAGGGATGTTTCTCAGTCATCCCGTCTTCCTCACCAAGTGCTCAGACTGTGCCCTTCACTTCAATAGTGGAGCACTCCTCACACGTGCCACTGCAGTGAAGGGCTTCGAAACTCCAGCTTTCAGGTGAACCAAGAAACAGAGGTAAGGTGGGCATTGGAAGAATGGGGAAAGAACTGGCAAATCCAACTATTCAGCCAGCATTTTTGATGAAAATATTTCAGCAGAACATGTTATTTTGTTAAAGCTGATTGTGTCCGAGCCAAACATGATTTTTGCTGCAGACTTGAGCAGGAAGGACAAACACACACCTTCCAGATGTGGTCCCCTGCTCTGTCCAAATAATCAGAAATTAAAAGCTTCCCCGAATCAGAGCAGCAAGTTGAATCTCCAGCAGCATTGCCCATTGCTCTGAGAAGCAGACAGTTAAGCCTGTTTGCACACATTTACAGAAACATGCCTTTGAGTGAAGCATCTCAAAAGGTTTTCTTTTTCTTCCAAAGAAAATAAAATGGAATCCTCCTTACCCAAACTACAGTACTTAAGTCACCGTCTTTTGTTAGCAGGAGCTTTATTAATACAGAAATTGCATTTGCATTTACTTCCAAGGGGTACTGTGGGAGCTGTCTGCCAGGACAGAGTGAAGCACAGTGATGGCAGATGCATATGGCTGGGACGATAACAAGGACATGTTTTTCTCGAGTGATGAAGACTTCAGTCCCAGAATCAGTTTTAGTAGTTTTTAAAATGAACTTGTGCCAAGAAGTACTGTAGCTGTTACTAGAAAACCAAGAGACAAGGGTGTGAGGTTTTTTGCTTTAAAACAATAAATTTGACAATTGAAACATTTTTGCATCACAAAGGACACTTTGTAGACAATAAAAAAAAGGCCCACAATGCTTTGAAAACTGCACAATAAAGTTTTATAAGACACAGCTGAGGAACTTCAGCTTGTACATTATTTAATTCAAACGTGTACAATAAGAGAAAAAGAATAATGGGAATGTAAGTTTGTACTTATTTCCAGAAAATGGATTCAATTGACAAACAATGTTCCAAAAGTAAATAAACCTCGTAATGCAATTACTTCAGAACAAATGCATTTCAAGCTACTGCAGTCCTATACATTGTACTTCAGCTGTCAACAGCCAATTCATCTGCACTGTAGCCAGGACACTTCATTTACAATATGTGTAACAGCACACAGATGTAAGATGCACAAAGCAATGTATGCAAGATAAAATGTTACAAAACACTCGTCAAAATAAAAACATATATGCAAGTCATCCCTAATATTTACAACAAGTAGTTTTAAATTAGAGATCGATCGGAAGGCTTCTCCTACATACAAATGCCACACATAGAAAAAAAGCAGAAAGGCATTCAAAGAAAGGTACTGTGTTAGTTATGGCTAAAGACCTTTGGCTCCAAAACTCTCTTATAATTATGTTCAGAAGACAACTAAAATGTGGAACGTTTGAGTAGTCTGCCTTTGAACTCCGTTATTACGCTGACCACTAAAACTCCATGTGAAATTTAGCATGGCAAGAGCCACTTGTAAAACAATCTTATTATTTTCTACATCAAATGCTCTGAGTTAGATGCAATTATGGTTTGGCATTTTCCTAACTCAGTGGGAACACATCTGAGGACAATTCTATTTTACTGCATCTCATGCATCATCTGAGGTTATCTGCTCAGCAGGCCATCGGGAAGGCCCTGGCTGTGCTTTAGGCATAAATGTGCTTAGTAGTTGCCCTAGAACTTTTTATAGTCACTTAAAGCATGCAAAAGAGAGGAAAAGCACAGATGTTGCCATCATACCTTTCTGATCATATACATGTTTTGTCATCAGAAGGAGGATCAGGGGAAGAGCTGACAGAATACAAATTTTTACATTTTGCTTGCAACTTCTTTTCCCACAGACTCTAAATCCAGGCTGAACCCCAAGTAAATATTTCTCTTAATTGTTGGACAATGTAATGGTGTGGTTTCATTTAAATGTTGTTTGTTGAAAAGATTATAGTGTAGTCTAAATTTGGCCTGTTTTCTTGTTATGTTTTATCTTAACCTGTTGCAAGGTCAGATTGCAAAGAAAAACACAGAATATTACAAAACAACCATGTCTACAGGTAGACTACAATTTGTATAACTGTCCTGAGTTATTTGCACCATGAAACATCTTCTTTTTAATCTCTCAGAAATTCACTGCTTGAGAAAACAAACAAACAAACAAACAACAAAACCAAACTGCTGCATCCAAACCCATATGCAAATATTTCTGTTCATTTTTAGGGCTAAGGCACCAGCACTACTACATGGGAAGAGCCTTCACGGGTGCTGACATGTCAGCAGATACATCCCAAAACCTTCTCTTTCTTTTTTTTCCAGCACTTAATAGAACCGAGGCTTGGAAGGAAGTAGAGTTTATCAAAGACACATATGTAAGTACATGTGGATCTCATAACATCTTCAGGTCCAGCTGGGAAAATTTCTGGGTGACCACTGCAGTCCAACTTTAGACTTTTTTTTTTTTAATGCATCTAGAACAAGTCTTTCAAAATGTGATTATGAAAAAACATCATGTCCACTTCCACAGTACATGCATCACTTTGGTTTGCAGGCCTGAACATGGTGAGTACCCACAAAAATGGGTAAGTAAGAAAACACAAATGAGTTACTCATCAGAGAGGAAGGGCACACATACCACGCCTGCGTTTGGAACTCTGCCCCTTGTGTTTCAACTGAACATTTAGAATTATCTTCCAAAAAAATCTGAACAGAAATGGCTTGTTTCAAACATCACAAGCAAAATACAACCCAGCCAGTTTTGGTTTGGGTTATTTTTTTCACTAACTTTCCCATGCATTTTCTTTAAGCTGGACTATTGAACATGTCAGTGCATATTTCCAGTTCTTAACTGTTCAGGTCATCTTCCACAGCCATGAGAAAGGACAAGCAATGAAGTTCACTGTGCAGTGAACATTTGGTTGAGCATCACCAGACTTTGCATTATTGCTGAGCTATGTACACAAGGCATTTGAAATGTACGGTTGTCAAAAGATGCCATTTAAAATCAAACCCACAGATATGGGCTTTGCAGAAGCTGCCACAAAGTTATCAAATCACAAAATGTAGCGATAGTGGGCTTCACAACACTGATGCTAAAAAAAAAATATAGAGGTAACAAGAGTAGCAGAAACAAATATATGTTTAAAATAAGGCTTTTTTATGTTGTTGTTAAGATGTCTGGCCTCTAGCCCCTTGTTTGTTCTTCATACATTACAGAATCATGACAAAGATGATTGTGTCTGTTGTTAAAGAATCTTGGATCTATCCTTATCATCAGATAATGCCCCTAATCAGCAGCATAGAGTGATGTATTGTAAAGACATTCATTGCAAATCAGTTCTGAAACATACAGAGTCTTCCTTTCCTTCCATATTATAAGCAGTCTTGACATCCTTAACAAGAGCTATCATGCAGAAATGATCAGTGCTGCAAATATCAAGATCCTGTTTCTTCCTGGTGACTTTTTAAAAGTTATTCTCCAAAATCAACTTCATATCATAAGCAAATTGTAGCAATGCAAATCAAATACTGCATATGCTGGCCAAAGCTGGACTTCATTAAGTCAGGTTCTTCCCCTTCCAATACAAACTGACAACTCCAAAATAAGAATCCATCTCCAGTCCACACAATTTCTCTGTCTCTTCCGGTAAGAATTTCACTGTTTCCGAAGAAATAATTGGTCAAAACCTGTTGTCAGTTGACTGTGTCTAAGAAGCATGGATCCAGACCACTTCAATATATTTACATTATAATTCATCCGCTCCCTAAGTCAAGCTATACAAAGTCTGAGAACTATGTAGCACAGCCAGCAGTCAGCAGTCAGCATGTACTGTCTCAACTCTAATTTTGTACATTCACATTATCTCCATCAGAAAATAAAAAATTACTTTTTACACAGAGAAATGAGTATATTGGAAATATAAAGAAGCATCTCCCAGGTAAAGAAGTGCGCAAAAAAAGCGATATAAAAGCTCTATACTGAAAAGCATACATGCGTGCAGTATATTGCTGTGACTGAGAGTAATCAATCTGAGATGCGCTGTGCTCCTCTTGTTCCCACTAGTGTGCAATACATGCATGTACCTTTATAGTCTGTTTCACACTCTGTCCATGTTTCTACATGGCAGAATGAAATTTCCCTGTTCCAATCTGGAATACAGTAAGGCCTTGCGGGACATTCTCCTGCCATTTGGCAATTGAATAAAGAAAGACAGGAAGGACTGGGGGCTACTGAATCCTGCAACAGCTGGTTAAGCACATGGGATGTCTCCACTGGATTTTTTTTTCCACTACTCCAAGTGGAAGGAGAAAACTCTCCTAAGATTCCTTGCTGATATACCCCAAAGGAGAAATTCCTCCCTCTCCTAAATTTGGCCATCAATATAAGGTTAAGAAAAATGAAATGTTACAATGACCTGCATGATTCCATCACTAATACAACATAACTGAGATCAAATACTGCTGCTTCAGAATAACAGCAAGCTGTCTTTGTCAGAAGAGAGACTGCTCTTCATCAGCAATGCTAACACTTGGCAACATTGACTTCAGAGCAGCCTTGAGGAACTTAATTCTTCACTTAGACAAAGGTTGTATTTCCGGCTCAAGGGAACTCAAGGTTTTCCCTACAAAATCTCCAGGGAGATTCACAGAGCTCAAATAAGCTTCACTGTGCCTCCAAGGTACTCTCTGGAGCAATTCTTCTTCTGTGCTGATGTCTCTCCCAGGTCCTTGGCCTATCACTTTTTAAAGGGAGTGAGTTTGTTGAAGGTATGCCAGAAGAGGGATGGCTTCCGCTTGGGTTCTGCCAGGGCAAAAACCTGCTGCTGGGGGATGCTGGTGGGCACGGTGATGTGGCGCTGGTGAATGGGATGCAGGCTTTGGTGTGGTGGAGGCACAGGGCACCCATTATAACTCACACCTGCAAAGAGAACAGTTTAAGACAAAGCATGAGCCAGCTAGCAGATTGATCAATACTGCGAAAATTTAAGCACAGGATCATGGACCAAATTCAATGGTCCATAAAGCCAGTATGAATTTTGCCTAGGTCTTGAATGGAAGCAATATTAAAGGTTATATTTTCTGATGTTAGACTTTTTAATTGCTGTGTTGATTTGGTTTAAGAGAATAATACTGGTAAAAATAATATATATATAATACTATAATATATAATACTATGGAACTACAAAAAATAAGCAGCAGTTTCACATAGCAATAGTCTGCACAAGTAAAATCTGATATGTCAAAGGAATGACTTAGTACAGTAGATCTTCATATTTTAACCAGCTCTCAGAATAAGGCTGCGTAAAATATTGATACCAACAAAAATATTTCATTTTCACTCCTAAAGTCAGACAATCTGGTCACACTTTTTCAATTTCTTCTCTCAACACACTAAAGATTTACCAAAATTTGACTTAAAGATAGAAAAGAAAAAAACCACAACATATCTTCTGAGAGAGAAAAGGAATAAAAAGGCTTTTTCCAGAGAAACATGTTCTTAGCCCATTCTTCCTTCTAGTCTAAGACAGAAAGAAGCCATTTTCAGTATGACATCACCAAATATCACAACAAAGGGCTTGCAAAAAGAACTTTGGGATATTTTAAACAAAGCACAGAATTGCTAAAGAAGAATAAGCTGTTTGAGGAAAAACAAAGGAAGGAATCAGTAACCCTCATTTCTAACTTAACCTCTGCATTCACTTTGTAATATGCTTAAGCAAATCACTACTTGCCTTAAATCTTGAGTTCCTTCTCTAATAAAGAGAATACTGACTTGCCTCTGAAGGAGACTGGAGAGTTGATTTAGTAGACAGCTTACAAAGGCAGTGGAGTTTGAGATTAAAATACAGGTTACTGGAAATTATTTGAACTTCATGAAAACCATTAGAAAAATGTAAAAGACTGAAGAACTCAACCATGGCCAGACTGAGCTGTTTCCTAACACAAAGAACAACAGAACACAGTAAGAATGTAATGCAATTCTGAACACTCACCTTTAATTTTTCCATGCCTTGACTTACGGGCATTCTGCATGGCTTGTTTCTTCTGGTTTTCAGAGATTTCCATTCCTATGGCAAAGAGTAAATTAAGGTACTAGTATAAAAATTCTGTATCTAATATCTGTATCTGTATATTGATTACATTAAATTACAACAACTATGTCAATTGTATTTAAAAAAAAATTTAGTAAATCTTAATAGTAATATACCTGAAGTTTTTAGAAATATGTTTTACTTTGTTATATAAATGTAAAGACAGTTTTTCACCCTCCCTGGGAAGCCTGTGCCAGGGCTCCAGCACAGGAAAGAAGTTTCTCCTAATATTCAAGTAGAACTTCCAGTGTTCCAGCTTGTGCCCATTACTCCTTGTCCTGTCACTGTACACTACAGAAAAAAAGACTGGTCCCATCCTCTTGAAAACCTGCCCTTTAGGTATTTATAAGCACAGATAAGGTCTCCTCTCAGTCTTCTCCAGACTAAACAACCCCAGTTCCTGCAGCCCTTCCGCATAAGAAAGATGCTCCAGTTCCCTGATCATCTTGGTGGCCCTGTGCTGGACTCTCTACAGAAGTTCTCTGTCCCTCTTAAGCTGAGGAGCCCAGAACTGGACACAGGACTCCAGATGAGGCCTCACCAGGGCAGAGTAGAGGGGGAGCAGAACTTCTCTTGACCTGCTGGCCATACTCTTCTTGATGCATCCTAGGATGCCACTGACCTCCTTGACCACAAGGGCACATTGCTGGTTCAGGTTCAGTTCACTGTCCTTCAGAACTCCCAGATCACAAATGCATAAGTTGTTTCTTTTTTCACTTACTCTGAGCTAAATCGGAGTAACAAATTGAAGTCACTAATATTGCAGTAGTAGAAATTTGGGTATCTTTCCCTCCATTCAGAGAAGAGAGTATCCCATAATCTGCCAGACACTGAAGCAGGCTGTGATGTGGTTGTGGCTGCACCAGACTGAGACTGGATCCCTCACTCCAGTTTCTAATGTAACCTGTTTGCATACTTGTATGACTTACATGATGCTACATTGTGTGGCCAGCCCTAGGCTATCTGCTGTCACATGACAGCAGTCTGTGTGACTGCTCTGTGCCACGTATTGAGAAGCCTGACATTGGCTGTGAAAGGGGACATCAGCGACTGCTGTCCTCTGGAGCCCATGTATAGGCACTCTACTTTCCTTTCCCTGTGTATGAGATATGTATGCAAATCTCAATCATCTTGTATTTGCATCTAATTTGGTTCCATTTTGCATATTCCCACACACTTAATTTACTTTAAAAATTCTTTTTACTAACTTTAACTTAAGAAGAACTTATTACAAATCACCTATTAACTTACAATACACCAGCAATTAGCCATAATTTTGGGGTAGCAGGAGTTTATTTTATTCTGCAGGTTTTTTTTCCAATGAGGAAACAGACTTAAAAAACCAAAAAAAATGAAAGCAGTTTCATCAACAGAGATCAGACCACTTTCTTAGGCTTACTATTAGTGGTTTGGAGAAGGATTTTCTGTCTCTGGCCTTTTCTTCCTATATATTCATAAAAGCTAAGAAAAGTTAGATATGGTTTGAGAGACAGTGACTCGCACCAAAGTGCCTTTGAAAATAGAAATAAAATGCCATTTGCCATTCTAAACTGGAAGAATATGTATTTGTTCTTGGACTGGTTAGATTAGAGGCTTTGTGTGAAGTCCAGCAAGACAGCTTGCAGAATCAACAAGATAAATTTAAACCTGAGGTTGAGAATACTGGCGCCTTTCCACTGGTTTTGGCTAAAGGAAATGTTCAGTTATGCCAAAATAGAGAAATTGTAGAAAAGAAGCAACTGGGTAACAGAGAAAACACCCAAGCCACTGTGAGTTGCAAGACCAGATGGACATTCGTTATTACAACTCAGTTGACTTTACTCTGGTTCATGATACCTGTGCCAAAGCAGGCATATCGGAATAATGAGTTGCAACACTTCAAAAGCAAGTTTCCAAAAGGCTGGATGTCATGTGTCCAGACAAGACTGAACGTGCCTATGTGCCACTACCAAAACCACAGTTTTTCATTATGCTGACTTTTCTCTGTAGTGTGGCACCATGCCTGAGGAGCAGCCAGCACCACTGACCCTCCCCTGCAGTCCCTGAGCTCAGCACCTTAGGAATCTGTGAGCCATTCCTAACGGAGGGCTACTGCTCTTACAACAATCTCCTCATTACCACTGCCACTGCTACTACGGTTGAATGCCTACCCCTTTCAGGTATCAGATGTTGATCTTCATAAGGTCTCAGTAGGATAAATAATAGCATTTAGGGCTGTAGCTACCACACATTTTCATTTTCCTCATGTTTGGGAATTTCTGCAGCAGTGCCACTTAGAGGGAACAGTAACACCCCACTGCCTGCACAAGACAGACAAGCAGGACTGTGAGCCTCAAATGCATCCTGACATAACAGCATTTTTAGTGTGCTTAACATACTCTCCCAATGCTCCACAAAGTAACCACTAAAGAAGGAGTTGTAGATACAGATTTTAAGAGCACAAGAATGCTCCTCATAAGGGATGGGAATGGAAAATGTTCACATTTTCTCTTCTTTTGCTCAGCCATGCTCAAAAAAAGTGCAGGTGCTGTGGTTTGTTCCATACCCTCCTTCCATACAACTGTACTACAATCCTCATATGTTGGAGTAGAGGCTTTCTGTTGTTGTAAGAAGGATTGTTTGGACATTAATCATCACATCCTCTGTATTGCTTTATTACCTTCTCATCACTTTCACCCTTTTGCAATATGCACTTTGTTTTGGGGTTCTGTTTTAGATGAATTAGGAAAGGTGGCCACCACCCATCCCTGTGAGCACAAGGTGACTGAACAATCTCTACACAGAGCAACCTGTGAAAGCCATCAGTAATGCGCCCAATGGGATCTAACGTCACACTGCGATGTTCAGCACAGGAGAAGAGTTGGGTTAGAAAAGTCTGAGGAAAGTTTAACTATGGCTGCTTCATTGTTTATTCTACACTCAAGAAAACTGGAGCTATTTGCAGTAGTTGGTGCAATAGGGAAGAGGTAAAACTGGTTTTTAGACTTTAGGAAGAGGTAATCAAAGTATTTTCTTCAGCTTACAGACTATAATACATATGGAGAACTTTTGTTTACAACAGTATCAATCAGGAGAAAGCCACTAAGATCAAATGGTTTACATTTGTTATCTAAGGGTTATTCCTGTCTTCCTGTTCTTCTGACCGGGTGTTTTAAATTAACACAGAATAGGAGATTTGGCCTCTTGTTTAAATGTTAATAACTTATAAGTTTCATCACCTTCTTCCCTGCATTTCCAGTTTTAACTTGCTGTCATCCAAAGCATAAGCCTGAAGAATGTTACAAAAAGAAGAAGTTCTCAAGACCGTCAACACACAGAGATGCACTAATATTTTCATTACTTCTTTAGGAATATTACAAAGAGTTTTCATTTTTATTAGTGTTGCCATCCTCTTTGTGTATGTTTTGCCAGTGAAGCTTTTGTCACTGGTCTTAGAGGAAGCATAAAACTATGTATAAAAAAAATTAAGTAACAATTCTAAATATACATTGCCACAGAAGACACTGTCCTTAGGCTGTGTGTTTAAAGCTGATCCCAGAATTTGCTGTGTTTTCCCCTGCTCACTCAAGGTTAGGCTTAATTTCTCTGTAAATGGCCCAGTCACAGAAGGTACCATTATATGGACAGTACACATCTACAATTACTGCTGGTTGGCTTTACAATCAAGTGTCCTTTAGGAACAGATGTTCTGGGCCAATGATTCAGACACAAGTGTTAGGATTAAGGATGGATTTTTATTATTGACTGGTCTTTGTGAATTGCACCTTGTCCTCTATCATATCTTATTCTGCTCTGTAATGCACCAGAGTCACATGGGTTACACTGTGACATGGGTGCCACAGCCAGCTGCTCTGAACCTTTAGCCCACAGTGATAGAGAAGGCAAACACACCTGAACAAGCTTCACTTACACAGCTAAAGGTCATGTTGGGTAAGAAAGAGAAACCAGTCTCAGAAGGCAGAGTGCACATCTGCACAAAACATAAGGAAGTGTAAAAGTGAGAGCATTCGCCTTTGCTTTTACCACCTTTTAGAGAGGAAATCCACTCACCCATTTCCTTGTCCTCCCGAACTCTTCTCCTTTCACTTTCACATGCTTCCATCCATCTCTTTTTATCCTCCTGTTTTTTTGCACAGAACAAATGAATCTCTTCTGTTGCTCTGTTTATTACCTTAAAAGCATTTTTGACAGTAATGTTAAAGTCTTTGTCTTTGCCATCTTCAGTGTCCACAATTTCCATCTCATCCATGTCAATACGATCTTTATAATACAAGATGTCCCTTCTCAGTAGGTCCTTCTTACAGAACACAAGCTGATGGTCAAAAAGGAAGAAAGTCCTTTGCTGGCTTTTTCCTTGCTTTGATATTTTGGTCAGTTCTCCTGAGTGGATCAGTTCTGAGCTCCTGGCTAACACATCTGGTCCCTAAGAAGAAATATATATTTATATATATCTGTAGTAAGAAAATAACATTTTAAGACCTTACTGTGTGCCTAACTAGTCTCATTGTATAATCAAGCCTTAATTGTTTTTTTCTTGTAATTTTATTATTAGATTTGAAAATGTCAGAAAATGCCTTATACGGGCAAACTCCACGAATGTGGTTCTGCTCTATTTTATTTTTTCTTAAATTGGGAGGAAGCTCACAAAAGTCAGTGAAGTGGGTTCAAGTTCAGACAGAACTACCAAAAACCCAAAGGGGACTCTACAGGTCTAACTTTCTTTTTTATATCCATTTTGTCACCTCAATTGAGTGTCATCTCAAAGGCAAGTGTTCATATCAATACATGCTGCTCTTCCTGATTTATAAACAAGGTAATCAGTTACAGAATCCCTGCAAATGAAGCAACTGGACTTTTAACTGGGCAATGACCAGTTGAACAGTAGATACCATGAACTACCACGCAGAAAGACTTATCCTGTAGGGGACATGAAGTACTGTACACAGTACCTTTGCTCGGGAAAGGGACAGGTTGACACTTACCTCCCAGTCTACAATAGAGACTTGCCAACGCGCAATCTTGTCAATGCTTTCTAGTCTTCGTTTTCGCTCATTGATCAGGCACGCGACGTTCTTCATGGCCTCATATGCAGCTTTGATGTTGTTATAATCACTGTGAAATGTAGGCACATTTCCAAGATCACTCATGCAATCACAACCTCTAACACAGTGCTCAAAGTATGAGCCTGCATCATCCACTTATCCCTCTACTCAGGGTCTTTAAAGAAGTGATCCCTGATTCTCAGCTACCCTGAGCCTCACACAGTAGTCTGTACAATTCAGTGCTCCTAGGCGTTGTCCAGGAGCAAATTATTAAACTGCTGGAAGGAGGCAAAGGAGGTAAACTAATGAACAGCAATACTGTCTCTACTGAAAACAATGATGAAAACATTGCCCTCAGTGATACTTACATTTCATCCAAGGAATTTGGTTTTAAGCAAGATTTTAATGAGATTTCATTGGGAAGGGCATTCCTTAACTGTGTTTAACAACTGTATTTTCTCCTTCTTGTTCCCAATGGCTGTGTCAGTGAATGCAAAGGGAGGACACTATGTGGGCAGCAAAAAATACCAAAAGCAGCCTCAGAGTGAGTGAGGGAGCTAGGAACACAGGCACTGAAGAATCATACAGAATCACAGAATGGTAGGGGTTGGAACAGACCTTTAGAGATCATCTAGTCCAACCCCCCTGCAGAAGCAGACACTACTGACAAATAAGTCTGTTTTTATGGAACAATTGTGTGAGAGCCAAGACAGTCACCTTCCCCTGCCTGCTCCATGTCAGCTGCAAGCCTCTCATCCTTCCTCCATTGCTCTGCTTCCTTCCTTCTTTCCCTGAGCTACCCACATGCTTCTAAATCTCCTCCACCTGCAGACAGTTTTTCATTCCCCTTTGAATAGCATCCAGCACTCCTTCACCTTCCTCAAATGGAGTCACTGAGAAAAGAGAAGAGAAAAGATGTATTTCTTGTCTTAGAGTCCCAGCAGAGCAACAGCCTTGCCTCCTTTATCAGAACACCTCGTGCAGAAAAGAGAGGCAGACGTGAAAACCAGCATGAGCCAGAAATAAATCCTGCAGAGGGGTCAGCCTTGCTGTCCTTTTTATCTGCTTCTGTGTCAGTTCCTATTTTCATCAGCTACTGCTGATGGATGTTCTTCTCTTCTAAACTTGCCTATTACTCTCCTCTCTATTTATATCTATGGAAACTCTTTTCTGCCACATTGTATACAGAAAGTGAGATTAACTACAACAGGATCCTACTAACGTCAGGGAGATATTCCACAGAGTGACTGCATGATATCCACACTGCTCCTCTTAACCTTCTTTATCTCAGTTCCTTCTCTATTGGTGTGTACATTGCTCCACACTTGCTGTATAAGCTGTGTTATGAAAACAAAACAAAAAAAACTACCAAAAAAAGCGCTCCAGTTTGCTGGAGCTTTCCCAAGGTTTTGTGTGGGTGTAGGCCTGCCTGTTTGTAGCATCTCTGTACACCAAGCATCTGTCTGTGCTTGTGGGCATCTCTGGATGCTGTGCCACAGAAAATGGATACAAAGAGTGGAAGACTTTCCTGTCACTTCATCTGCAGGTTTGTAATGGCCTACAGAATAATCTTTCTGAAATTAGACGCAGTGAAAGAGGTACCCATATTACTGATTGTTATTGCAGGACTTCCCAGGTAGCCAGAGAACTGCATGGAGGCATTTCACACCTGAATGTCAGTACTTCATATCCTTTATGTTTTGCGCCTGAGAAAAATTCCATGGTCTTCAAAGAGAGTTTTCTCAAGGTTAAAGAAGTTCAGACTTTGGCCAAGGAAGCATTGCCTTAGGCTGCATTTGGACTTTGTGCACAAAGGCCATAATGGAATAATTTTCATTCAGTTGTACACAGTAAAAAGGCAGCCATTTAAAGATAAAATCTTAATTTAATCAAAAATGTAATCAGCTATGGGGTACACTAGAAAGGCTAATAACCTGCAACTTAAGTTCTTTTTTATCCCATCTGAAAATCTACTATCTGGACTTTATGGCAAACAAAGGCAATGCTTATTACTAATAAGTTTCTAAAAAAAAATTGCCTCCAAATGTGCTCAAATTGTGTTTTTTTTTTTCTAAGGCCTTCTTTACCTTTTCTTGTGTCTACAACATCTAGTTGACTTTCTCCTTTCTTCTGTGAATTTCATTCTCCTTTATTTCTTTGACACATGGACTATTTTTCTTCCTCATTCTCCCTGCACCCTATTTCAGCATTGTCTTCCTTTTCTTCTCCCTCTTTCACTTATTCCTCATTCTGTCCCACATCCTGTCAGTCCCCTGAGCTGCATTTTCAGGTACAGTTTTTGTTAATATCTGTGATTGTTCCAAGATGCCCATCTAGTGAGAAGCTCCTTCCTGTAGTGGTCAATGGGAGTTTTGTTCCTGATCTCAAAAGCCTCATTGTTGCATCACCAAGAAAGCTTGAGTAATTAGGTGTTATTATTCTTGTAAGATTTGGGTTCTTAATTCTCTCACCTGTGCTCCTGAGTGGTGTACTTGAGCAATTCTGCAAGCTGCAGAGGGTATTTGCAGATTTTCTGAACGGGTGTGAGAAGAAAACCATCAATGGCAATGTCAATCATTTGCTGAAGCAAGCGACAGGCCTCAAAGAAATGACGGTATTTGCCCTGTTTCATTAGTTTGGAAAGTTCAATGCAGGCACTGGGATGATTGTTGCAATACTCTGAATAAATAGCAAAGCCTTCTTGCTATTAAAAGGAGAAGAAAAAAAAAAAGTTAAAGCTTTAACTAAAGCTAAAGGAGGAAAGGTATTTTTGTAACATCTATTATATCTAATTAGATGAATTAATTTCCTATATTAAAAAAACCACTTTTTAACCATCAAAAATATGTAACTCCTTTGTAAGAAAACAGAAATAGAGGCCTCCATTAAGACAATCAAACCCACCTTAAGAAGTGCTTTTCTTTGGGGAAGACTGCTATAGGCTTAGCAAACGTCTATTATGAATTCACAGCCTTTTTTCCCCACCCCCTCTTTTCCTTATTTTCTGTAGGAAGTTTTTGCATGCCCAATATAAGATCACTGCAAATAGTTCAGTTCATCTGTGATAATTACAGGTTTGTAAAGGAAACTTACAACTGTGTGCCAAGCTCCACACTTGTTAAGAAAACTAAAACATTTAAAGAATTCTTTAATTGTAAATTATTTTACATTCAAAAATGCTGCCTAGACATAGTTTAGTATTTGAGAAGCCCTTGAGAAATTCCCTCTTAATATGGTAAAAGCATAAAACAAATCATCTTTTGTTAATTTCATAAACACAATCGACTTTTGTGACTTACATGTTGAAGAAAACACGACCCTATTTCACTTAGATGAGGTTCCTCTTTGTTGTACTGTTTCTCAAGATCCTTCAGAAACTTCCTTTGGAACTTGTAAATATCTTCAATGTTCCCAAAGATGGTGCCCAACTGTGTGGCCGTGAACATCCCTGTGTGCTTGCGGCACTGCCGAATGTAACCCTGCGAGTGAGATTTACAGCACTCGTTAGTCTCACAATGTGAAAAGGGTTTGCTCCCTGAACAAGCCCATCTGAGTTGCAAACTCCTGTGATGTACAGGCAGGTGAGTGGTTTCTGAGCCACATACATACACACACACAGACGTGTAATTTCAGATCTGCATCGGAAATGTTCACACGCAGACACTTGCAGTCCAACTTCCGTCTCACAGTAATGTAAACATATCAGGGAACCAGAAATCTGCAGAGGGTGCAAAACCCATTCGCAGCTCCTTGTTCTGACCACCCTCCAAGCTGGAGATGAGCCCTGTGTAAGGCTCTATGATTGCTACCACCGTAGCTGCCATGCTTTTTCACAGCAACCTCCCTGTGCTGTAACAGTTTTTCTCTATGTAGACAAGAATAAGCCCTAAACCAATTAATATAAAGACAATAAAAAGTACTGCTTTCTTAACCAGAAGGCACGTAGGACATGGCCTAAGCCAGAGGAGCAAAATTAAGAACATATTATAACACATTCAGAATGCTTCTGTTTGGTAAAATCCAAATGCTATTGGTAGGAGTTAACAGTATTGGCAAGACTGCGCGTAAAATCACAATAATTTTTCCATTTTTTTGCTCTTTACTTGTAAGAACATCAAGGGGGTCCAGTTCACTTTATTCATACCCAGCACTAAGAAGATGCACAACTGCTGGCAGAGCAGAATTTGCTCCAAAGGCATTTTAAATCTCTTTGGGCTGAAAACCACTGGAGCAGCAGCAGCTGCCACCCACAGCCAGCCCATCCTCAAGTACCTACTGCTCAAAGCTGAGCCTAGTGAGGACACAACACAGGGGCTGACTATCCAGGAGCAGCTGCTGTGCTCAGGGTCTCCTATCAGTTCTGGTGCTAGGGTACAGATGGGTGCTAAGGTTAACTGCTATGAAAGGGGTTATCTGCCAGGCTCCTCTAGCTGGCTGCTTTCAGGCAGCTTCCAAATCTTTCAGGGAGCAGATAGTTGTAAAAAGCCTTGCAGTTGCTCTGGTGAGGTTTACCAGGAAGCAACCCTGAATATTGCTGGCACTGCTATGAATATTTCTGTCTCTTCCACAGCCATCTGCTCCGAGAACTGTGCAGTGGCCACGCTGCAAGTCATCTACCACATTTACTACTGTCAGAAGGATAAACCTGAGATGGCAAACCAGTTCCTGTGCAGCTCTTGTAATGTGGACTGCAGGCACTTCTTGAATGTGAAATGGTTTTCTCAGTAAATTCTGGCTTCATGTTCCTGACCCCACCAGCACTAGTGATTCATTCTAGTGCAGAGCTTGCAAATTTGGATTAATACCTGCAGTAGCTTTTCTGGCTTAGTCTTACTTGAGCATATTTTCATATATTTTCAATATATACTTGAGTATATATTTCAGGTGGTGATCTGTACCACCCTACAGATCCACTTTGATGAAAAACAGACCATCTCTGCCCCACATGTTGGACAATGAAGCATCATTTCCCTACTTGGAAAACATATGTTTGCTCTCTTGTACTAAACTCAGAGGCATGTCAGATTTTTTTTTCAACAGGTATAGAATATGTATTAGGAAAAAAAAGTATTAATATTGGTTTAAGAATAAGAGGTCAGTAAAATATGACAATCGTGTTCTAGAACTCAGCTACCCACAGCAGCGACACAGCTGTGTGTACAAATTCCTTGCTGATCTGTTAGGCATACAGTCAAGGCTTTACTAGCCTAAGTAAACTGTGAATTTAAATGACAAAACTCACATTTAATGGTTCAAAATTAACTAATTATCAACCAAACTTTGTCTTTCTGTTTTCCTTGCTTTCTTCGAAATGTATTTAAAAGGCCCAATTCAAAAACAAAGTGAAACAAAACAAAAACCAAGAAACCAAACCACTGCTGTCTTGTCTACTTTGTTGTCCATGAAAGTATCTACTAATGAGTGGTGGGCTAAAGGACAGCAATACGATAAACACAGGGAACACATGGAGAGACCGAGCAAACTAAGGGTACAAAGAATATTTTGGCAGGTTGCTTAGCACCCTTCCAGATGCTAACCACAAATACAAGTCAAACACAGGTCAAATGCATTACAGTCCACATCAGAAGAGGCCAACTTCAGTGAAAAGTATTACGAAACTTCTTGTCCAAGTATGAGCTTCCAACAAAATTTGAAGAAAAAGCAGAAAACCCCTCACATGTTATGGTTCAAACAAGCAAGGTAGCTCTGAAGCACCTTTAAAGACGTCTTTGTAGTTTCTAAGTATCCAGCAAAAATCTCTTGTTTGGAGAAAACAAAAAAAAAAATCTCACCCACTAAAAGTTTTCTTTGCAAATTACCTTCAAAAAAAGTTTTGTCCCTGAACCCTAATTTATTACATTCAAGTTACTGAAAGTTTTCTATCTAAACCAAGTGGTAAAAAGTTCTAAATAAACTGGACTTCCTTCTCTCATTATTATGGAAATAGCAGACTGATAAGCAAGGCACTTTTTCCATGTCATAAGTGGAATGTTTTTTTAAAAGAAAGGAAGTGGTAGCAGTTGGCAGAGAGGAAAGCCATAAGAGGATACAAGAAGGGTCGGACTGACAGCCTCAGAAGCACAACTAGGGAGTATTTTCATATGAGAAACCACTCCAGTTCTCAAGCTATATGGGATATTTTGTTCACATTGGGACAGCAGAATGCCCTCAGGTTAAAGCATGTACCTCACAGATGTCCTTGAGATGCTTGATATAGACTCGTTCTGTGTTCATAATTTCCTGTATAACGTTGGTTCTCATCTGATCCTTGTTTTCAGCTATTTTCTGCCGATGCTTGCTAATATCTGCATCTTGTTCTTCATCCTGGATACTACTACAATTTTCTGGCACTTCCTCTTGATTAACTCGCAGCTGCAGCCAGAATAAACAAAGCAAATTAGAATAAAGCATCAAACTTGTCCAAAACATGATGAAACTGATACAAATTTCTAGCAATTAAGAGAGGATTTGCTATGGAAATATTCTCATTCTTACCTTACAGAGAGAGTTCCACTACAAGATTTATCTAATTTTACCCTTTGCATATTCAAATAAAACATTGAGATTTCTATCTGGTTGAACACATGGCTTTCTACTCACAGTACCTGAGAGACACCATGTTGTGTTGTCTGTGTATTTTTCAGGCCTCAGCTTATTTCTGACCCTTGCTAATAGTTTATGTGTTATTTTGGCCAAGAGGCATTTGGGTAAAAATTACAGGAGATAACTCCAATACTTTCAAACAGTTTCCCTTTGCCCCAGTTCCCCATGTGTACAATATGGATAACAGCACCTCCTTTTTGACTTCTGTATGATTGCCCATGTTGGCTGAAGATCCAGGAAGCCAGAGGCACCAGCTCCTGTACTTTGTGTAGTACTCTATACAGTGTGGCCCAAGCTTCATTACAGGCTCTCAAAACATATTTTAATTTCTAAAACATATTTCAATTTTTTACCATTTGAGAGTTATGCTGTCATTAATCTGTCTGAGTTCTGACTGGGCAGTTCAGACTGTGGACCAGATTCCCACACAATGTTGTGATAATACGTTAAGCCCTATTTTACCAAGAAATCCCTGCAGCATAGCTTTCCCCACTCCCTCAGGAAAACTGCTGTGTCCTCTCCATATACACTGATTTCTCCTGGTTGAGCTCTCTGCTGCCCTCATTTCTGCTTGAGAAATTCTTTCATTACAAAGGAAAAACACAAAGTCAGAACCCAGAGTAAAAGGTGCCAGAGGAGGGAAGAGATCTTGGGGAGTGAATCAACTGCATTTTTCCTTGTGAAGTTATCAGGAGTTACACTGCTGACATTCAGATACAAAGATGCTGAAGGTCAGGCCCTTCACCTAAATGTAATACCATGACCATTGCTGTTGCACCCTGCTAAGAATCTCTCATGAGAGTGATGCAAAAGCAAGAGAGCTACTCACCCTGACAAAGCTAGCTGGAAACCAGGCTTCCTTGTCCTCATTTCTTCCCCACCACCAGTCTTTGTTGGAAGCTTCTAGAACTCTAATGACATCTCCAGCTTTGAAGCCCAGTTCTTGATCATCCATAGTCACATGGTCCCAGAGAGCTTCTGCATAGACAATGCTGCCATCGCTTATCAGCTGAGGTGGGAAGAAAATTAGGTTGTGAAGGACAAAAGACAAAGAACTATTTATAAATTACTTAAGGATCAAAATATGGTATTAGTGCCCATGATTACAGCTATTACAGTACAAAACTAAAACTCCAGATTTTCAAAAATGTACGTGTCTATTATTAATAAGAACAATTATAGGGTCCTACTCCAGAGCAGCTACATAGGCTAACCAGTTACACTCCCAGTGACGCATTAGTCATGTGCTCTTCCCTTGACATCTGCTCATTGGCCCTGCTAGAGACAAGGCTTCATGGCTGCTGGATTCTTCACTGTGCTGGCTACTGTCATTGCATATTTTATTAACAGGAAACCTCAGACATGTGGAAAACACCTCTCCACCCCCGCTTCATTACAGCAATGCAAAGCCCAGGATGTTACCTCATTAATTGCTAGCTGTTCTCCTCCAGGCTGCAGGTACCTGGGAGTGGCTTGGCAGAGCTCCTCGTAACTGTAATCTTCCTCACTGCCATTGTCGTCCACTAAGGCTGAAGATTCAGTCCCACCATCTGCAGCAACTAAAACAAAGGTGCAACAGCTGTTTGCTTCATCATTGTTATGATTAAAAACAATGCAAGAGGAATCACTGAGAAGCTGCCTTTTTTGTCACCAACGTAGCAGTAGCAGCAAAAGTGGAAGGCAGCAGAGCTCACAGGAAAACTGTCTTTCTGACGTTAAAGGCTTTTTACTCTTCTTTGGCATTTTCTCATTTCACAGCAGATGAAACTGAGAAAGTCTCCTTTTTGTGCGCAAAAAAATAGAACCACGACTGTTACTTCTTTTTCAGCCATGGGAAACCTCAAATGACCTGAACCAGAGGGGAGGTCTCCACGCCATTTCCCCCATGGAGGATGAGTGAGCCCAAAGGGTCCCAGCAGTCAGAAGGGACCGCTGGCAGTTCCTGGCTGGGTGTCCTCACATTGGTATGTTGCCTGCAGGGATGCAGCCACCCACCACCTCTGTGCCCACCCACCTGTGAAGGTGGGGCCAGCCACTGCCACAGCCCCTGCTCTGTCCTGGGGGGCTCTGGCACTCACGGCAGCTGAGCACAGAAAAATTGCTGGGCTGAGAAAAAATTGCACCAAATCACAAAAAACAACCCACTTGGTTTGAGAATTGTATATTTTCTGACCAAAGACACAGCTTTGTAAAGAAATAGAGATGAGTATGGGCTTTATCTTATTACACAGCCACACAAACCAAGAGAAACATAATGTGACTGTCACTATGCGCATGTAAGTCTGCAATTACTGTATAAAACTGTAAAACCCATTTGGGGTACATTGCTGAGTGGCAGATCCTTTTGGCAACCATACTGACATACTGAGGACTGATCTCAGGACCAAGTAATACCCACTGACTCACATCCACACTGCTCAGTGCTGTATGCTTTCAGGCCAGATCTGTCTCTGAAAGCTGGCTGTAATGTTCAAGCAGATCAGTGGATGAGCTAGTAACCCACAAGTGTTCATGATCAGTGGCCCAGTGCTTGAGTGCACTCTCTGGTCCTTGTTAATTTACCCCTAAAGCTTTATTCCTATGGCAGGCCCAAGGTGTGCATAACTGGAGAGTCTGAAGATCATACAGTGCTCAAAAATTCTTTTTTTTAAAGTAAAAAATAATAATAATAATTACAAAAATATTCAGAGTGGGCTGCTAGCACTGAACTCGCCTTTCTGGGACACAATCACTGTGTCCCAGATAAGTTGCCATGCAGCCTGCGGAGCATCTCTCTCACTCCTGAGTGCCTGGGAAAGGACCTTTAAGTGGAGTTATTGAACCTGCCACTTTCACCCGGCAGCAATGCTGAGCCACGTGGCCCAGGCCCTGCCTCTTCTGTGCCCATCTCTGAGTCACCTGCATGCTGAACTCTGGGCTCCAGATGGGTGAGAGTTGTAGAGATGATTCCTGGCTTTACTCCACACGCCTACATAACCAATAGGCATGCCATTGCCTGTCCATTATTTACCTTATAGGGAGAAACACTTCAAGCCCCTCCTTTCGGGTGCTCACACCATTGCAAGCATCTTTGGACATTCATTTGGACGTTTGAGTATTCATTTGCAAGACAGATCAAAGCTGATTACTATACTGATTCACTAAAAACCTTGGGAGATTTTTCTTTCCTTTTAAACTGGAAAAAAATTATGTAGTCTTGATGTAAGAGAACATGGCTATTTGACCATTCTCTTTTACTCCCCAAAATTTTAAGTACTCACTCACATTAATGGTATGATCTGCCTAACCAGGGAGGATGCAGAATCCTTATTTTAAAAAAACAAGGTTTGTTTTTTTCCCCCTACGGACTCATACATGTGAGCACTCATCAACTTTTAAAATACATCTTGTGAAACTTACTGGAACTGCTTTATTAAAAAAAAGGTTTTGCACATAAATGATTAATTAAATTGGGTTTTTAGCTTATAAAACAACACCAGAAAAAATTAATCCCAGTGATCCCTTATACTTTTCCAATGTTCTATCAGTACTGCCTGTTGGTTTGTACTAGTAACAACAGCACATCAGACAACATAATTCATTTGGCTCCAGATGAAAAATCACTGCAATTTTGGGACTGATAACTGTTCATTATACCAAATCAACAAGCTTATATTGTCTTCACAGTGAGACTCAAGAGAAAATCAGTCACTTACATTCTACATCTATTCCTCTATTGTTTACAGACAGAAATATCAGAGGCAGGCACGGGTGGACTTTCCTGATCCCACCAAAGGGATGCCAAAACTTCAAAGGCAGCCTGGGACTGACTCAGACCTCACAGCAGCTTTGGAACCCATGTAAAGCTGCAGGCTCCCAAGGGTGACACGGTATGAGAGTGATTAGAATGAAGTACCCTGACTGCCACGATTTAGCAGTTCAATCTAAAAACACAGTAAAAAAAGACCAAGAGAGAGAAGCGTGTTCTACTCACACGTACCCATCTGCAGGCTCTCCAGACTCCAAAATCGTGCCATTCCCCCCCTGGCTACCATGCTGCCGCCAGACTCCACCCCAGGGCACGGCTTTGACCTCTACCAGGTGATGCTCAGTCCTAAAGTGCTGGCGCAGGATCACACAGGGCTCCCAGCTCCTGGCAGCACAGACACAGCCTCTGCACTGCCTTCAGCTCCTGGCTGTGCCTGAGAGGCCGAGCCCAGCTGGAGCTGCCAGCATTGCGCTCAGCCTGGCCGCGAAGGGCTGGCGGCTCGCTGACATCATGGGGTGCCCTTAGGGAGGAAGTTCCAGAAAAGAAACAAAAACCTGCCTGCCTGGCCCCAGCCGCGCTGTGCCTGCAGCTGCCTGCACTGCCCAGACCCTCCCAAAGTGCCCCAACAGCTCAAACGTACCAAGCCAGGGAGTGCATTTGTTTTTCATTACAGTGGCTTAATGTGATTGCAATCTATATTCAAATGACTGCAATTCAAAGGGGAAAACTATCTGGATAGGAGCTGGGAGTTCCTTGTATTACAACACTGTTCAGAGTATCAGTCTGTCTTTGTTGCATTACACCAGTGAACAATGAAGGTATATTTTGCATGGCTAGTAAAACTTTTCTTGCTTCACGGGCAAATGCTGTATCATGATTTAGGGCACAGGCAGCTGAAGTGCAAAGGCTGCAGCAAACGGCTCCCAGGAAATGACAGGAGGACTGAGACTTTTTCATTCCCCATGGGCCAGCATTTACCAACCCTTACACCTGCATTACTCTGGCATCAGCTGATGCAGTGGAAGCAAGGCCAGAAGCTACCTCCATCAGCAGAGTGCAAAGCCTTCTGCAGTCTGTGCTTGTACACAGAACTACATTTACAGTTTAGAAAGCTCTCTAAGCTTTATGGCTCCTTCTTTACCTGCACACTGAGTTGCTCAGCTGAGCTTGTTCTTTAACTGGGGACTGCTTCCACCAGGGACATGTTCACAAAACCCTGAAGGCACTTCACAGGCAACGTCTCACCACCCACTGAAATCACATGGTTTCCCCCAGCTCTGCCTCAGGCTGAGAAGGAAAGGCCAAACAGCGCCCTGCAATATTAATGGCATCTTCCTACGAAAATCCAGACTGTGCTGCACTGCACAGGAGACTGATAGGAGTTCTCTTCTGAATCCTCAAACTTCCCTACCATTTGTCACTGCAAGGACGCTTGCTGGATAGCACAATAAAATCATAATGTAAAATCATACTACATACTGTAAGATGTTTATACACAGCCTCATACCTTTTTTTTCCCCCCCCCAACAAATCATTAAAAAAAAAAACAACCCAGCAAACAGAAGCAACACTGAAGTGCTGATGATCCTGCAATTATTCAAGTGAAGGCTTCATGCATTTAATCACCCAGAGCACAAGCTCTCTGCCATGTCATGCCCCCACCCACTGGGGAAAATTGACTGGACTGCCAAAGGAAAACGAGATCAAAACCCATGAAGCTCTTCCTGAAAATACACTAAAAATGATCTCTGAGAAACAGCCATTTACTTTGATTTTTGCAGAATGAATTGTCTGTGTGCTTTTGCCACTACGGGATGCTGCCCTGGCAGCATCCCTCCTCTACACAAGGACATCTTGAATTTATACAGCCACAAACTGAACCACCACAAAAGTACTCATTTGGGGTGAGCTAGTGGGGGGTTTGTTTTCTGGCAGGATCAGACAGGGACTGGAGGAGGCACAGGCTGTCCTTTGTGGTGATAGTCCACAAGTGACCCTGTCCAAACCCATGCTGAGCTGGCTTACCCGCTGTGCAGGGGTCTTTGAAAAGGCTGTGAGTAGTACAGACTCAAACACTAAAACTAAAAGCTCTTTTGCCCTCCTCAAGAAAATATATTTCTAGGTATCCCTATGGCATCGCAGGACCCTGCATCCTGGGGCAGACCAAAGGTCTCCCCCATACACCGTTTTGACAGCAGCCAGTAACAGATGCCCAGGGAGGAACATAAAAATAGATGAGGCATGTAATGGCATTTTTCTGATGTACTTTTCTGAGTTCTAGCTATCGGCAGATCAGAGTCAGACCCCTCCTGAGCCAGAAGTGGTATATTTGTGTTCGATGAACTGAATTTGTCAAGCTGCCTTCTGAATTTATTTTGGGATGTGAAACAACACATGTAGCAACTAGTTTAATTTTACAGAGTGTGAAAATTATCTCTTGTTTTGAACTTGCTATCTGATTATTTCATTTGCTGCCCTGTAGTTCTTACATTACTGGAAACAATATCTGTTATCTGTTCATTTCTCCTATGCCAATCAGGCTTTTATTCCCCTATTGTCCTTTTTTTCCCAGTTGCAGAGACCTACCTGCATTAATCATCACTCACAGAGAAACAATGAGTAGGTTTTCTTGTCCTTTTGCCTTTCTCTATATTGTCCCCCATAAAAAATGCTTTCTGAGGTGGAAAGGATCAGGGAATTGGCCCCCACACACCACACCAGTGGCACAATTGGGCTTTCTGCTTTGTTCTCTATTCCCTTCCTACAAATTCCTGCCCTTTTATTTACTGTTTTGACTGTTACTATGCACTGAACTGTCACTTCAGTTATTTGTTGGGACTGCAAGATCTCTTCCTGAATGGCAACATCCAGCTCAAAGTCCTTTCCCTGCAAGCATACCAGGCTCGTCTTCCTCCGTGGCACCACCTTGCTTTTCTCAACACCAAATTCACCTGCTGCCAGCTCACTGCCTTGTCCCTTGGTACTGTGAAATCCTCTGCATTGCTGTTCAAGCAGCTTCTGCTTTTACTACCATGAATAATTTAGCACACAGGCAAGAACTGTAATTTCATTCTATACCTCCCTGCCCACATTATTTGTGAAGACACAGAACATTCAACTCCACTCTTGAGCCCTCTCCATAAGGAAATGGGCCACTTTCCTCCTCTCTGTTACTCAGTGCTTACTTGTTGTTACAGCATGGAAGGATCTTCCCCTTACCCCAGGCCACTATTAGGACATATCTATAGAAGACCTTGTCAGCAGCTTGTTGGAGATCCAAGTAGCCTATACAGCCTGTATATATTGAATTCCCTTGGTCACATCCTCAGTGACATTTTTCAGAAAAAACAATCAATTTATGAGGCACAAATTTCCCCTACATAGGGCTTATGGACTGTTCTTCATCATAAGGCTCCACCAGTCTGTTGACAGTACTCTCTGTTATAGTTTCAAAGTCCTAAATACATTCTTTAGTTGTTCTACATACTATTACATCAGTCTTCCTGGTCTGATCCTTCCTTCCTGATACTTCTTTATAAATGGTTACCCCAACACTGCCTTCTTCCTTGTACTGAGGCAATTTTTGAGGAATGAATTCCATGCTGAGGCAGTAGCTCAGTAATTTCAATCTTAAATCATTTTACGAGTCTTAGCTCTTGCAACTTGTCACTTAGTTACTCTAAAGCCTCAGCTGACATTTTGAGACAGATTCTTAACTAATTTGAGCTCAAGTTTTTTTTCCCAGTTGCTTACGTGGCCAACAAACTGTTGGGTGGTCTACCAGGTTCTCGTATTTTTTAAAACCAATTTAGCTTTTATATCTTAAAAAAAAAATGTTTCTACATTCCTGCAGTTTTACATTAAAAGTTGCTAGAGGTTTTATTTTTTGTTTGGTTACAAGTCAACAATCTGAAGGATCCTGATTTTTTTCCTTTTAGATTCTTTCCCTCTGTGTTTAATGACAGAACCCTTTACTGGTGTTTCCAAATTCTGTTTTGACAGGTGACACCAATTTGCTCTAAGAATCCAATACGCTGTCCTTCAGCACTTTCCATGCTGCCTGGAAGCACTCAACACCTTTTTCTACTCTTTTGAGTTCCTTTGTTATATAAATGACTTCTCACTCTTATTTGCTTTCTTTCTTTTAAATTAAAACACATAGTGTACTGGATTTTTTAACTCTTCTCACTCCTGCAAGGACATTGTCTCAGAGTGCATTATGGACAGATATAGAGGGTAAGATTCGTTATGTGTGTGTATACAGCCAATGAACAGCACCTTGAATTATTTGTTTCTTCCAGTCAAGGTCACCTAGCTTAGCATAGAGATGTATCCCACCATTACAGAGTAGCTTTTACATGTGATCCTGCACATACCTCGGGAACAGTTCAAGAATTGTTTCCCTTCCTGTAGGTCATCTGATTAGCTGCACTAAAGAGTTATTTATGGTACACCTAAAAATGTAGCATTCTGCCCCATTACAATGCCTAACCCACAGGACGACAATTTAAGTCTCTTTTTTTTATGACTGTGCATGCTGCCCTTGAAGCTTCTCTGGTTTTCTTGGTTTGACACATTTAGCACCACCATCCTGGTGAACTCAGGAAGTTCAGAACTTAACCTTGTCACTATACTTCTTTCTGTTTAGGCATAGCATTCCAGTCCATGGAACCTGTGGTGATGACACAATCAATTTGTTTATTAGATTTGGCTCCAAGTTTTTCTTTAATACAGTAGAGACATTCTTATTAACATTTACAAATATGTAAATGTTGGGTGTCAGGAGGTTGGGGCATCCCTTTTTTATATAGTAGCTAGCAACAGGACAAGGGGTAATGGGATGAAGCTGGAACACAAAAAGTTCCACTTAAATATAAGAAACACAAAAAGTTCCACTTAAATATAAGAAAAAAAACTATTTCACTGTAAGGGTGAGGGAGCCCTGGCACAGGCTGCCCAGGGAGGTTGTGAAGTCTCCTTCCTTGGAGGTCTTCAAGACCCGCCTGTACATGTTCCTATGTGACCTGATCTAGGTGAACCTGCTTCTGCAGGGGGGTTGGACTAGATGATCTCTAAAGGTCCCTTCCAACCCTATCATTCTAGGATTCTATGATTCACTAGTAGAATCTTTTCTGTTATTGCTACATAGCTTGCACAATGGTGTTACGCTGGTGATGCTCCACTGGTTATCTTCCTTTAACTAAATTTCTGACTTATGCTACTTAGTTTCTTTAAAAGTATGTGTATTTCTGCATATTTTTAAACTTTCACTATTATTGGCAGAGCTGCTCATTTTTCTAAATCCTCTTTAAAAAACATTCATCCAACTGTTCCAGACTATTTTTTTGTTTGAGTTTTGTAAGCTTCTACCCCATCCATCATTTGAGGTTGCAGCGATCATTACCATTGCCTATAAAGGATGATCTGTCCTATACTGTATATTATTTCACCTTGCTAGCTTTCCCTTGATTCTTTGTTTAGAAACTACTCCATAATCTCTTTACTTATGTGTCAGCAGTCTGCTTTTGTTTTGGTTTAGAAAACAAATGATCTTTTTCTTTCAAAGATTCCTCCATTCATAATCTAAATCTCTCTCTTTTTAATATGACTTTCTGCATGAAGGTGCCTGGAAGAAAAAATCCCTCTCTGTCTGACACTCAGCATGGTATTAGCAGCACTTGGACAACTTTACCATTGGGCTCCTCGTCTTTTAGCTTCTACCTAACAGCTTTAATTTTACCTTCAGTGTTTGTTTCCTGCACACCACACTCTCCCTGGCACTCATCTATCCCACAGTTATCATCTTGCCTCCGAAGTCCTGAGGACTGCCTAGGTGCTTCAGCTGATGCATCAGCTGCTCTCAACACGCTGCTAGGTCCTGTTTGTATCACCAAGCCCAGCTGACTAACAATTCCATTACCCACCAGCAGAATTTTTATCTTTTCCCATCAGTTAACAGTCCCATCCTTCAAAGTATCTCAGAGCCATCATCCTCTGGTCCAGAGACTTTTCTGTTCCCAGCACCACTGGGATTCCTTAGCCTGTAGTAGTGGGTTCCATGATACCCCTTCAGATCCTGTCCATGAGTCTTTCTTCTTCCCCGAGCTTTCCAGGCACTTTGACTGCAGAATGCAGCAACCACCAAGGAGCTGCTTGCAGCATCAGACATATTTCACCTGCCTCCTGATAATTCACAAATATGGTACTCAGTGTGGTAATCTGGGAATTTGCATTTCCTGCATATTATGCTACTTACATCCTACTCATTTAAGGTGGGAGAGAAAGGACAGAGTAGCAAGGAGATGCTACCACAGCCTCTTATGGGTATTCTAGTGTTTAACCCTTAGGTAAGTACCTATATTTAGACTAAATTCAGGCAAGTTAAGCTTGAGCTGAATCCCACCCCATCTACTCAGAGCTGAGCCAACCTAAAAGAGTTCACCAATTAATTTAGCCATACTCAAGCCCCACGCCACAATATGCCAAAAAGATGGGTTAGTTTCTAAGATGCTTGTAAAAATTGGTCAACTGTGATAAGTAGGTAACCTCTTTAATGTAGTTTAATACTTGTAATCCTTTAAGCACAAGAGTAGTAATGTAAGTCTCAAGGGAAGGTTCCCTTATATGCTGGCTGGTTGTTATTCTGTCTCCTACAGTATGATTATTTACTGTCTTTGTAAGACCTGCTTTTTTAAAAATTGACATCTCCAATTCTACCTCCCATTGTTACAGAAGTAGACATGCAATGTATTGAGCTTTAGCAAGCAACTCAAATAAGATACCACTGGTTTTCAGTGCTTGGGTTTAGAATTTCTTTCCCTAATAAAAGGCTTTTGTGCTATCAAATTTCACTACACATGAGCAGACAAAAAACTCTCACATGTTCAAAGACAAGCAAATGCCTCGTGAACTTAAGAGAAAAAGGAAAGAGATCAGAGTGTGACACTAGTCACTTCATTATTTTCTGCTGGAGCTACAAATAGATCTTTGCAACTGTTCTCAAACTGCAAAGTCTGTGATATTCCACACTCGCCTTCAGGACTTTGATTTCAGAAGCTTTTCTTGCTCAACTTCTTTGTATATTGTCATGAGTCATAAAAGTCACATCTTGCATAATCAATATTGGTTTGGCTTCATTGTCCTGACAAGTGGCAGAAAGCTTGCTTTGTGTATTTGTCATCCTGATGCTTAGACCAGTTCTGCAAAAGCTAAATACCTGGAAAGATACTGCTCTCAGGCAGTTGTCCAGGAAACTAATATTATTTCAGGTGATTTCCACACAAAAAATGAAAAGGATAAATAAAAATAGAAAAAGAATTCCTACTCTGCAATACTTGAGCCTTTTTTTTTTTTTCCTTTTCAAAACCAGCTCTTGCCAAACCTGTTATTCTGTGAGTGGTCCTTCTGGAATCGAGGACTGAAATACCACATCATCTCAGCAAGGGCCACGACATTGTATGTCCAATTTACCTTGATGTCTCATCTAGATCATTAAGTATTCTGAGATACATACAGCAAAAACACACTTGAGACATGGGTTTTAAAGTAGTTCCCAATATTTTACTACAAGATAAATTAAAAGGAAAATACTAATACAACATATATAATGTATCTCATTGCTCAAGTCTGTTCCTTGGAGAACACCTTATGAAGAAAGCTGTCATGCTCTACTGAAGACAGGAAAATGCAGTTTTAACATGTTCTTTTACAAAGGAATTTCTAGTTGAGTGATTTTTTTTTCAGCAGAATTTGGACATCACTGCACTTAATATCACAGAATCACAGAATTGTTATGGTTGGAAAAGACCTTTAAGATCACTGAGTCCAACTGTTAACCCAAGCACTGTCATGTCCTCCACTAAACCATGTCCCTCAACACGTCATCTACATGTCTCCTGAGTATCTCCAGGGATGGTGACTCCATCACTTCCCTGGACAGCCTGTTCCAATGCTTGACAACCATCTTGGTGAAAAAAAGACTTAATATCTAAACTTTGCTAAAAATCAGCTCAGAACCATAAAAGCCAAGTACTGAGTAGCAAATACATGTATAATTTTAACAGACATTGAAAATGCTGTTAAGTTTCATACTTCAGTCATGGCAAGCCCCAATCTAGACACCTTTACTTATTTTCTTCAGAGAAGCAGAGTGAAGGTCTCCACTATTAACAGTGAAGGATACAAAGCAAAAATTTGAATTTCACTTGCCAGTGAAACCTGAGTAATTTTTCAGATTATGCTCACAGCGATCTGAAACACCACAAATAGTATTAACCCAGGTTCTTCTGGTCCCACTTGCCAAGAAATGTTCCAGTAATACTAGATAAGACTTTCTATTAACTCAAGATAGCATTGCATTCTAAGAGTAAACAATTGCAGCAGAAATACACAGGACACAACAGAAAGTCTGATAAAGGATCACACTTCCAAAAAGGCAATCCTTTCCAAGAATCTGTTCATCAAATATCAGAACCCTGACTGGGCTACACTCACCACTTGAGTGAGCAAGTGCAACTGTATACAGTTCTGTGCAACAAGCTGCTTAATTATTATGATTATTTAAGGCGTGCCTATCTAAGTAGCTCAGCTGAATGCATGGCAAACAAAATTAAAAATACATGCATGGTGTGGCCGTGTTTCAGATATGAACTCAAGTACATTAAACCTCACTTCTTTCATATTAATTTACTATCTTCAGGCAATTAGGTAAGTAGAGAGTGGAAAATAGAGGAGCATAAGTGGTATAGAAGAATAAGCAATAGCAATGTCAAACAGTAGATGTGAAAAACAAATTTTACATGAACACAGCAGCTACTGATGAGAGACTCACAAAAACAAAGTAACTCAGCCAAGTACCGCTTTGTCACTGAGCTGGTTTGCACCCTTTTGTGTTTCACACTACAATCTACCTCTTGACTAAGCTGGAGTATGAAGCTGAGATCTAGAAAGTTAAAAAGCTTCTTACCAGTAGATGTTCTCATCTGCCGCCTCCGTCCAACCCGGTCTAGGCCGATAGGGGTACTCTGTGAGAAGGTAAGTGGCCGGAACCTGGCAGAAACAGCTTTATAAGGGGGCACCTGGTGTGCTGGAACAGGGGGCCGTGGTACAGGCTACAGAGAGAAATCAGGAAAACACAGTTATCAGTAAAGCTACCAACTGAGCAAAGCTCTAGTACACAGTAAGATTTCTTCAGATAGTCCAGCTAATTACAGTAAAATCCCCTGCTCTGAAGTGACATTGCTTAAACACTGCATAGTGTATCCCACCAGATATACATATACAGTCACAGAAATACTTTATTACGTCACACTTCTCTGTTACATTAAAAACTCCTTAGCCTTCTGCTCTGATCAGACATGCTGTGTGATTTACATCTCATAGAACTCTGTGCCCAAAAGCTCTGGCATCAAACTGCTTTGAGAATGGCCTGTGCTACATCAGCTAGCGTTGCAAACACGCAGCACAAGGGAAACCAAAGAGAAAGAACAACCAGAAGATTGCTAGATTGTTAATTTCCTGAGATGTTTGCTTTCTTCAAGTCAATGTATTGCTTCTAAGTAAAATAAACATATTTACAAGACAAAAGCAATTGTCCAAGTCATCTCCTGCTCTGAAGTTCCCAGGAGTCTCATTAAAAAGAGGTAATACTAAGTTCACTTGTAACTTTATCTAGAAGCCATTTTCTTTAGTTAAATCATTCATTTGCTTGATTATGAGAACCTACCCTTGCTTTATTTGCAAATTGAGTCTAATTTTATGTTGTCCCTGAACAACTCCACATTAATCGTGCTGAATGACCTTGTATAAACACTCAATATTAAACAGCCAGACCTCAGCACACAAATTTCAGAGAAACTCATCTGTAGATCTCCTCTCATCTTTCAGTTGTTACTGTTCATAGGCCCTTCTATCAAGTAATCTGAAACATCGGGGCTAGTTTTTCAGTGCACTGTCTCTTGACAGCCTGTTATGAAACCAATGATTTTGCATTGTTTGCAAACGTTTTCTCACACCTAAACTGTCAGACCAAAGCAAAACACAACAATGACATTAGTAGCATTACACTTTTCAAATATTCCCATGAGCTTTCAAAGCTTTTAAGAAAAAGAAATCAACAAGGTGAAGACTGGTCTTTGAACACATCACATAAAATACTTCCAGCACATGTATTCCTACTTCATAAGTATTCATTTTACATTCAAGACACAATTTTCTATAATGACTGTCAAAAATCTGTGTGTACTGAACAAGATTTAACTATAACTTCATCTTTAAACCTTGTTTCTCCAGCTCTTTAGCAATATAAAAGGATCGTGTCACTGAATAACAGCACAAATAGTAAATTGCATGATATATTGCATGAAATAGCTAACAGAAGCGATGGCAATAACTATATGCAAATAACTATCTGGTTAAGTAACAAAGCTATTTACTTCTGGAAAACTAAAATTTTCTTTCCAGACAAGACAAGGAAATGCTGTTACCCAGTGGCAAGTCTGGAAGGTCATCATTTGGGTTACAAATGTGCCCCCATTGAGAATGCTACAGAGTTTTGTTTTTGACCACAGTGATCCAGCAACATGGCAGCTTCAGAGCAGAGAAAGAGTCAACTCAAAGAGATGCCTTGATGCATGCTCCTTCATTAATAAACTCACACAAGCAAGGTTTGAAGCAAGATAAATCTGTATTCAGTAGTAAGCAATGTCCTTACCAGTTTTAAGCATCCTGCTGTACCAGTAACAAAATTTTGAACACCACAGCTAATGACATAGGTTTTGAACAGGCCTGCTTTTTGAGAATTAGAAATCATCAATAAATAATGTGTTATTACCATGTTTGTTGGTGGTACTATATTCCTCAGAGCCTATACCCTGTAAGGAGACTAAACACACAGCTTTTTTACACACAGCTGAGCTCTTGTACACCAATAGGAGACAGAATGACCAGTCCAAGAAAGAAATAAGGTTAATTTACAATACAGAAAATATTATCCCAGAGTCAGAATCAGTTCTATTCCATGATGTTTTGGTTTTTAACAAGACAACAAAGTAATTAGTGACCAGGAAAGCAGAATTGTAAGTACACGATGTCAGCTTGACAAAAGGGAAGGAAGAGAAGGAAGCATCCATTCTATTTTCTAGGCTGAAGACAGAGACAAGGAAGTGAAAGGGTCTTTCGCAGTTTGCAGAGAGCACATCTCTTATCTTACTTGTGTCAGCAGACCTTCTATCTCTTCTGCCGGACCGCTTCCATAGAAATTGACCCCACCTATGACGGAGATGGGTCTTCTTTTTCGCCCTCTGTGGTAGCCTACTGTATGGCTTTGGATCACCGACCCAACAGAGGCCTCTCCTGGATGGCTTCCTCCATCCACACAGTCTGTCTTCTGGGACTCCACTGCAACTGCATCTTCTGGTATAGAGAAACTTCTGATCGACATTTGGCCATAGTCTGAGAGAGGTCTGGGCCGAGATCTTTTTCCAGAGCCCCATCTTCTGGGTGTGACCTTTTGTGTGTCTGCCTTTTCTTCATCCTGGGATGGGGACTTCTTCCAGTGGTCGTCAGAAACAACCTTTTTAAATGTGAACAAGTCAAGTAAGCCACAGAATTTTTTGACACTTAATTTGTGAGTTTTTCATATGGCAGATAAACTTAACATTCATTGCTAAAAAGAAAGTGTTACCATAATAAATGCAATAAACATAACTGACAATTCAAGAAGAGAGTAGCTTTGCAAAGGAAAGACACGGTAATGCTTGCACTGAGTAAGGTTAACACCCAACCGTCAGCACACTAAAAACTCACCTATTACCTCAGCAGTGCAGACAGGCTCTCATATACGCGGAATTCACCGAATGACATCTTGGAATAACAGCTCTGGTGCTCACAGGACTTGTTCTTGTGCACAAGTAGGATGCTACACTTAACACCAATTAAAATAGCTCTGCCAGCACATCGTGTTTGTGGACTTTCTACCTAGGCTTGTAGTGGCCAATGATAGAATAAGGATCAACAGGTATAAGCTGGAACACAAGAGGTTCCAAAGAAATACAAGGAAGAATTTCTCCACTGTGAGGGTGGACTGGAACAGGCTGCCCAGATGGGTTGTTGAGTCTCCTTCTCTGGAAACATTTAAAACCAACCTGGACGAGTTCCTGTGTGATCTACTCTAGGTGGCACTGCTCTGGCTGGGGGGGTTGGACTGGATGATCCTTCAAGGTCCCTTCCAACCCTTAATTTTCTGTGATTCTGTGAGAGGACAAGGGACAATGGTTTCAAACTGTAAGAGGGTAGATTTAGACCAGATATAAGGAAGAAATTATTTACAATGAAGGTGGTGAGACAGGTTGCCCAGAGAAGTTCTGGATGCCCCATCATTGGAAATGTTTGAGGTTATGCTGGCTGAGGCTTTCAGCAACCTGATCAAGTGAAAGATGTCCCTGCTCATGGCTGGGGGATTGAGCTAGATGATCTTCAAAGGTCTCTTCCAATCCAAAGTGTTCTGATTCTACAATATTCCTCTGCTTTAACTCTGTTCAGTGATGAAAATAAACAGTAAGTCTACAGTTTGACTGCTTGCCTCTCCCACGTAACTATAAGCCAATACCAGTCATGCACTTTCCTACCACTCACTCCCACACTCTCGCTTGGGTCAGATCTAGAGATTGTGCAGCCATGTGTGAATTAGATGAGCAAGCTCATCCAGTTTAGAAAGCAAACCTGATTTTCTGTACATTAAGGGACATTATAGTCAAATAGAATAGGACAAGAGACAGTTTATAAAACAAATACAGGAAAAGCTGATGTTTTTAGAGGAAGTTTGGAAAACGAGCATAATGTTCCAATATAGCAGCACACCTGGCTCATGGAGGTTAATACCTACAGGTGTCATAATTGCACCAATACTACAAGTTTGGCAAAAAATAACCTCAACTGAAACACTTGTTCAACAGAGGGAACATTTTTAAAGATTTAAACACATTTGGAATAACGATGCTGTAAACTTTTCTAGTAAACTTTTCTGGCCTCACAATCACAGTTCCTGGTCCTCATGGGGGACTTCAACCACCCTGATACTTGCTGGCAAAGCCACTCAGCCAACCACACACAGTCCAGGAGGTTCCTACAGAATGTTAATGACAACCACCACCAAGAAAAGGTGTGCTGCAGGACCTTGTGCTAACAGATAAAGGAGGTCTACTTGGTGATGTGAAGGTTGGAGGCAACCTTGGCTGTAGTGCATGAGATGGTGGAATCCAAGATCCTGTGTGGAAGAAACAGGACACCGAGTCCGGTTGTGATCCTGGAGTTCAGGCGAACTGACTTTGACCTTTTCAAAGACATACTTGGAAGAATCTCATGTGACAGGATTCTAGATGGTAGACATGCCCAAGAAAGCTAGTCGATTTTCAAGTACCACTTCCTCCAAGCCCAAGATTGATGTGTCCCCAAGTAGAAAATCAGAAAAAGGAAGCAAGAAGCCTACATGGATGAAAAAAGAACTTCTGGAACTACTCAAGAAGAAGAAATAAACCTATGCAATGTGGAAAATAGGCCTGGTTGCCTGGGAAGAGAACATCACCAGAGTATGCAGGGACAGAGCCAGGAAGGCCAAAGTCCTGTTGGAATTAAACCTGGCAAAGGAAGTAAAGGAAAACAAGAAGCACTTTTTCAAATACATCAGCAGCACAAGGAAGTTTAGGGAGAAAGTGAACCTGCTGAGGAACAAGGAGAGTGTCCTGGTGACAGAGGATGCAGAGAAGACAGAGCTACTGAACGTCTTCTTTGCCTCAGTCTTCACTGCCAAGGATGGCTCTTGGGAAGCCCCAGTCCCTGGAGGATAGTGAGATGGCGGGGAAAACAGAAGACTCTCCCTTAGTGGATGCGAATGGGGTTAGAGATAGCGCCAACAAGTGCTGAGGGAGCTGTCTGATGTTATCATTAAGCCACTCTCCATCATTTTTGAATGACCACGGAGGACTGGTGAGGTGTCTGAGGACTGGAGGAAGGCCAATGTCATTCCAGTCTTCAAAAAAGGCAAGAAGAACAACCCAGGAAACTATAGGCCAATCAGTCTCACCTCCATCCCTGGAAAGGTGATGGAATAGCTCAGCCTGGATGCCATCTCAAAACATATGAAAGAAATAAAAGTTATTGGGGGAGTCAACATGGATTCACCAAGGGGAAATCTTGTTTGCACAACCGTATAGCCTTCTATGAGAGTATAACTGACTGGCTAGATGAAGGGAGAATAGTAGATGTCATCCACTTTTGCCTTCAGCAAGGCTTCTGACACCATCTCCCATCACATCCTCATCAGAAAGCTTAGGCAGTGTGGCTTGGATGAGAAGATGGTGAAGAGGATCAAGAAATGGCTGAATCACAGAACCCAGAGAGTGGTGACAGAGGTAGCTGAGTCAAGTTGGAGGCCTGTCGCTAACACGGTTCCACAGGGATCAGTTCTGGACCAATGTGATTCAACATTTTCAACAAATCTGATCAAGGTGGATCTGCTTGAGTAGAGAGCTTGGACTAGACGATCTTTAGAGTTCCTTTCCAACCCCCACAATTCTGTTATTCTGCGAAAATCACTGCAGTTTTTCAGAAAGGATACTGCACGTAAAATTTATATTGACTTTTCCCTCAAATTTCAGAATTCTGTGTTTCCTTGGCTTTTCCTGGCTCCTCTACAAAGAACAGAAAAGAAACCGAGAAAGGAAGATGGGTGTTTCTTGGGCTGTGTGGCAGCATGCTTCAACATCTGATGCAGTAAATGACAAGTTCCAAAGCGCTGCTGAGCAAGTGAACCCTGCCCCAAGTTCTCATACAAATTATGATCTAATTCTGACATTTTTTTTTTGTAAAATCACTCTACTTCTTTATTAGCATATATGTAGTCTATCCACATTCTTTTCTGATGATGTTCAAAGCTAATACGTATTCCAAAAAAGAGAGGCATCATTTTGTCTGGTTACATTTGTTCATCTATTCCAGAGCAGAGGAAGACATTTCAGGTATTGTATATTCAAAGTAAACATGTCCAGAATCAGCCTTTTACATGATGCCTGTGAAAGAGGACTTATCTTCTTTCACCTTCTTCCCCACCTATAATTTTCAACCAGTACAACTCTCATGAGACATTTTTCAAGAAAGCCACGTGATACAGTGGGCAGAAATCACTTTCTGTTTGAAAGGCAGTTTAAGACAAAATTCATCATATGAAAGCACTTTAGCTGGTAGGCAGAATCATTTAACAGTCAGCATTTTAACATGATTACTGCAATTAAGATGTGAAAAATTATCAATGCCATACAGTCCTCTACATTCAATTATTTCACTACAGCATGAAATTCATTCTACATAGAGCACTTGCATAAATTCTGATTTCTATGGCACCATACCTGTCACTCAAGCACTCTTCAGCCTCTGTGCAAATTTCAGTTCAGGATGAGTTTTAACAGCACAAGCAATTGAGTGGAGAGTGACTCCCTGTCTGGTGCACTTCAGTGAAGTTGTTCCTTAAACATAGCCTTTCCAAGGTCAGAGCAGCAAAAACATAGTTTAAATAATGCTCTTACCTCAGAGTCGGACACAGGTAAAGGGTCTCCACATATGCAGTGACTGAGAAAGGTGCTCATGAGAGTCATTTTATGTTTTTGTCTTGTCCATATGAGCTACAAATGTGAGCACACTCTCTACGCAACCTTCCAGGCGAAGTTCATCCCATGATCCTGTACTTTTACATTGAGGGAAGGACAAGCCACACGTCATCTCCTAATCTGCCTTTTACACCCTTATCTTGAGCAATAACATTTGCAAAGAGAGGACTGCTCTCCTTCTGCAGCACTCCACCTACTATAGCAAACCAAACGCCAGACTGATTAATCTCTGCTGTGCAATAAACAATGTTGAAGGATGTGTATTTTTAGGCTTAGAAGAATATTAATAAAACAGAAACTGTAATCCTCTCATAGCAAAAATCATAGGAAACCAAACTGATAAGCTCCCATGGCTGACCTACTCAAGCAGGACATGACCAGTAGGTATAAAATATCCAGCACACAACTCACAGGCTCCAGTACTGCAGCCACTTAGACTTAAGTGTGATTCTTGACATCAGTGAAAAAATTCTGAGGAAACAATTTCATTCTACCTGTCACAGGCTTTATATTGGTACAGTACCAATGACCTCAAATTACTTTCTCTTGATTAATCCTTTCTAAGAGAAATCAGTGAATAATTTATGTTATACAATAACTATTGGTAACATCTAGAGACATGAGTAGAGACACATGGTACTTCATAGAGGATGAAAATCCAAATGTCATGCACTGACTCATGCATGGAATATTGGTCAAAAACATCAAGGGATTTCAACATTTCTGAGAAGTAAAAGGTCTAAGCTGAATCCACACTGGCTTTTTGGAAACTCATTCCTGCTAATCTAGCAACAGCACAGGATCAGCAACGTAATCAGGACTATTCATCTTGTCTTTTAGGTTGCATCCTCACTTAGGTTTCTTCTGAGAATGCAAACACAAACAGCTCTACTTATTTATTCTGATGCAAATTAATTTTATCTGGACAGCTAAATTCCTACAGCAGCTTAAAATTATATTATTGCATTTCAGTCATTTTCCCTTTTTTCCTGATAGCATTATATATATAAATACAACCATTTAAAATGAACATTTACTTTGATCCAGGCTATACTTTTGCTATTGTTCTCATGTAGAATTCCACATCTAACTTTTTATGTGTACAGTGGAGGTGTCTCGATGTTATCGAGACATTAAAGCTGTTACTATAGCCTGAAGAAATCTGGGGTGAAATTTTGTTGCCTGAATGTAGACATCCTGTGCCGTTTCAAATACCCTAAGGGGTCTAAAATATTTCCATGCATCATACAGGTATAACACTAGACTTAGAGGAGGCCTAGGCTACCTAGAGCAGCCCCTGGAGATGAGGGGGAACTAGTCAAGGCACAGGTAGACAATTACACCACGGAGTCTGAGCCCAACCAGACTGAATTTCTCCTTTGCCTGGGCCCAGACTGATTTCCCAATCCAGGCACAGTAGCTTTAAGGACTTGATCATGATGTCACTCAACTTGACCTGGCACTGGTACAACCCTGTTGCATGTAATGGCACATGACTGCTGTTGGCATTCCCTGTTACTCATTAATACTAATGTAAGCAACTTCAGCATCAGGTGTTTAACCACTGACATCTTGGCTTAGCCTTTAGACCCAGATGAGAGCCAGGTTCTGCAACTTTTACTGACGCTACAGTGTATTTTTGACAAATTCAGCACCCAAAATTCTCTTCAGAGGGATCATAAGATCTGCTCTACACAGTACTGATAAAATCCTGCTTATACAGATGCAACTTTCACCAGTGAAATGGCAAAAAACAGTGAGTGTCTGAAATAGCAAGGCAGGACTTTTTTAGCTGAGAAAAAGAATCTAAACACGAGTAGGCTGAGAAGTTTCAGAAAACAATTACTACATATTCTCAGTGGAAGCTTGTGATCAGTCATATTTGTCAGTCGATGACAAGCCTCACAGTATTTGTGCTATATTGTCTAAGTATCTCTGTATTTTGATCACATGAATACACATTTCTGTGTATATTTAGGAGGTCTATTTAAAAATGCACAAACTTCTTACGTTAGCAAAGACAGCTATATGCCAGTATTATAAGTGGTGAGCATTAAACAGTTGATATTTCGGGATAACACAATAGCTGCCAAATGCTAGGAACTCAGTAGTAATATTAGAATTTATTTTTCAGTTCACATATGCCACCAAAACTATAAAAAGCCAAGTGATTGTGACCTACTGGACATAATTTATTTTATCACCTTCACTTAACAGAGTAAAGGTCCAGACAACATGTCTCTACCCAAGTACATGATAAAAGGCAACCTTTGCACTTCTTGTTGTTGCTAAATAGCAGTGGGGGAGCATTAGTTGAAGTTGATTTATCATCACTACTAACTGAGGTCAATTGGTTTATGTTTCATGGACATGATCAATATTTTTATTTGCAAACTGCTGTGACAGACACAGGGATTATGAGACTCTGAGTACAATACAGATTCCCAGAAAAAAAACCCACATATTTATTACTTTCTTTCCAGATTTTACAGAAAGATCCTAAAGTGTTATGAGAGCTCAGTGATTCCCTGTTGATTCAACAGGCTGACAATTTCCAACAGTAATACCATCACAGAATAGTCACCATGGAAATGATTGCTTTTAGTGTAGAAGAAAGTACCCCTCTGTCAGTGTTTGCATCTTCTATCGCAAATTAACTAGTATTATTAGTCCAGTTCAATTCATTCACAGGGAGAAAATTTCCTTCTATTCCTTTCTAATTAAATACAAACTGCACTATATTCTTCATCTTTATATCCCTTTGCCTCCTCTGCCACTAGCATCTTTTCTTTTTAATTAGCCTTTGAGAAGGCCCCAAATAATTGCATTGATTATCTATCACCAGAATATACAGTGCTATTCAATCTGTCTGCAAGGCTGGGAAAAGTACAATCTGTGAAAAAAAACGCAAAAAAGATGTTTAAGAAAGTATGAATTTACACCTATACAAACATGCAAAGCAAAAGAAATGGTCCTGCTCATAGGGGTTGGGCTAAATGATCTCTCAAAGTCCCTTCCAATCCTTAAGATTTTGTGATTCTGTGAAGAAATATAACCATATGCAAAATTTAACCTACATTTTAGTTGGAAGTGATAAACATTACAGCAAGATAATCTGCCTTTTCCTCCTCACTGTACTCCCCTAAATCAGGAGGACCTCCTAAAAGAATACCATTGCACTTCATTAGTGTGAGTTCCTAGAATGTACGTAGGAAACATTATGCATTGTAATAAAATAAAATTACATTACTTTGTCTTGTAATATGATAAAATCAATCCCCATTATCAACACAAACTCCTGTGGAAAGACACTTATTTTGAATGTTTTCAAAATTGAGGAAAAAAAAACCCATATAATTCTACTCTTTTCTTATTGACATGAAAGCAATAGGAGTGTTCTAACTAAAAGAATACTCCTAGAAAATGGCATTAAATGATCAGGCTATATAAACACAGCCTCAAACAAAATATAGCCATAAATATTTCCAAGGCTTTTTTAATACAGATTTGCTTAATTTAATCTGATCCTTGAAAGCCTGCTTATTGTAATCAACAAGCATCATGCTTTCCCTCTCAGCAACACACCTCACCAAGATTAGTGAGTTCACCTTCATAATATTCACGTTTCACAGATAAGGAGCAGACACAAAGCAGTAAAGACATGTAAAGTCACAGAGGAAGCAGAGGGCTGAACTGGAAATGACAAGCGGATCTTATGACTCTCAAATCTGTTCCTCAGCCTCAAGGATTTCCTTCGTCCTGTCCTCTAATTCATTTCCAAAACCCAATCAGCTAACTTATTTCCTACTGGCATAGGAAAGTTGCAGGGGAATTTATTTGCTTTGCAGAATTAATCTCATCAGTCATATAAAAATGCAAGCATGCTAAAATCAGAAAACTGTTTCCCCTAGTTTTCTGGTGATTGATACTTGGGGATGGCTGAGTGATGCTCCAATGCTGTCCTTTCTTTTACTTCAGTGTCTGAACTTGAACAGAGAGCATTTTGGTTGTAGTAAAGGAGTATTCAAATCCTCTGCCTCATTTAAAAGATGTATAGGCATTAATAGCCTCTAAATAAATCCCTAAATAATTTCTAAACCAACTCAGAACACCCAAGTGAGGTAAGAGGCCTAAAAACAAATCTGTTTTCCTTTTATTTGGCAAAACAATCAACTTTTTGAAGGCTGTCTTTGTAGGATCTGTTGGCAAACTTCAAAAGCCAGATGACAACCACAGGTTGACAGTGAACTTTATGCTAACAAAGCAAAACCTAAAAAGCAATAGGCCTTTGCATCTCTTCAGTTTCTCTCCAGGCAGAGATTCTCTGGTTCCCTGCTCTCTCCACCCTTCCAGAGCAAAGCCTCATCGTTCCTGCCTAAGCCCAAGCCCAAGCCCAGCCACCAGCAATTCCCAGCAGCAGTCACAACTCCAGCTTGCATGGGTGCAAACTATTCCTTCTTAAGAGTGTGGCATAAGGGTGAGGCTGCTGTGGTCAGGCTTGGAGCAGGAAGAGGTGGTTGTTGCTGTGCTTGGTCTCCTCCAGCTGGTCTCCCAGCCTGCCACAGCCTCCTGCTCATCATCCCAGAAACACCAGCAGCACAGCAGCCTCCGGATGTCAGAAAGGGGAAACACAGCAGCTCAGAGGAAACTCTGCAGCTGCCTCTGCTTAATTTGGATACCACAATCTCTTAGCATCACGATGGATTTCCAGTGATGACAACTCAATGCTGTGCTCCATGTAAAAAACAAATTACGTGGCCAGAAGTGCTGTTCTACTCTCCAGGGTACTATTATTCCTGATCCCAGGGTGAGCAGGGCCTGGGTATTACCGTCAGAGGAGAGCTACAGCAGTCAGATATCAGGCACTCTGGAAAGGCAGCAGACCAGAAATGCAGTAAGGAAAGGGAGCAGCTTGCCCTGGGCTAACTGCAAGGGAGTCCATCTGAGCTCCCTCTTCACAGAGTTTTCTATAGGGAGGACAGGAACTTCTGTATTACTCTATAGTTTTCAGGAATGGACAGTTTTATTCAGCACTGCAGAGTTACTCAGCCTAAATTTTAACCTGATCTGCAATTCAGATTACTGTTACCACTACCTTGTTTTTCTTCTTCCTAGTAGAGGACACAGCAACAAATGATTACAGGCTGTAATGGATGGCAGACAGCTCTGCTGCAGCGACTTGGAAGACTTTTTGCTGTGACAGGAAGATATTTTTGTCCTTTGAAGGCTGTCTTCTGAATCATTTCAGTGTTTGGTTCTTCAGTTTGGGTTTGCTGCAATGAACAGTGGTCTCTGTTTAGTTCTGGGCAAGTGCTCCTGGAAGTCACTCTTTGAGCAACTGTAGACACACAGTGGGAATGTATCCTGACTTGTGCAGAGCAGCTCAGAGTTTAGTGTGAATCCAGTGTCACTCAGCCTAATTGAAACCTCAGTTTGCTGTCAGAGATGCTGTTGGGAGCCTAAGACAGCACTCTGCTGCTCTGTTCCCAGGCCCTGTAGTCAGCAAGACCACAGTGCCACTGAAGTGATGAGCCCTCAATTACAAGCTCCATAGGTGTAAACCCAGTTTAAGAAGTTCCCTCCCCTTATCTGGTTTACCCAATTACTCTTCACAGTTTAGCACATTTTCAGTTATATAGATTAAGCTAATTAAATCACACTAAATTGCATGTGGATGAACCAGAGGTGAATAGATCCAAAAAGAAGAGTTGAGAGAGCTGAGACTAGGTAGCTGTCAGCAGGTGGGCTCATGCTTGGACCCACAGCATTTGAGAGCTTGTGGTGTGCACCAAAGACGCCCACCCTCCACTCTTGGCCTCTGCATGCTCCTTGTGGGCATGGAAGATGACCACAGCAAGCCCTTCGGTCCTTAACCGTGAGGACACTTTCTGAAGAAACAAGTAGGGAGGATGAATACTGAGCGCAGAGCAGAATCCTCTCCATATTCTCACCCATAGAGCTCTCCTTCCTCTTCTCCTCCATAGTTGTCCCCCAGGTCAAGCCATCTGTGCTCTATACGCAGAGCCCAGAGACCTGTACAGCCCAGCTCAACTCTGCCAACAGCTGAGTGCTGGGGGCCTGTACCATGTGGGTTAGTTCAGACTACTGACTTTCACATGACATGAACATAAACAAGTCAACAGTCAGGCCTTGAAGCAGTTAAAGTATAGTCTGCAAACAAAATGTGACTCAACCCTAACCTCTTCATTGTAGTTTATCATTCACTTACAGTCACATAGATAAGGTATTTAAATAATAAAAAGTGTGGTGTACAGCAAAGCCAGATGCCAGCATGGCAACTTAAATAGCAGCTGCTCTAGGAGCTTGTGAAAGACTAGGTAAAATATCAAATAACTCGATTTGTCTTTTTTTGTAACAAATGGAGAACAGTGTTTTGTTAAGGAAGCTTCTGTGACTGACACATGCCAGTCCAAAGCACAGAGTTTGTTTTCTTTACTTACAGTGAAATTTCTTCATGAAAGTACAGACTATGTGAAACAGCCCAAATACAACTTGTACTTAATCATCACTTCATGCCATTTAAAAGCAACATATTGAATATAAATGACAGAGGCATAAAGTAGAGACTAGGAAAGCATGGGCTGTCACAGATGAGCTTTGGTGACTCATGCCTCTGTAGCTTAGGAAATGCTGAGGCATGGATCCAGGCTGCACTTAATTAGTTACTCCCTGAGAAGCAGCCTCTGGCAGGACGAGCAACTGAGAAGGCCAAACACCTCCCTTGCTCCAGTCCAAATTTTGACAGAAGTGACAGGATCTAAAGCCTGAATCACACAGGAAAAAAAATCCCCACAATGTCAATTCAGGTAAATGGATAGATGCCCCTGTGTGAATATTGCAAAATCAGCTTTACAGCATTGGGGAAACACAAGATAGAAATGTTTAGTTTGCACATTTTGGAAAATACAGAGAAGGACTAAGTTCCACAGACTTAATTTTCCAAGTAATCTGCTAGATGAGTGGTTAAGGGAACAAACTAGATTTGCTTCCAGTTATGGCAGCCAGTCCTGAAAGGAGAACGTGTTTGAGCCTGAGCGCTTAGCACCTTGTAAGCTTTGCACTGAAATATGTCTTCAGGCCACGGAGATTTTAGTGGCTGTACTAGAATACATACTGGCTTCTACATTAAATCCATACAGAAAAGAAGATGCATGCAACACAGAAACAGTGCACATTTGTCTGTCAACAGTGTATTTAAGGTTCAGACAAAATACCAAAAGTTTGGGATTTACGTGGCTCAGCATTACATCTCAAATGAGTGTTGAACCAAGCACTTGACTATCACAGGAACAACTTGCTGGGTGGGTACATTTCTGTAACACAGAGGTAAGGTTGAGGTAAAAATGAATTGTAGTCAAAAGTTCAAACCCCAATGATCTCATTGTGTGGGTACGCAGCATACATCAGAGTGCCCGCAGGCTGAATAAACTCCAATTAAAAAATAACCTGGCATAAGTATCTTTGGTATCAAGCTGCCTCCATGCTGAGGGATGTATGCTGGAAAGGGAGAAGGAATGAGCAGTGGAGGGTTTCACTCCATAACATTCTCCTTGTTTTGTACTGACTCTGAGTGCCTCAGCTTTAGAGTTGTGTATGGGACAAGGAGCAGGCATGGAAAAAAATGGAGGACAATAGCAAGACAGGAGTAAACCCTGTCCTGCTTAGCACTTCCTTCCAGTCCACAGCTACCACCTCCAAAAACTTCACTTTTTTTTGACCATGTGAGTGAGTGCCGCTGTTTTGCCATATGCAGGGACTCCTTAGCAGCTCAAAGCAGACAGGGGGGGCTACAGTCCCTTGCTGCTGCCTTAGAAGTTAATGGGTCTGTCCACTGATCACCACTTCCTTCATCTCCTGCAGAGCTGTATCCCACACCAGCCTCCTGCCTGCTGCACAAACCCAGAGCTGTCACCAGTGCACACTCCATAATTTAGACAACTGAAGCAAGTACTAAAAGGCACTCACAGTTAACCTAAAATATGTTATAACATAAAGAGAAAGTTTAAATTGCATGTTAGATAATAACAGAATGTGGTGTTAAAACTAAAATTGCAGTAACTTTTATCCACCCAATGTACACAGTTATTTTAAAAACTGTAGTGGTTTGTGAGGAGCCAAAGGGATGAACCAGCAGGATTTCTCTTGGGTTATGATCATAGATCACCACTAGATGGTAGATGAGTAGCATTAATTCTACTTCCCTCCTTATTCCTTGAGAAATATAACTGACCTATGTCCACACTAGGGCTTTCTCCTAATCCAGCAGTGTGAAAGCATCTCCTTGTTTATGCTTTCAAGCGAGAGCTTTCCAAAAGACGGATGGCTGTGGCAACTCTGTGACTTCACAACAGGAATAACCTCAGAGGTAACCTCAGGTTCATTTTTCCTATCTTGCAATAGCTATAAGCACTACAGTAAACAAACTCACTTTCGTCCAGCAGGAGGGCAATACTCATAACCATTTACAGTTAGTTTGCAAAAAACATGCCAGCCTTTTAAAAGCGAAACAGCTTCACCGACATGATAACACTTTACACCATGAAGGGATGAAGTTTGTGCAGCTGCAACAATTGCTTTTGTCTATCTCAAATCTAACATCTAAGATATTTTTAGTGATAATGAGGTGGCTTAAAAGATACATCAGCTTTATTTTGTAAGTGGTTTCCATATTTATACAGATCCAGAAGGATTTTTGCCCTGGTGTATTTTTCCCAATGAGTAGCAAACCTTTCTCTCCTGCTTCATACCAAGTAGCTCAAAACCGCATTGGTGCACATTGCTGGGACTGAGGTGAGGCACACAGTTTCAGACAGGTGCAGGACACGTCTGACAGCTCTTCACCAATGCTGCCAAACCACTGCAATTGTTCCAGTGCCAACTCACACAGTGCTTTAGGTAAGGGCACAGGATTATTACGTGAACTTACCTCAAAGATGCTGCAATATGCCTGTCTACCCATGTACTGAAAGTACAAAACTATGCATTAGGTGCAGTAAAAAACTGGTGACTTCATCAAAACATCAGTAGCAAGACATTCAGCTCAGCATCTGAAGTACTGCTGTTTGAAATTTGCAGGCAAACCACCAGTTTACTCTCAGTATGGCCATCACTGCACAGTGAAAACATCAGATACAACTGAACGCTTAAACCTCTACACTGTATCTTTTACGCTACATTGCTCTACAAATATTGCCATGTTCTGCAAGGCTTCCACAAGCAAAGTGTTTTACACTGAATCACAACTTCTTCAAAATATGCAGACCTTTTAGGGACCTTGCAGCTTGGAAGGAAACACAGCCAGATCCTGCTTAGGCTGGTAAAATCTGACAAGATCACATGACAAGGCAGTGAATCTGCAGGGTGCAATAAACTGCCCTTGAAAACGTACAGGAAGAGCTTTGCTGCCAAAAGTTTCTTTGATATCAATGCACAAAGAAAAAATAATTTGATGTTAGCATCCAAAGAGAATATATTAAAGAAAATAATTGCTGTCAGCATATTTTAGCAATAATAAGCTGCAATATCCATTAGCATTCAGGTTATTTTGCATTGTTTGCATTGTTTTGCATTAATAAAGATAAAATCTAACAGACAAATATACAGCTTTTAAGGGGTTTTGCTTTCTTTCTTACCTCTTCCTTTTTCTCTTCAGCACCAGAGGCTAAATTGAGGCTCAGCTGAGAGTGGCTGCTTATGCCACTGTCTTCATTTCCATCATCATAGTACACAGTTTGCACAGAGTCCTGGAAACAAACAGGATTCCTGCCCAGCTTCAGCCCTGGTACCTCAACTCTCTCTTCACTCTCCCATGAGCTCAGCGACAATGTGCTGTGATGATTTGGGCACTGCGAGTTCATATTGCACTGGACCTTCTCTGCCGTGGGACTTTGAGGCTTTGGAGTAGTTGGTCTGACCGGAACATAAGGGTTTTCAGCTTCATATGTAAACTGCTGTGTAGCTTTTGGTTCATCAGAGTCCGAATAAAACACTTCATTGGGAAATGGACTAATGTCATTCAGCGTGGGTGATAAGCTGTCAGAGTCTGGGATACCTGATGTCGTCCTGAGGCTTTTGTCTTCAGCAACAGCTACATTCATTTCAGCCTCTTTATCCTGAGCAACTGCAGGGCTTTGTGGACAAGGTGTTCCCGGCAAGGAAGAGTCTGGACTAGACACTGGGGAGGTGCATCTCTTTCTGTCATGATCCGTGCTGCTGGAAACCCTGCGAGAGTAGTCATCATGCAGTCTGCTATTTGACCTTGTTCTCTGGGACTGCTCACTGGGAGAAGGAGCCGTGCTCTTAGGGCCATCCTTCTTCCATGCAACATCTGTAACGTTACTGACAAGTCTCAAAACTCGGTCAAAATCCTTTGCCCTGATAGGGCTCTTCCATCGCTTGGATCTCCTCTCAGGGTTCACACTGGTTTTGTCCGAGTCAGCAGAAGTAGCACTCACAGTCCTCGTTGGCACCTGTTTTTCGTTTGAGACCTTGAGGTCGGTGAGGTTTGAGGTGGACTTCCGTTTGAAAGAGCTTTTTTTCAGAAAGTTCAAATTGTCTGAACTTTTGCTTCTTCGATAAATGATCCTGTTGTTTTCAGAGTCTTTCACCAAAATTTCGCAGATGTTTGGCTCTGTGATGACAGGTGATGTTGGCCTAATATGGTTCTGATGATTCTGAGCTTTGTCTGTGTCAAGCAAGTTTATGCGGCCGGCACCATATGCCCTCCTGATGCTGCGTGAGCGATGAGTATTTCTCAGGAAAGACTCATCACTCTCCTCCACATCGGAGCAGTCAGAAGCCAGACCATCCATGGCATTCTGGAAATCATGTAGAGGCCCTGAATAGGAATATCTGTTAGTCTGAACTCGCACCATTGCACCGTTCTGTTTGTCTACATCGTTCTCATTTAAGATATCTGAACATTCCCTTGTTTGAATTCCTTGGAGAACTGAAGATTTCAACTTCTTGAAAGACCCCATTTTTCTGATAGAAGACAAAGCATTCCATGTGGAAGAGTTGCCCATCAAAACCAGAGAACGAGGCCTGTCAGAGCCAGAATTAGCCCGTTTCCGAGGAGTGGTGAAAAAGCGCATGATTTTGGAAGGGCTGACTTTATCCTCTTGAATTTCCTCCTCATGGCTGTTGCCGATGCTGTATCCCCCATTATGACTGACACAGGTGGTTTGGTTTGAGGGCTCTTTGTTATCCATAACTATACAAGTAACGGTGGTGCCGTTTCCACAGCCATTTGGAAACGTTGTCATGCTCTTGATGCTGTACGTATGGAGGTGCAGGCTGGGGTAGCTCAGAGAGACACTGCTGTCCCCACCAGCTGACCTCGCTGCCTCTCCTTCATCTGCTGCACCTTGGTTTGTCTTGCTTTCACATCGAGTGGGTGAGCTGTGCTCCTCAGGCGGCACTGACTGCAACAGGAAAACAAAAGCAACCCTTAAGAGAAATATCCTTACAAAGCCCTCAACCAAAAGAAGTTTGAGCCCCACTGTTGGGAATAAAGACACACTCAAAACAAAGAAGTCATTTTTCATGGAACAAAGGTGTGTTGCATTGGTGAGAAGGCCTTCATAACTCCTCAATGTATAATTGAATTCATTAGCAATTTAAGAGACCAGAATAATTTCAATGTGTACTTGCCTCTCTAATGCTTAATAAGCTAATACATTATGACTACCACACCTACCTTACAACACTAAATATATTCCTCACATAAATTTAGAGAGAGAAACCCCCAACATCAGTGCAGTCTTCTTCTTCACAGCACACAGCTCTGAGCCTCCGGACACGTAAGTTTTCATCCAAAAAACCGAGCACAGCTACCAGGTGCCACCCAATCCTCAAACCGTAGGCAAGGAAAGGGCATACAATACCTTTTTTTTCCTACACTTGTTGCTGTTGGAAGGTGCATGACACTTGACTGTCTTGTCTGTGCCCTAGCAGGTAAACCTAAGAGTTACATCAAGTGTGCAGCAAAGTATTTTTCCCTTGACAAAGAAAGTAAGATTCAGAACTATGTAAAGGCAGAAGCCATCCTATGCTGCTGTGATGGCAAGGTGAAAACTTGAGTTTCAAAGCGACTTGAGTCTCTGTGACTGTAACATGCCAAGTAAGGGAACTCCTGAGCTGAACACGGGAGATAATAGCAGCCCAAACCATGCTCCAGTGCTTGGGAAAGCTGTGTGGGGACCACTGGCCATGCCTCACCTGTCCAGCCAAGGGTCTTTGCCGAGCAGGCAGGTGCTTGAGCCACCATGCCACACAACACCCAGCAACCAGCGGATGCACAGTTCAAACCTGGCACCATCTTAAAAACAAAGGTCATGGCACGTTTCTCTCTGCACAGGCCTCTGGGATCTGGACAGAAAGTTTCTCCCCCACCTCCTGAAACAGGCGAGATGCTTGAGGGACAAAGGTAGCCCCGGCCCCTTCTTTGTCTCCTTCCCACCCAAGTGTCCGCGGGGCCAGGGAGGGTGTGAGGTGGCCCGGGACAAGCGGAGGGGGCCGGGCTCGGCGGGGGCTGGGCGGCAGAGCCCCTGCAAGAGCTGTAGAAGCCCGTCGGGGTCCTGGAGAGCGGCGGTCGCTCCCGCCCCGGCAAACCCCATCCGCCTCCTCCAGCGTAGGAGTTCTGGAGCCCGCGTCTGCTGTTTCTAAGGCTGCTCCCTCCCGAGTGCACTTTGAAAGAAGTTTTGCGAGCCTCTGTCCCTGTGGGGATGAAAGGATTTTCTTGTGTTTCAGTGAGGCGCCTGAAATCTCCCTCGCCGCTGTTTCTAATCCTCCTCATTCACAGAGTCGCGGCGGGAGCCCGTCGGGCTGCAAGGCAGAATCGAGCCAGGTCAGGCAGAGCCGAGCCGAGCCGAGCCGAGCCGAGCCGGGACGAGCATCCGCCCCGGCAGACGGAGCCGGACAAAAGCCTGCCAGGGCACCGCGACCTCGTCCTGCCCTTGTGCTCGTGTACCGCTCGCGACTTTCCACGCGGAAAAAAAAAAAAAAAAAAAACTACGTAGCAATAACGAGAAGGAGAGAAAAGCTCCCCAGAGAAAGCGGCTTTGGGAGAAACTGCACCTGAGCCGGCAGAGAGGGCGCGGGACAGGCAGGAGAACAACTGCCATGACACGAAATTAGGAAGTCGTCCCACAGAGCGGAGTCCGAGCGGCTTCCCCGCGGTGCCGGTGCCGGTGCCGCCGCNTCGGCGGTGGCGCTTGAGGGAAGCGGCCTCGCTTCCAGCTGCCCCCATCGCCCTCGATGCCCCAGGACAAGGCATCCGGCCAGACGGGGACGATCCACCATGTTTAGTACCGCTCAGAAGTCACCCGTGCCGTCCCCGCCGCGCCTCAGCAGCCACGGCGCGTGTCTAGGTCTGGGTGCTCTGCTCACCCGTGCTTTCTCTCCCGGGCATGGGCACTGCGCAGGCCTGCCCTTCTCACTCCTTCTCAAACACGAGTTCATTTTCCCAGCTATAATCTGCGGGTTAAAGAGTCTGCTTCCTTACACGATGTCACTGATCCTCCTAGTAAGCCCTGAGTATTTGAAAAAAGCCTCAGATCATCTGTCACGCATTTTCACCCCAGCAAAGTATGTTTAGTAGCTAGCTTACTATTTTATAACAAGATGATCAGTAACATACAGCTAATTTTTTTTTTTTTTTTNGGAGGCGGCCCGAGGCACACGGCTCTTACCTGAAGGGAGCCCCGGGACCCCGCGGCGACCGCCCGTCCCCGCCGCCGCCGCCGCCCGCTCCAGCATCGCTATGGCAGCGGCCGCCGCGGGGGGCGTGCCGGGNGGCGCGTGTCTAGGTCTGGGTGCTCTGCTCACCCGTGCTTTCTCTCCCGGGCATGGGCACTGCGCAGGCCTGCCCTTCTCACTCCTTCTCAAACACGAGTTCATTTTCCCAGCTATAATCTGCGGGTTAAAGAGTCTGCTTCCTTACACGGTATCACTGATCCTCCTAGTAAGCCCAGAGTATTTGAAAAAAGCCTCAGATCATCTGTCACGCGTTTTCCCCCCAGCAAAGTATGTTTAGTAGCTAGCTTACTATTTTATAACAAGATGATCAGTAACATACAGCTAATTTTTTTTTTTTTTTTAATTTAACGTTTCAATTTGTCCGGGGCCCTGCTGTGTCTGTCTGATGCCAAATACAAATTTCTTAACTGGTGAACAAATCAGCGTATTTTTCTAAGCATCGTTTGCTGGTTTGTTTTATTGTGCTTAAAAACACAAGTGCTAGACGCGAAGTACTTGCCAATCTGTAAGCTCTCTCAGATACTTATACTTGGTTCCCAGGTGGTCTTTGTGTCCCAAACCCAGACAACTTTTTAGTTTGCCACTGTTCCTCAGAGCTAACAGTGTAGAATCACAGAATAATTTCAGAATAATTATTTTAGTTGGAAAAGACCTTTAAGATCATCAGGTCCAACCGCTAACCTCACACTTATCTAAACTTGCTGAACTGGGAAAAGCTTGATGGTAGTTTAACATTGTAGGCAAACATCCAGGTCAGGATACTACTTGAATTAAAGACACTTAAATCATAGAATCATTTTGGTTGGAAAAGGCCTTTAAGATCATTTAGTCCAACCACTAACCTCACACTGCCAAGCCCGCCACTAAACCATGTCCCTCAGCACCTCATCTATGTTTCTTTGAAGTATCTCCAGGGATGGTGACTCCAGCCACTAGGCTGGGCAGCCTGTTCCAATGCTTAACAAACCTCTCAGTGAAAAAGTTTTTCTTAATGTCCAATCTAAACCTTCTCTGGTGCAGCTTGACGCCACTTCCTCTTGTCCTATCATTCAGTACTGGGGACAAGAGACTGAATAAGGAGAAGACCAAGAAAAAGAATATTTTATGCACAACCTGAACAGCATTCACGTACTATAAGGAAAATTTTGTGAGATGATGTCTTATAGCCCCATGTCATGCCTCCTGACAAAGACCTCTAACAACTGGTAGTCCTTATTCAAACAATTTATCATCTTAAAGTGCTTATACACTTGAACTGGAGCTGTAGACATAATTAAAACTGGTTTAGGTATGAGGCAAAGTGAAAACAGGACAACATAGATTGCATGGCAGAATAGACACTCTAAAGAAGTAAGGAAGGCCTTCAGCCCCACTGCCTCTCTGCCGAGACTAGTGTGACTGTACACACTGTAATTACTTCTCTGCAGAGCAGTATAGACATACTCTCAAAGACAAGGTGTAGTTAGGGAATGAAGCAAACAAATGGGTTTAAGGGAGGTAGGTCAAATGAGGTAACAACTCTGGGAGTGACCATAGGATTCGCTGCCAGTCAGCAGCAGCAGGCACAACCCGCCACCAGTTCTTGCTGGCCTGAACTTCATGGTACCATCCCATGGAAGAAGTGAGTTTTGAAGAATAACTCAATTGAAGCAGTAAAGTGGTTGCCCTACAGTGCTGGGCATAGGAAGCAAAGGGGAAATGGAGATCAGGACTGGAAATGCTAACACAGCATGGAGAGAGTCTATATGGAGCATCACTGGTGATCTGTGTTAGCTTGGCACTACCTGGGCAAGTTCTTGAGTCGGTGCAGAGAATTACCTGCTTCGGTCCTTGGGAAATGGGAGGAGGACTCAGTGAAGGCATTGTAATGGCCAAGAGAATGGCTTTATCAGCACCATTAAGGGAAGTATTTAATTTATATAAGGCAAGAAGTGTATCAGAAGTTAACTTGAAAAATACTATCCACAGGTCTTGTAAACTGATCTCACAGCCTCCCTGTTATCTCTAGGGGTTTGTGCTGGTTGCTTAAAAGCTTCTAATTATTCAAACCTGAATTTCAATAGATGTATTTTCCTGCATATTCTTTTCAATTGCTGTCCCAGCTATAGCATCACATTCATTTTTAGTATCTTTTTTAATCCACAAACCCCCACAGAGAAGGGAACCCCTAGTTATTCCTGTATCCACCAGCTGGACAAAAAGACAAAGCAGACAAAACTATTGAGCTGAACTGAGACACTCCTGTGTGTCTCTCCTTTATCCAGCCACCAATGTTTCTGAAACCTGACAAATTTTGATCACTTCAAGACCTGAATCCTTCTTTTCAATATATTTGAAGTTCATCAGCAGGTTAAAAACTGCTTGTAGAGACAGAACTGACACGAGGAGGTATTGACAGACTAACAACACACTTGCAAGAGCTTAACTTTCTTTAAAAACCACACTAAAAATCTCACTGTAGATAATTAGGTGCTATATTTTATTTTGTATTCCTTAAATGTCACTATATTTAATAAAGTAAATGCCTAGAAAATGCCTAGAAAAGAGATAACAGCATTTAGAAAATTAGACATTTGTCAAGTTTCTAAAAGTAAATGCCATGGTTTTAATCTTCCAGACCTGTTTGTTACAGATATTCTACCGGTAGCATAAATCCTCTTCTTAAACCCTCTTCTAGCTCTTGCTGCTTCTTTGAATCAGAGTCTGTCCTTCAGATATGCGTAATGTTTAGCAAAGCACGGATGCAGCACACTAAGGACTGTGTCTGAGAACAGGATTAACTTCCTCCACTGGAGACCAATAATTACCCAAATCTTTTCTTAATCTGAATTACTATTTTTTTAAAAAAGGCTGGTAAGCATATACAACATTCAGGTGCCATGACACCAGCGTTTAGGAAAATGATGCAAAGCACAATTTTATCAGCAGGACTGCCATCACTTTTTTACTAGTGATTTGACAATGGTCATCACACTTACTGCAATAAAAATGAAACACTTGTTTTAGAAAGTCTAAGCCTGTAATTTAAAAGAGGTTTAATGCACATGTGACAAGGAATGAGAAGGATTATTCCAAGTGTAATACAGGTGGGAAAGGATTACAAAAAATGTGACATGGGAGAAAGAATATAGAGTTTTAATGATGAAGGAACAATACCTCCACAACTTTTAATAGGTAGTGATACATCTCTTAGGCTTCTTAAAACAGTGAAGGGCACATTTATGTAATAAAGTCATTCACTTAAATCTGAAAAATCTAAATGAGAATGATTCTTTCTACTTAGTTTAGAAATCCTCTGTTCCATTCCCACAGCTCTATTATTTCTTTCATGGTTATTTATAAACACTTGCTAAAAGTTAATTTTAAAATACTGCATTTTTAAAAGGTACCTTTAAAAGAGAATAACAAAAAAAAAGAGACAAAAGGAGTACTTTTAAGAAAACAAGCATTTGTCCTCCTTCAACAGCTACTGAGCAAGATGGCAAAGGAAGTAACCCTCTAAGACATGCTCTAAAATAATGAGTGACCAAATTTAATTATTGATATGTAGCATTACTGAAATAAGAGATCCCTTTCCTTTAAGTGATGGTGTCTTTTCCAGGCTGTAGTACAGAGCTAATGTTCCAGTTCTGCAAATTGCACCTTCGTTTTTCATCCCAGGCAAAGACAATTAACCTCCAAGGAATCTTTACACATTGACCAGTCCCACGGGGGAATTAAGCTGAGTCATATATCTACTGAAATTAAAGGCAACTCCCCCACCGACTTCACTGGGAGCAGGATCAAGATCTCAATTTGTTCAGTTTAGAAATGAGGGAAGAGTAATATGTTTGTGTATGCAAGCTCAAACTACAGAGCCTGCTAATTATTTTTGTCTGTTTTAAGTATTAAACCCTGTGAAATTCACATAGAAGTTTATCATTTGTGTATATGTACAACTAAATTAATAAATTCAAAGGGAATTTCCAATTCAAGACCTTTGGCATCTTGGCACTGAAAAAATCCGTTCCAGAAAATGAATCACGTTGCTAAGGAAAGCACTCAAAGGACAGCTTGGGTTAAAGGGCTGCGATAATTTCTCAGTTTGCCTGGTGAAAGTAATTGTTGCCCCTGTGCAGGAAGCTGGTATGCTACTTCCGAAAGGCCAGTTCCTGTTGTGTTTACTTTGCTGCTGATAAAGGCCAATTACTGACCAAAGTGAGAAAAGTTTATCACAATTGCGTCTAAATCGCACACACAACAAACTGTTTTTTCCCCCTAATCGTCTTTTAAATGTGCTTTGCAGAGGTCGTTTCACGGAGCTTGCTCAGCTCTGTTAAACACAGAGACCTAATTTAGAGAGAACACAATAGCCTGATGGAGTGACGCCATCAATGAAAAATGACCCTTGTGTACCAGGTTACCATTATCCCATCTCCGAGTTGCTCTTGCTCACCCACCTACACGACTACAGCTGCATGCAACTTAATGATGGCCTCAGTCTTTCAGGCTTCTAGAATGCTATTTATAACCCCACGGGGTCCGGCTGTGATGCTATTCTTTCTCCACATCCTCAAGAGGCATTATTCAGATAGCATGACATGAAGAGATGGCTGGTACTACAGAAAAGCAGTTTCCAATAAACAGATCATTGTGTTTAAAAATAAAGAAGACCAATTAGGAAGACTGAATTCCACCTTTATTTTGTATCTCACAAAGTGTCAGATGTAGGAAGGAAAAGGACCGTGGAGATGTAAAGTTGACACAAATAGGAAGGGAAAGAGATCAGTCAAAAATGCCTTCCTTTTTTTTCCTATACTACGTATTTTTTTCTTTTTGTCTTAAAGAAATGTTACGTTAGAATATCTGTTAGATGGATGTACATGAAAATGATACAGAATAATTGGGAGGAAATGTGCCAAACTCCTCCTTCTCTGCTTTACTTGACATCCCTTCAATCTCATGCATCTCCTGCATTGTCTGATGGCCCTGTATTTATTCTCCTTGCTCCAAATAATAGCATGTAAAAGTGACTATTAAGAGCTCTTTATCAACCTTCCCCACCCATTTAATTACCCTGCTATCAAAACCTATTCAAAACTGTGGCCTTCCAAAATTACCTGAGGATATGAAGGTGCCTTGTTATGCAACCAGGAGGCCAAAATAAATCAATGGAAGAATAAATTAACATAGAGAAAGGGGGTTGAGGGGTTTGAGGACTGAGGACCACCTGCAGTGGACTTTTGCACTGCTCGGGCCAGGGGCTGGAGGGATAGCGAGGATCTGGTGCACTTGATTCATTTTTGTGTGTGAGCTGTAGCAAAGTGATGTATGTGGGTTTATTTGGTTTCTGAGTGATTATGTTTCTCCTTGAGCTTGAGGAGGAAGCACAAGCAGCATCCACCCCTTGCTTATACCATTCATCTGTGCTGAAGGGACTAGGAACACTGCAGAGGCACCGAGTCCAACAGATATTAGAAAAGATGGAAATGCTTTAAAAGTGAAGCAGGTAGTGGGCTCCGAGGTCATATCCTCATCAGAAATTATGTGAAGGTAGATAAGATCATGTTGTTTCTGATGCTTATTATAATAAAATAACAGGTCTCAGTAGAATAATTGGCCCAGAATGACGCCACACAAATACCCAACTGATGATAGTGCAGCTGTACACCTTAGTTACCTTTATGGTGGCTAGGGCAAAAAGCCCTGAAAAATTACAGCTTTTGATAGGTTCACAAGGTCAGAACAGTGAATATGCCAGTAAGATTAAGAAAAGGGGAAACAGGTAGCATTTGGCGGGAAGCACTGGGATTTGTTGTTGTTAGGAGGCTTCTAGGCAATATTGATTCTTGTACTTCAAGACTTCTTTTCAGTTAGTATCAATACTTTTCTTTTAGTCTTTTTACAATGACAAACTTGCTGTCTCTGTTACAGCCTGAATTAAATTAGCATTCATGCTTGCATTTCTTGTGCCAGAAAATTGAATTACCATCTCCACCATGTTTCTTTCTCTTTTTCACGAAAAAAAAAAAAATCTTATTATGCACTCTAGCTATAGTTTGTTAATGACTTCTACTTTTTGTTTGATTTTACTCCATCAAAAATCTTGTGGAATGGAAAAGCTAGGAAAAAAACACTTTAACAAAGTGACTAACAATGAGGTGCCACAACATTTACCTGCTAGGCCTTTTCAATAAAATATTTGCTCTGAATTCAGCCTGTCTGAAAACATCAAAGCAATGGTAAGCCTTAAACTAATAGTCATCTCTTTCCTTCTCTAATGCTGTAGTAACTATCACCTTCTTTATTAACACTAAAATAAAGAATACTTTTTTAAAAGACAGATGATCAAATTTAAGCAAGCTGCCTGTTTATTTTGTCAGGAAAAGAAGTTGCCTGATTATAAAGATGCAGAAAACAATGCTGCTCACTTGAAAACTTATTTGTCTGGACATGGTATCAGACACATACAAATTTATAAATTTGGAGATAGCTTAGTGGTCCTGTTAAAAACAGCCGTACATCGTAAGATTTTTGTCAGCAGCAGGATACACAAGGAAACCTTCTGTTGGTTAATGTCGTAATTGTTTCTAGGAAGCCATCCAGATACATATTGACTGCCTCTGTATGATGTTGCAGCTGTACAAGTTAGATTTGGGTGAAAAATCAGAAGAAGATTGTTAAAGTTCAGAACATTGGACTCATGAAACAGGCTTCCCGTTAAAACAGTGTGGAAGAAAACTTAATCAGTCTGAAATGGAGTCAGTTACGTATATCTAAGGTACCAAGTGGCATAACTCTCTGAAATAAGGGAGACTAGATCCAGTGCCCCAAGTGACCCTTATGGCTTATACACCCATATTCCTATGAGTAGATGTTAAATAACTCTGGAAAGTAATGGTAAATCATTTGAAAAAAAAAAAAATGAAACCCTCATCTAAAGCAAGAAAGTTGTCTTTATGAATGAGACTGGGGAAGAGGCATTCTGGATTTTGTTTCTCTCTGACCTTGTCAGTTGAGCATACTTTTCTTAGTTTAAGTGCCATATGTGTAAAATAAATGATGATAGGAGTAGTACTTTATAACCTATAGACCTGCAAGGACAAATCCATCAATGCTTCTCTGGCACTTTGATGCTTATGGTGATGAGAGCTATAAAAAGAATACACACAAGAAAAGAATCCATTATCTTCCCAAGCAGAGGACAAACCCTAAAGACCAGTTTTTTGAAAGAAGTTAAAACTAAAGTGCCTATCTCAAGACTGAATTGCCTGGTTTGATGATGGTTCATTAATCTTCTGAACTGGAGTTTGCATATCTGACTAATAATTTATGTCTTATAAGAGCACAGGGTAGCTCCAAACCTAAATATTACGCATTTCTTTACTACTAATGTTAATTTTCATCGGTGAGCTGTTTTTCCTTAAATATTGCGAACAGCAAAATGTTTCTGTCAGTTGCACTGTCCTTTTTAAGCCTTGTTAAACTTCATGATAAGAAAACTCTAATAAGAAATACCTCACCAGCCTTTCCCTCAGCACATTGGAGTACATAATTAAAATATTAAGATGAAGACTTGAGCCACATTTCTAGCTCCAGAATAAAAGGCAGGCAGTTTGCACAAATTCTGTCCTCGAGTTGTCTTTAATCTAAGCAAAAGAGAGACAGATCTCTTCTCACCTCTTGCTTTTCACGACATAATTCAGTAAACTTCCAATTTCTGTGCCAGGATGGGAATGTCTTCTTTGCTCTCTTCTGTTACCACACACTGACCCAGAGATGCTGTCACTCCCCATTGACCACCTGCTTTCCTTCACGTCATCTCTTTTAATCTACCTGATCCCTAATGGAAGAAGGTAGAAATTATGCCTACAGACAGACAATCTAAGAGCATGCTACCACCTAAAGGGAGAGATGTTGGACATGCCTTCTGCTTTTTCCTACCAGGCTGTGAGTTGAATCAGCTCCCCCGGCTGCACCCGAGCTGTTGCAGGGCAGGAGGTGGAAGCAGGCATCCAAGTGCAAGGAGGAAAGCGCAGGAAGGTGAGTGGAAACTCTCTCCACAAGCAACAAGACTCCTGAAATGGCTCCAGACTCAAAATTTGCCTCAGGAGCTGCCCAGGAGTGCAGTGAATTGGAAAGGGCTGGGAGAAGGTGGAAGTGTTCTTGGCTTATTGCCTATGTGCTGCATATCAAAGCTGTAGGGTGTCAGGACAGGTGGGTGTGAGGGTGGTGGTGCTGGGTGGGTGCCTGTAGCAGGTTTGCAAGAGACACAAAGAAACTTTTTTTTTTTTGGCAATATTCCAAATGGCAAATATTTTTAAGAGTGTTTTCTGGAAAAGCAGGAAAATGCTTTCTCCAGAAAACAGTTCAATGCGATTTTTTTTATGAAGAACTATTATGTCAAATTCAATATATTAAAATCGTTCATTAGGGTAAATAGTTTTTAATCTGCTTTGCATTCAATCTCTAATTCAGTTCCAATTCCAGCCTTACCACAAAATATTACAAATACACCACAAATATTACAAATATAGTCTTTATGAAAAGATGTCAGAGTTGCTGTATATCTCAAAATGACTTGAGTAAAATAACTCAAGATGCCACCTAACTCTTTTTTGATGCAGCAAAAATTTTGGCAGGCTGATCTGTGCTTGAATAATTGCTCAGTCTCACTGGTAGGATGAACACTGCGTATAGGCTAAGGTTTAGTACTGCACTGAAATAAATTGTTTTAAAACCTGTTTTCACCAGTCTGCAACAGCAGGGAACAGGGCCTCCCTGTCCAGCACTTGCAGCCAAGCCATATGCAGCATATGTTCAGTTGAGCCACTGGTGACACCCCCTGTCAGCATCTGGTAATTTTCCTAGCAAGGACAAGACTTACATGAAAGCTTTAACTCTGGAAGTCCCGAAGAGCCACAGACAAACACATTCCAGAATAATTGTTTTAACCAAAGAGTCAGAGGTGCACCTTTATGACAAGTCAATTTTATCTGACTGTAGTATCAGCTTTATATTTTGCTGTACCAGGCCAAGAGAATTATAGAATCACAGAATCTTCAGGGCTGGAAGAGACCTCAAAAGATCATCTCGTCCAACTCCCTTGCCAGAGCAAGACCACATAGAGTAGGTCACACACAAACTCATCCAGGTGGGTTTTGAATGTCCCCAGAGAAGGAGACTCCACAACTCCCCTGGGCAGCCCGTTCTAGTGCTCCAGCACCCTCACAGTGAAATCCTGCTATCATTCCGTTGATAAACAGTTTGGTGCTCAGTCCTTAGTCACAGATGTTTCTGTCTGAGAAACACAGACATGACAACCATCCTTATCCATGCACAATATTCTATGTTTTGATTTTCCAATAATAAAGCAACATATATGATACAAACACTAGGAAATGACTCAAAAATGACTATTAGAATTCTTATTGTTCTGAAGTGGATGGAGGATGGAGGTAGTTCAGGCTCTCTGAAGAAAGAAAATCTCCCTAAGTTTTACAGTAAGACATAGCAACTTCTACTAAATCCTTCAATACCCTAATGAAGCATATTCTCTTTTCTCACCAATCTTGCTTCTCCCATTGCTTAGGGCACCAAACCCACAACACTGTTACTAGTAGAAACCAACACATAATTTTTAGCCAAATCTCATTTTACTGGAACCTCTAAGCTTTTGAGAGCTTATTATTCCAGATTTAACCTGATATTAAAGGAGAGAAGAGCGAAATCCAGGCTTTACAGCAAGTATTAAACAGCTTTGCTAACACATAGTAATGAAAGGGAATTAGCATACAACCAACCCCAGGCTCATTTTCCCTAAACTTGGAGGTATTTTCCCAGGGAGGCTATTGAGTACTTGTGACTACTTTCTGCTGCAATATTCTACTTAGGATCATGTGGTGCCTTCATTCTATGCTGAAAGTTTTGGAAAACAATTCACTGGCATCAGCAGTCCACCTTTGTTCCCATAAACTTCCACCTATTTTCCCACATTCTTTTAATGGATAAACAACTCCTAACTTCTTAGTGTTGCTGGCATAGCAAACTGTGCCTAAAGTTACACACAAACCTCTCCAATTTACTAAAGACTCCTAAAAGCTCCATTTTGTTTGGGTTTTTCTTGTTGTTGTTTATGCCCCAGAAAAGCACAGCAGCCAACTTGACGGCAATTACCCTGAGAAAACTGGCAGTCAGCAAGTTGCTTAATCCTCATTCTATTTACATACAAATTTCATACCCAGATTTCAGTTAGAGTACATCACCAGAGCTGTGGTCTTGCAAACATTTTACATAGGTGATTCTCTGCTATTGCATGCTTAAAGTCACCAATCTCAAGCAATAATCTACACATAAATGTGTGTGCAATGGTTAGTTGACTTGTGGGAGTGAGGGCAAAGGCCAACAATGTGATTGCTTATTCTGAAAGGATACAATTATTAACACACAGGTGTATTTGAATTACAGTGAGATTCCTCCAATGGTCCCTAGAACAAAATTGTACCTTCTTTTCTGGTGAAACTTAAGTATAAATCTGTAAGCAAAATTCAGGTTTAGTTTTTATTTCCCAATTACTATTATTTGCAAGTGACACCAGGATGAAAATCAAAAAGCATCTCCTTGCATGCCTAGCATGGCAGGGTGTTGAACAGAGAAGGCAGGGACTGCCTTTCTGAAAGTAATTTTCCTTGCTTGCAGATGGAATTAAACCTCATTGCTTAAAGCTTTCAGGTCCTGTGGCTTTAACTTTCCTTGCAGCAATGGAAGATTATGGTCTTTACCTGAACATAAACGATGAAGAGTAACTTTTCAGATGCCGTATGTTACAGCACTTTTTCTGTTCAAATACATCTGAGTTTACAACAGACTAATGTCACACTCTTCTCTTGAAATAGGTTTCAGAGAAAGTATAGTAATTAATACTGTATTTTGCACAGGCTACATCACATCTTGGTCTCATTAAGACATACATGGCCACTAAATAATAATAATCCCGGCTTTCTAAAATGTAAGCAACAGAGTATCCTTGAGTGAAGCCTACCTGTCAAACTGCCGAACTGATGGCAGAGGACAGGTTCCAGCCCAGTGCCACTGGTGGCAATGCAGGATGCAGGCAGCACCACTGCCCCGGTTCTGTGGCTGGCTGGGTTGGCTTCTGCCCACATGTGGTTGCAGATAGCCGAGGTCATGCCAGAGATTCTGCCCCACTGCCAGTGCAACCCCCTTGAAGCACCTTGTCATACAGGACATAAGCACAGTAGTGCATAGTGCACAGAGGCTTTGATAGATGAACTGCACAGATTATCTGAAACTCTGAAACACACATACAGGTTAACAGAGGGGCAGAGCTCACTGCTGCCAATAGACAAAAGATTAAATATTAGTCTCAGTCATGGTTTTGCACTTAACTGGACCCACTAATAAAACTGTAATTGTAAAATTTAATTAATTACCACCGTACATACCTAAATGCTTATGTCTTCCAGTAGCCATTGACTACGAGATCTGTTGTTCTGGATAAGATTTAATCTAAATGTATGAAAATCCATTGCACGAAATATTGCCCGGTTGCAGGATGAACCTTGTTCCACAAAACCTGTTTGTGTTTTGGAATGAGCCCATTGGTGCCTGGATGCAGGGCTCAGTCTTGCAAGGTGCTGAGCACTCTATAAGCCCTTAAATGCCAGTGAGAGGGAAAGGCACGCAGCATGATCCAGAAGCAGTCACTGCCTGGCAGGATTGAGTCTTAAGTTAATATATAACAAACGGCAGAACAGCGGTGTGTGAAATCACCAAGTTAAACATATACTTAAAATAACTGTAACAAGAGAGAAGAACCATATTTATAGGAGCATTTAATTGAAGTCTTTGTGCTGAATAGTCTCCAATCCAGCATTCCTATGTATTTACCTTATGAAAGCAAAAGTTTGGGGAGTGTTCTGGTAAAAGTAAAATTAACCAGTCCAGGAAGAACTAACCTAAAGTTGCAGCCAAAGGCTTCTAGATTGCAAACTGTGCAAACTGTGCAACCTGTGCAAACTGTGAGTTGGTTGTTACCAGCTGGAAAGTACCCCAAGCAAACTGCACCTGACAGTGTGGACAAAATGGATGACTCAGAGTGGCATATGCTACATACATATATGCAAAAATGAAAATAACAACGAGCCTCCACACTTTAACACCCAGCTCTAGGATTTGCAGGTGTCAGCAGCAGAAACAAATGCCAGAATTATACCTGCCCATACATGGTCATTTACTGTAACAAATGAAAGAGGCAGGAACCCAAGGTGTAATTATGTCTTTGAGAGCGGCAAAGTGCCAGAGGACAGTAACTGAGTGTGCAGGTGGGGAGTTGAGATGTCCCAGTGCAGAACAACACTGTGCAGAAAACCAGGTATAAGTCTGCTGGGAAGGCGGGATCTGTGCTTCCCTGCTTTTGCTGCCTCATGTACAGTAGGAGCAGCTACACTTCCCTAGAGACCCACATTTATCCTCAGAGGCTGACATCACATATGAAAATGTAGAATGTCTTTGGCTTTGTGCTCTCCAGTCAGAAGGATCTGTGCAACTTCTTCCTAAGTATCCCTTCTTATACAGAAGACAATACATGATACATTGCCTGCCAAAATGTGCTTCTATCTTCTCTTTTCCTCCCCAGAAGAAATAACAACTTCCAAATGTTTTTTTTTTTTTTGGTCTCAATTAGAGTAGTGAGACATGGAGAATATCTGCAGTCTTGAATGCAAAAGGCCATTAATTCAAGGAGAAATTAATCTCTGTCTTACATTTCTTGGAATTATTCTGTGAATAATCACAAGGACAGTTTTTTTATGGCAATACTACATTAATATCTTTAAAGTAGAAATGGCAATAGATTTGCTTAATAATAGATGTACATATCCAAAATACTTTTCAAAACCTAATTAATAATTTATAATGAAGTATGAGACATTATATGTCTCATGTAATAATTTGCAAATCAAATCTTATTGAATTCCCAATTATTTGTTTCATTCATTTTAGTTGAAAGCTCTGCTGAAATCTCAGTACCAAGAAAATAAACCTCATGAGAGTATAATGACAGAAGTACAGCTCCAGAGTGTTTCACTTATGCACAAAGCCTACAGTGGAAAGGAGAAAGCAAGCTCCTCACTGTCATACTCCTCTCATGGAAGGCCGGGCTTTTACATTTAAAGCCTTGTGAGTCAGATACAAGGCCTGCTAAACTTAAGGTGACTGTTCTGCTTCTGTCAGGCTTTAAATAAAGATTATCATAAAGGCTAAGTTCAAATAATTTTCATAGTCTCAAATCACTCACCTAGGATCATCTAGGATGTTGTCATATCCGTGCTGGCTTTGATCATGGTCCTGGGAGGGGAGCAAGTGATGAAAATACCACATCTTGCTTTGTGACTTGAAATGTTAGGAGAAACTGTAATGCAAATAATACTACATGGCACAGGTCAATATACAAGTGCCTCACAAGTGCAAAAATAAGGACTGGGATTCAGATCACACAGGAAAAATGAAAAAAAACCAAAACAAACAGACACACGAATGTGATAAATGACTTTTCTTGCTGTACCTGATATTCCTAACCACGAAATCTTGCTTATGTTATCAAATGCTGTTGTAGAAGACAGACCAAAGTTTAGATGCTTTATTTTTCTGGCAGGACTAGAAGCAAAGTCCAGTCCAGTTTTGGCAACTCAGGAACTGAAATCTCTTGATAAAGTTCCTGCTTAGAGAACAATGGATCATTATTATATTTGTATTGGAACTGCACCTGCAATCTCAGAATCTCAGAGTACTTTACAAACTGGAGTAAGTTCTTACTCATACTAAGTGTATGATGCCTGTGAAACCATTTTCCTCTTTTTTTTTCAGAGATTTCTTTTAAATTTTGAGCATTTCAGAGTTTGATCTGATGATTTGAGAGACAGACATCCAAAATGTGAAGCAGTCAAAATATAAAAGCAGTGTCGCTTTATTTGGTGAAGAATATTATGGAGGATAATCTCCAGAATAAAGAATAATTAACAGAGAAAACATGTATAAAAAATATTTAATGCAAATCTCAAGAGTAGAACAGAAGCAATTAATACATCATGAGGAATCTGTAGGCCAGTAATGAACAGTCAGAATAATCTGGTTCAAAATTACCAGGAAATCAGAACTCTCCGGGCCTAATGATTTCCTTTTTAGAAGTGCAATACTGCACTGTACTACTTCCATTCTGTGCAATTGTGTTCAGTTTTTACTATAAACTGTAAAAGTATGTTGTTCCAAAATCAGTTTGATTTAGGAGCTTATGTTACGTACACAAGTCAAAGTAGAAAAATAACTTTCTTACCCCAAAACAATTTTTGCTGTTTGAACTTGTGACAGAAGTTTCAAATCACTACCAAGAGAAGTGTAAATATCTGGCTTACTGAGACTTATGCACAGACACTGGACACATGTCCAACTGGGTGGAGTCAAATAGAGTTATATCTTAGATTGGGTTGATATTGGAAGATACCTCTAGACATCATTTAGTTGAAGCCCCCTGCTCAAAGCAGGATCAGCTAAAGCAGGTTGCTAAGAGTTTTGTCCCATCAGGTTTTAAATGGAGTTTTTTGGAGTCTCCAAGGATGGAGACTCCACAACCGTTGGCAGCCTGTTACAGTGTTTGACCATTCTCACAATAAAAAACATATCTTCTGCTTAAATGAAATTTCTTGTTTCTCATTTTCTACCCATTGCCTCTTGTCTTTTTACTGGATGCCACTGAAAAGAATCTGGCTCCATCCTGTTTATCTTTTTTAGTCCTTAACTTCAGATATTTACACACATTAATAAGATCACCCTGAGCACTCTCTTCTCCAGGTTGAACAGTCCCAGCACTCTCAGCATCTTGTCATATGTCAGATGCTCTAGTTGGTATATTAGGCATTCCTCTCAGTTTTGCATTCCCTGCAAACTTGATGAGAGTGCACCTTAATCCAGGTCTTTAATGAAGATGTTAAATATTATTCTCCCTAGTAGTGATGTCTAAGGCATACCACCAGTGACTGGCTTCCAGAAGGACTTCATGCTGTTGATCACAAGTTGTAGAACCTAGCGCTTCAGTCCGTTTTAAATCCACCTCACAATCCACTCATCTAATCCTTACTTCATCAGTTTGCTATAAGCATGTTATCAGAGACACTGTCAAAAATCTTGATGAAATCCACTAGGCTCCTCTCATCCATCAAGCTGGTAGTTTTGTCATAGAAGGCTATCAGGTTATCAGGCACGATTTCCTCTTAACTAAATCCATGCTGGCTACTCCCAATCACTTTCTTGTCCTTCATATGTTTGGAATTGGCTTTCGTAAAGATTTGACCTCCTTCCTTTTTGGGGAGTGAGCTGAGGCTGATTAGTCTGTACTTCCACAGATACTCCTTATTGACCTTCTTGAAGGCAGGAGTGATGTTTATGTTCTTCCAGTCCTCAGAAACCTCTCCAGGCACCACAACCTTTCAAAGATTATAATGACTGTCCTTGCAATGACATCAGTCAGCTCCCTCAGCCCTCATAGGTGCACCCCATAGAGTCCCATGGACCTGTGCATTCAGCTTTATTTAAATGTTTCCTGAACTGATCCTTACTGAGAATAAGTCTTCCTTTCACCATATGTTCCTACATAGTTGGAAATCTGTTACATTTTCAGAGGACCATTTCCTTACAGAAAAATACTATTACTTTTTACAGCCACTACCAGCAGTAGCAGCAAAAGCAAAGAGGGCTAAGAAGGCTTGGACAATAAACATATGTTTATGAACAAACTGTGTTCATACTGGTGATCTGAGTTTTGGCATATTAATAAAACAATGCTTGTTTCCCATACTATATATATTCTGTAAATAAAACAGTTGGCTGCTCATCCACTATATAGTTGGGTGTTCATCCACTACTTTGAATTAGATCAAAATTCAATTGAAAATATAGAAAAATAAAATAACTGTTCTATTACCATCAGTTATTTCCTAAATTTTTACTATATTCAGAGTACATACACACACACACACAAAAAAAGAAACTGAAAAAGAAAGAAAAAGTAGGTACATCTGCATGTTGCCGCATCAGTTACATTAGGGCATCTCAATCTTAACAGCTCCACACAATGCAAGGCCAGCCCTGTAAGGACAATTCTCCCTGCAAATATTTGGTATGTAATTGCTAATTAATCCAGGCACAGCAACTTTTATAAGATCAATTAATCACTGGGTCATACAAGGCAATTAGGCCTGGACACTAGATGCAAAGGTGAGCAGATTAACAACTACCACCTGAAAAGATATTTTAAGTGATGATGGTTTATTTTAAACATCATTTTAAAGCCTTTGAGAAGATTAATTCCTCAGCCCAAGATCTGAGTACCTCTCTGATGCTATGGTAAACCTATGTAATGAGTCTTCAGTACAGGAATATCCTCTGTAGGGCTTGAGAGCAGTACTGCTTTGATACTGCTCTTGTCAGTACACAAAAACCACCATTGTCCTTTCTCCTGAAAGTCTTATTTCTTTACAGCAAGATGAAAAAGTTCCTACAATTTTCCCTCTCCCTTTTCTCATGCCATCATGCAGAAAACACGCAACAGATTACAGCTACAAAAGCAAAATCTGTTTATGTGTATTCATCGATAACAAGAATTTCATGAGGAAGACTGTAAAACCTTCATCAAGGATATTATGTCTTCAGTATTATCAGTGTTGAGGGATTTTCTAACATTGCAGTTGATAAAACACAAGAAATACATCTATTTTAAAAGATCTCAGATGAGATGTCAGTATTTAAAACAAAACCAGATACACTGGAAATAAACAGTGAAAGAACTACAACAAGATTTTGAGCCACATATCTGAATCTCATTCTCAAGAGAAAGTTGTTAGGTAGGACTTGCTGCATTAGATTGGACCAAAAAGCCATCTAACCATCTCTTGTCTCCAAGAGGATTAAGGAGGAAAAAGAAACAAGACAAATATAGAAAAATTTTCCATCTATTTTACTTTCCCATCTGCTGGCATTATAATGTTCAGAATCTTCCTAAGTCAGAGGCTTTGTGCAGAATACACGTTTTTCTAATTCTGTTGGGGCACTCTTCCATGAATTTTACAGCTTCTTTTATATTTTCGCGAATTCTTTGGCTTCCACATCTCCTTATTTCACTTAATTCCCATAGTTAATAGTTTCAACTTAGGTGAACCGTATTCCTTTTGGTTTGATTTTAATCTGCTACCCAAGTGATGTTGTGTCTGTTTGAAAACTTAGTCCTGTCGGAGGGTGCTGTGAGCTGGGTACCTCCAGCCTGCAGTCATGGGTGTTGAAAGAGGTGAAGTAACAGGCAGGATGGATGGGCTTCCAGTAGAGAACGGGAGAGGGGAGATATGCAAGTTAGGTTTCTTGACTTCTGCTTAAATATTTGAATTGAGGGTCATACTTGCTTCTTTTACCATTAGGAGGCGATTCCTGTTTTTTAACAATCTTACTGACTGTAATTCATAGATCATAAATAAATTAAAAAATCTTTAAAAGTGTGCTGTTATCTATATTTTCTTTTTTTTCCCCTAGCTTCTCTACACCTTGCTTATATTTTTTGCTGTCATTCAGGTTTTAAGTAACATTTTTTTACAATCTGGAAATTCAGAGCCCTACTGATGAATTCCATCAGTTCCCCAAAATCCATTGTTCTTCTCTCAGCAACCAGTGCATGTTAATATTTTCTCTGTGTTACACAAGTATGTAATAGCGTTTAGCCAACTTGTCTATTTTCTTCCTGAATGGCTCTGTTCCATCAGTAACATAAAATTACTTGAATAGCACAGCAACAAACCACCCAGCATGCCAAGGAGCCACAGAGTCCTTGCTTCATTGTTGGGAGGTTACCTTTAATTACAAGGTCCTGATTAACACACTGGAACAAGGCAATAGCTTACTTCAAACAGTTCCAAAACATAGTACTTAAAAATGCTGACCTTTGTCATAAGCAAGGACAATGAGTGACAAAGACAAAAATAAAACTATTTTGTCTCTGAGTGAATTTGAAGTCCTATGACAGCACTTTGCTGAGACCCAGTGATCTACAAAATTTTGTAGTATCATAAACTGCCAAACACTTCCCATCAGCCATCCAATTCCCACATTGATGGTATCAGACGGGAACTTAATTTTAAATAAGGTTTCTGTAAAAGATTTTTCTTTAAAACTTTGACATTGATTTTATGTTTCTAGTTGGTGCAAACTAACATATCACCATCATTATTGTTATTGTTGCTGTTACTAATATCTGGCTTATTTAGTCTATTAACTGACCGAACCATTTCACTCGTGGTTTTTCCAGAGACAGCATTATCTACTTCTTAGACAGCATTCTGATTGTAATTCACTCTCTGCAACAGTATTAATACAGGGACAGATCCTGGTTTCATTTGAAGCTCTTAGCTTCAGTTCTTCCATATGCAAGCTGAGCATATAATTACTGTAATTAGGAGCTAGTCAAAAATACAAGAGAATAAGGAAGTACATTCCTCCTCACGGAAATGATAAGCTTGGTAAAAATTAATCAGGAGTTGTTGCGGGGAAGTTTCCTTCATTGGAAAGGAAACATCTGACAAACTGTGGGTTAAGCTCTGCAGCTGCTGCAGTGTGTATCTTCTGCCTCAAGTCAATAGTTGAGTGAGTTGCTGAACATCTGAACTTTGAACATGACAACAGACTTATTTTCTACTGCTCCACATGCATAAAAGCCTTATTTATTTTATCATCCTAGGAAATGGAAGACATATGGAAGAGAAGAACTTCAGAATATGTAAGCAGTGCTGGGAAGTTTAATCTACAGATGTAGAATAAAAGTAAAATAGAAATCCCTATCATGATTAATTTATTAAAATCCCTGCTCCCTAATATAATCAGGAAAACAAATGAAGAAAGATGACCAAGATAAAGAATTAAGTACTCACTTATTAAATCTAACAGGATGCAGCTGATGGCTAGTAGGCAAATCAAGGTTATTTTTAACTAGAGTTCAATGGCCTAATCCAATAGGATGGTTTGAGTGAATGAAAGAAAGGAGTTGGCTTTACATGAGCCTGCTGGTTCATGCACACTGATTTAACTCCCACTTGATGTTACCTGTGGACACAGCAGTGTGAAAGCTGACCTCCAAAATGCAATGTTGGTTGCCAGGAGCATATGTAAGGTGATCCCTGTGTAGCAGCAAAGCCAGCATAGTTAAATTGCTCTCTCTATTTTATTTAACATAACCAATCAAATTCAGCATGTTTTTCAGGGAGCATAAAACATTTGCATAATGCGAAAAAATACAAACAAATACAGAAATGCTAAATACAACATTCTAACTGACTACAAAAATTCCAGGATGAGATCAAAGTATCTTGCCTTGAAGACAGCAGCACTGTAGATACAAGCCTTCTGCTGCAGCTCTTGTGTGCTGAGTGCATCTCACCTCTTCGTCTGAACCTCAGGCTCAATTACTGCAGCAAATTGTACTATAAATGCTACTAAGTATTAGAAAGCCTAAAACATACAGATAACACTAAATATGTGGGCAAAATACGTGAAGCAAATGTATTTATTATGAAATTGCATCGATTTATTGGTTTCTATAGTATCATTAGAAAATAGATTTGCAAGAGACTGTGCACAAGGACCGACCTCTTGCAATATCGGGGCCATAATATACCAAATATCTGTCATGCATGAGTAAATTTGTGCATTCTCACTGTTCAATCCACTTCTACTTTCCCAATGCAAATTCTTGCCCATAGTTAGAATGGTATGGTCTCCAGTTCTCTGGTTATGGCTCTAATGCTGTGCAAAAAAAAATGGTTCTCTTTTTAATGATACTTTGACATTAACATTTTTCTAAGGGAAAGAAAATATACTTTGTTTAATCTGTTTTTTATTAGTAGCTTTTTGCATTCTGGGCCTAATTTAACTAATGACCAAAGAATTATTTCTCTGTAAATAATAATTATTTATCTGTAAATCATGGTGAACATTATGTCACAGTGCCTTGATAAAGCAGGTATGAGAACTTGAAAATGTGGCAATACCTTTCAGGAGAGGATAAAAGCTCATCTGTTCACGGTCATACCACTTGTGATTTTTGCAGTTTCCATTTGCAGCCTATCCATTTAGTTCTCAATAGTTAGGTCTTTTCCCTTCCTGGGATTTCACAGTCTTCTACAAATTTTCATTGATCTTGCTGAATTTGGCCTTTGTATATTCCACTCTGCTAGAAAGTTATCTCTTTCTGCCATCCTCATAACAGTGTAGTGTGGTCTGCATAGAAAAAACTCTGGATTCCCATTTACAATAGATTGATGGAAGTACTTTCCATTGCCTTCAAATGTAAGATGTCAGATGCTACAACTAACCAAATCAAGGTCTTGAGTACAGATGTGTCTCTATTTATGGTCACCCTACTTAGACTCAAAATAGTCCCATAAAACATACACAAAATTTGTTACAATTCAAAAGCAAATTTTGCTATGGAATCTGTAGTGAGAGCAATAGAGAAACTTTACTGGTTCAAAGACTGAGTGTTCTGAATGGAGATCTTAGACAAAGCTGAATTTTCAGAAACTTTTTTGTGTTTTTCATTAGCAAGAGGCATAACATTCTTCTTCCTTTCCAGTTTCCCACCAGGGAGGCAAAGAAAGAGGGGAATTTTAAATGATGTAACATCTCAGACATATGTGGGTGTTTTCCTTGCTAATTTGGCACTGATTTGGCCGGCAGTTATTGTAAGCACATACAGATTTAGGAACTTTGTTCAGCAGACTGGCTGATTAAGTTTGCATTCTGGTATTGCCTGCAGCTGGCTTAAAATTGTGCAACAAGTAACTCTTCTTATCACAATAATGCATGTTATTATCTGTTAGCAGGGCATTGTGCAATGATGATTTGAGAACCAAATGTAAACTATATTATGTGTTCCTCTTAAACCACTGTTGTATTTGACTGATATGAATTGGAGGTTCAATCCTGTATCACAGCATCACAGCATCACAGAACGGTCGGGGGGTGTAAGAGACCTTTAGAGATCATCTAGTTCAACTTCCTGCTCACTCAGGAATGCATCCAGGCAAGTTTTCAAAACCTCCAGAGAAGGAGACTCCCCACCCTCTCTAGACAGCCTGGGCCAGGGCTCCCTTACCCTCACAGTGAAGTAGTTTCTCCTTAAGTGGAACTCTTTATGTTCCAGCTTTTGTCCATTACCCTGTTGTCTCATCACTTGAGACAACAGAAAAAAAAGATATTCCCCTGTGCTCTTAAATTACATCTTTTAAATATGTGTAAGTATTAATGAGATTCTCCCTCAGTCTTCTCTTCTCTTCTCTAGGTTGAACAGTCCCAGGTTCACTCCTTGAATCCATGTTTGTCCCAGTATTTTGCAACTCAACAATATTCTAGGAGAGAGCTGTCTTTCCATTTGTTTTTTTGCAGGAAAAAAAAATATCTATATTGTTTTAATAAATCACCCCAGATACTAAAGCTTCAGACATCTTGATAAACCAGTCACATCTAGAAATAAAATATCTGAATCAGCGGATTCAATATCATTTTTCTTTTTGCTTCACTTTACTAATTGTGCAAGATATTTTGTTTAAATCTAAATCAGACCAAGATGACATAAGATAACAATTAAATGGTTCAGGTTGTGCAGTTTGGGCTATTAGTTTTACATGGTGGAGATTTACGTTGTCTTGGCTAAGCATTGAATAAAACCTTATAAAACCAGAGGTCTCTCTATGAGCAAACTATCTGTCTGCTGCCCCAACAGTGCAAAGTATATATTAGTTTTCTTGAAGATGGGGTTGTTTTTGCAAGTTGCAGAAAAGGTCTTGAGCCTGCCCCTGCTAAATAAATTCATTACAAAACTGTCATTCAAAAGGTATCCATGCTCCACAGAGGCATATGAAGGGAACTGCTGCTGCCCTATAGTGCCACAAGGGCTCACTCACAGCTGTAATTCTCATCTAGTTGGGAAGCTTGTTAAAATCCTCTAATTAAAATCCTCTATGGCCTTATTCAAGTCTATCTCACAGCCCTTGACCTTTTACCCTTAGCTGGGACACATACAGCTGTGGCAGTCTTCTGTATCACAGTAGACAGGAAAAGCATTACCGTGTCCATCTCCTAGAGACTTCATCTTCTCACAAATACTTGTGGTATTGACTCTTATTTTTGCTTTGAGTAGACTACAATGATGCCATTTCATGAGCTATATAACTTCTGGATCACTTGCCTGAAATAAGTGTAATTGCATTGCTTATTTCTTTAAAAAAAAAAAGTATAAATTTGGAAAGATTTGGAAAGACTAATTGATCAGGAAACAGATAAAAATAATGCATTTTCAATTGTTTAAAATTTTAAAATATGCACAAAATAGAAATATTTCTGATATACTACTATTAAATGGTTCCAATAAGAATAAATAATTTCCCTTATTCCCTTTTCTTTAAGTATTCCATCTGAAAAATATTCATCCAACTCATTAGGAGGCACAAACTTTTTATCTGAATAACAGTTGATCAGAGCTGCTTCATGTATTCCTGGAAATGAGTTATGTTTATGTTCTTTTAGAGCTCTGAAAATGGAATATGCAGAGTGGCATCAAGGACTGGCTGGCAAATCACACTCTTCTTTGTGTGGTGGAATCTAAAGGACAATGGTATTTAGATGACAAAAACTGCACAAGAAACAGAGACTGCTAAGAGATACAGTAAATTAGTCATGTTCTTTTCAGAACATAGGACGACAATTCTTATGAGAGGAGAAACAAAATAATGTAATTAAATATGAGATTCTCCAACAAGATTTGTGGCCCCTCTGAGAACAGATGACACTTACTCAGAGCTACTATCAGGAATGATATCACAAATTGGAAGAAAGGTGACAGGTACCAATTAGTTGCTTATGACTTCGCATGTTTGATTACTCTTCACTCATTTGAGATTTGCTTACGGATTGTAACAATCCATGGAACAGCAAAAAGGTTTTGGAAAGGATTTACAAAGTTTGCCAGGAAATCTTCATTTCTAGCTTCTCATAAACAGATTTCTTCAGAAATTATGTCCACCAATTTGCTTCACTTGTTCCACCTAAATATAAGAAAAAACTATTTTGCTGTGAGAGTGAGGGAGCATTGGAACCCAGAGGGGTTATGGAGTCTCCTTCATTGGAGGTCTTCAAGACCCACTTGGACATGTTCCTATACCACCTGATCTAGGTGAACCTGCTTCTGCATGGGGGTTGGAATAGGTGATCTCTGGAGATCTCTTCCAACATACCAATTCTATGATTTTATGAAAGAGGAGGGCAAGGAAAAACTAACTTGTTTTTAAGTTCCCGTAGTAGCTTTACCTGCTCAAATATAACATTTCCCATCCAGAAATGTAGTTTGGTTGGAAGGAGGAATTACACAATTTGCCATGAATATCTATATGTCAGATGACTGAGCTCACCAGACACTACAATGGGCCAACAAGACCCGCAGGCATGTTGCTGCCATGCATGTGCACATCCTGCCATGGGATGCATTATGGACACAGAGTGTCCTAGTTTAACCACAGCTGGCAACTAAACCCCACAGAGTCTCTCACTCATTCTTTCCTCCCTGAGGGATGGGGCAGCGAATTGGAAGAGTAGAAGTGACAAAATGTGCAGGTTAAGATAGAAACAGTTTAGTAGATAGTGCAAAAGCCCTGTGTGCAAGCAAAGCAAAGCAAGGAATTCATTCACTAGATAAGCAGTTGTTCAGTCATCTCCAGGACATAATGGTTGCTGGGAAAGACAAATGCCATCACTACCAATATATTCTCCTTTCCTTCTTCTTCCTCCAGCTTTATATGCTGAGCATGACACCATATGGTCTAGGACATCCCTTGGGTGAGTTGAGGTCAGCTGTCCCTCTTGTGTCTCCTGCCAACTCATTGTGCCTTCCCACAGCCCACTCACTGGTGGGGTGGAGTGGAAGGCAGAAAAGGCCTCGACTCTGCATAAGCACTGTGCAGGGATAATGTAACCATCCTTGTACCAACAACACTGTTTTCAGCACAAATCTAAAACATAGAACCATACTAGCTACAACAAAGAAAATTAACTCTGTCCCAAACCAGCACACACAGAAAGCCCCAAGTTTTAAGAAGCATAGCCCATCATATGCACGAGACAAAATCCCTGTTCATGGGCAGAATCACACAGCTCTCCTACAGCTTTGTAGGGTTCCTGTATCTCTAACCAGGTAATTAGAGTGTGACAAGCATCCACAGCCATGGTTCTGTGTCTATCATAGTATTCTCCTGGAGGAACTATCTGCCCATGGCTTGGACAGGTGTACTTTTTGCTGGATAAAAAACTATCTGGATGTCCAAGTGAAAGAGTGATAGTGAATGGAGTTAAATCCAGTTGGCAGTGGGTCACAAGTGGTGTTTCTCAGGGCTCTGTATTGGGGACAGTTCTGTTCAACAACTTTATCAGTAATCTGGTTGAGTACACCCCCAGTATATTTGCAAATGACACACGTGCATTTCTGTTAAAGTGGGTTTGCTGAAGCAGTAAACAGGAGTTGAGGAGGCAGAAGCTTTTTAAGACTCAGAATTTGTGGGTGTAAAGGAAGCAGAAAATGCTACATATTGGCTTTTCTTTCACTGGGGGGAAAAAAAAAAAAAGTGCTTGTGTGCTGAATTCCAAAATCCCATGAGTAAACTAGCCCAAGCAAGACTAGTTGTGATACACCAGGATGGAGCTGAGGATTTGCCAGAGAACTGTGCTGGAAAAGGAGAGGAGAGCTGTGGGGTGCTGCACAGGAGAAGGGCAGTGGAGCATCCGCACAGAACAACTCCAGCTATATATGGGCATCTCCCAGCACAATTCCTCATGTCCCAGACAGCACTGAACCCTCCTCAGCAAACTTCTACTGTTCCTTACCTTACCCATCCTAACTAATTTTACAGGATCAGACGTGAACAGGAATAACCTCATGTAGACACAAGACCCGTCTCATGCAATAAGAAAACCCACAAGCATTCATGAACCCCAAATAACCTCAAACTAGGAACAGCATCACTCGGCTGTGGGTTACGTTTTGGCAGTTTTCTGAGGGCTGTAGTCAGAGGGGCTGAAGCCCCACGCGGCTGTGGCCACGGTTCTGCCGGGGAGAGATGAGCCTGTTTGCCCGCAGAGCCTGGCCAGGGTGCCAGACACATCCAGCCTCGGGACACGCAGACGCGATCGGAGCCTCCTGGATGTAACTGGGCCGGGATGCTGGTCAGGGCTCCTAACTTAGGGAGGGAAGGGGGAAAGAGCAGGAAAGGAAACTCGTCAGAGTAAAACAAATCTGCCTTACCTCTCTGCCGACTCCTCAGAAAGCACAGCCGGCGTGTGCGTCTACAAATCTTTCCCCCCCAAAAAACAGAGAAGGATCTCAGCTCAGCACAAAGAACAGCACGAGTACTCTCGTTTCCCCCTCGAAACGCACCAAGCCCCTCCGAGCAGCCCAGGCTCCGCTCCGTGAGGAACCGCAGCCCTCCGCCGCTCCCCCGAGCACTCGGGGGTCCCCCAAGGAGCCTCTGCAACCCGGAGCCGGTCCGGTGCCTCCCCTGCGCTCGGGGGGAGGAACAGCCGCGACAGTGTCAGCACAACACGCTCCATAAATTTTCCCTTAGCCTTCTGCAGACGTAAGTCCTTGAGAAAAATGCCTAAATCCCGACGTTTGTTGACATAGTAACCACATGTAAGTTTTTGCCCCCCCACAGGAGCATAAACCAATTCATTATGAGGAAGATTTGTCCAGCCTGCAGCGGGTTGGTTTATGTGGTTTTATTTGTCTAAGGAAGAAATAAAGACAGTGAATGTTTATACGCTAGAGACTTCACACCCAACTCAAGGGGTTATTTTACTACAGCAGTTACTATTAAGGACTTCCACAACTCTTTGATGGGAGCGTATTACCAAGTAAAAGGAAAAAAATCCATTATTCAGATAAACAGCCCATTTGTAACGGTGTAGAAACAGAGCAAAACTCTAGGAATTTTTAAGAAGGCTCCAAAATGTTTTGTATCTTTCTCTAGCTTACCACCTACACACATTTAACAGATTCCTGTAAAGGGCCGTGAAACATCTTAAAAGTTCCCAATAAATTTTGCAAAGCCACAACAAATATTGGGTGAAATAGCAGAAAATCAGAAACAAACTTTGTTTCCTCAGTCCTATTGAGATGAGCCCTATGGAGATGAGCTCTTTTAGTCTCGGGGCGGTGGAGAGGAGAGAGATAAAAGAGAATTGTGTTGCAGGGATCACGTGGGTTTTAATGGGGTTTAATGCATCCCCTCATCCAAACTGCTGCCACCGTAAGCAGGTCTGCATTCAGAATTCTTGCCCTTTTACTGGTAATTTAGGCTATGGGAGCAGACCGACAGCATGAGCTGTTTTGTAGGGCCTTTTTGACCCCAGTTGCAAATGGATGGGGGTGGGGAGTAGTTACAAAACCTGAACCTTGGTACTTGGAGTTGAAAAGAGCTTTACTAGCAACATTTCAGTGATTTAACTCAATGCCTTAGAAAAACTGCCTTGCTCACAGATTCTTGAAGGGCCTTAATTGTGTAATTTTTTTTTACAGAAAATTTGTATTTGAGCAGAGTTAAATGCGTGCTTAAGCTTGAAAACAGCAGAGCACCACACAGAGGGAGAGATCTAGTGTTTTTCTCCAAGCTTGAGATTCTTTGCAAGTGACCACAACCTTGGCCCCCGTACCCAGGCATCCTCATCTTCCTCACATCATACTCCTTCCTCCTTCCCCCCCTAAAGAAAAATCAGATAAATTCTTCATACACATATTTTTACTGGAGTGTATCTAAAAGCTATTATTCCCTGAATTGTCATTTAAATGGGAAAATTACTGGGAAGAGAAGAGAGAGGGGAAAAAAGAGAGACAGAGGATCTAAATGTACAGTTACAACTCTTGATTTTGGAAGTCTTACCCTTTGGGGAGGTCTTATTAAACTTTTTAAAGGATAGAGTGTGAAATACAGTTCCAGCATCATTACATATTTCTCGAACCATTCTGAGCCTATGTCAAACATGCAAGTTTTATTTTAAATGTTGTAAATGTCTTAATAAAATGGGAGGTATTATGAAACTTGTAAAACTGTGGCACAAAACCATGCTGGTGTGCAATTTACACCTACTGGGTAAGTGAAGACAAAATGTTTAAATAGACAAGATCTTTAAGCTGAGGTAGCTACAGTTGTGCAGCTGCTGGATGAAGAGCTAGGCAGTGCAGGCAGGAGGATGGGCAATGCCAGGGCAATGCACCCTGTGCAGAACACAGCAGCTCCCAGTTACATCAGATTGTATGTAATATTACATTACTTTCCAAGCATTTTTGAACCTGTGATGCCTCAGAAAAATGAGACAATGCTGTTCTACAGACTGTAAGCCACTGAAGTGATATCATGCTGCAGCAATGCAAGTACCTGAGGGATATCAGTTGGCTGATATAAAATCAGCCACCACAAATTCAAAAACTCAACTTCAAATAATGTATTGTCACCTAGTAAAAAATGATAAAATATACAAGAAGTTAATCAGTTTTATTGCTGTACGCTGTGCCTACCAAATACTCTGCTGTTACAAAGCATATAAAAACTAAAGTCTCTATTCTTTGGAAATTGAGCCCAGTGTCCATTAGATAAGCTAATAATCAGGAGAAAAAAAAAAAACAACCCAAAAACTAACCAAAGCACCAAACAAACCAACATCAGTTATATACATCCTAAAAGTTATTTTTAGCAGGACTGTAGAGATACCTTTCCTGGTAAGCATACACAGTATAGTTTCTACTAAGACTGGTTAACTTTGTTTTTCTGAATCTCTTTTTGATCAAACAGTGATGATATCCTGTTTGGACTATTTTCTCAGAAATTATATTTTCATTAGATTGTTTCACCATACATAGGTAAATTCACATTGCAGCAATTTGGCAACATCATCTACTGGATTTCATGAGAGAACAGAAAGTTGCACAAGCACACTGAGATTGCTGTTGAAGATGAACCACTGTACTGATAAGATGGCAGCAAAGTCCCATGTCCTTTTGTAATAGCGTTTTAGAAAGCAAAGGAGTGAAGGAAGAGGAGAAACGGGCTCTGTCCCGAAGCTGCAAGCACAAAGCATTAGCAGCTGCTTAGTGCTATGTTTGCAAATGCTCTGGTTCCTGTAGAAACACCTAATCCTTCCTGAATTCTGGCCAGCGTTTATGGTTAAGTGCGACAGTAAAAGACTGTTTTTGATTACCTACTTCTTATCTGCATGGTCTATTTTGTGTGACAATGGATTTTCATCTAGATTTTAAAAGCTTAATTATTCAGGCCATGTATTGGCATCTATTTACATTGCTATGTGCACTAAAGAGCTATTTGGTGGGGGCAACACAGTGGGATGGGGAAGTTTGGGTACTGCCTTATCCACGGGGAACAAAACAAAGCAGGGAGAAGCCAGGAAACTACAGAGCCCTTAATGCAAATCATAGACTTTCTATAGGCTTCCTATACAATGCAAAACTGATCTGTACAGCAACAAAATTCTCAAATATGGTTTCAAAAGTGTCTGGAAGGATTAGCAGATTGTCAGAGACGGGGCTGAGAACTCCTTTCCATTTCAGGGCTGACCTCCTTGGGGCTCTGACCACAGTAAATTGGGTTTTAGAGAATTATTTCCTTCAGATCCCACTCAGTCCAGCCAGCAGCAGTTGATGAAAGGCCACAAAAATACTGAGGCAAACTTAAAAAGGCAAAGCCCAGAATAAAAGCGCACAGCAAATGGAACCCAGGTTTGTGGTCTGCTCTTTCGATAGTTTAAGCTGAAACTCCTGTTCACTTTGAAAGGATGCCCCTTACCCTGACCAGATCAACAAAATGAGCTCATTTTGTGGCTCCTTCATTCGTTCAGGCTTAAACTTTGTACACATACCCCTGTTCAGTATGGTGTTCTGGGAAGTATCTTGGTATCACCTTATTGAGCTTTATGGAATCTGTGCCCCAAATACCACAACAGTGGAAATATCAGGTATAGCAGGTGCTCTAAATTAAAGCTGTAATGCAAGTGCAATGTCTTTGCTGCCTACAGTGCTTGACAGTGAAGCTATGTCACTCTCCCCTCGAAAGGGCTGCCTGACACCACTATTAGCTGATTTATCTTAGTCAGTGAGAAGAAAAACCTTCATTCTCTTCCTGTTGGATTGTTTTACCTTGTATTAACTCTCTGACCTGCTTCCCACAGAGTCAAGACGAGCATCAGTGCTACTCCAAGAGAAATGGAAGGAGTGCTCTCATGTGGGAAGGGGAGAGGGGCTGCCTGGCACTTTTTGGCAGTGGTTGTCTTTTAGACTAGTTTAAATGCACTGCCTGGTTGTATCCTTAGGCAACAACTAGAGATGTTGTCCAGACCACAGATGAAGGGAGTTAAGAGGTTATTTCTCTCTCCCTCCCACACTTTCTTGAAGATTACTGTCTCCTCAGATCTGCCATCAGACTGGCATGTTTTGTCCCTCCTCAGTTTCAAAATGATCTGGAAAAAATCTCCTACGAAAATCACTGAGGCTAGCACAGATCATTTGCACAGCACTGTGCCAGGGAGTGATGAAATGAGTAATTACAGCATCAGAGGGTAGGGTTTCACAAGGTGCATGCCTTAGGGAGTGGCTTGTTACCCCCTGAAACAGGGCAGTAAGTCTCCTCACTCTCTTCTAGGCAGTGGTCTTTACCTCTAATACCAGCTCTGCTATTCCTCTGACTATTTGATGAGCCCTCTGACAATTCTGCTCTCACAGCTGACAGAAAATGAGGGTTTTTTTCTTTGTTTTGTTTTTGTCTTTGTTTTGTTTTTGTTTTTTTTTTTTTTTCTACAGCCTGTGAGATGAATGGTCTCAGGCAGAAGTGACAGAGCATTCACAACATGCAGTCATGAACTAGGACCATGTTTGGGTCAATGTACAATAACGTCTTAATATGGGTCAGCTGCAGCCTCACATTAACAATAGCCATTACTGCCATTTCGTAGCTGAGGCCTGAGATCTGTCCCAGCACATCCTTTATCAGCTATAGATGGATGGTTTGCTCAATGGTGGAGACCTTTCATCTCCTCTCAAGGAAAAGCTCTCTCTTGACACAGACAGGAACAACTCCCATGAAAGTGTTAATTTGTTTAAACCTACTGTGCAGCTCCTTTGCCCTTCAGGGGCAATGAGTCCATTCAGATGAAGCAATACCACTCGGTGGACACAGTACAAGAAGACCCTGATAGGAATAAAACTGGGGAAAACCATCAGAAGATTACATTGTCTTTCCATCATCAGACCTTTGTACATTCATTTGAATTCCTGCCTTCTGACTTACCAAGTCATATTGTGGTTCTTGACTGCTTTTCTTGCAAGCCCACACCAGCTCCCACCCCAGCCCTGGTATGCTGACATCATCTTCCCTCTCCCTGGTGGCACTCACCCACTGATGAAATACACCTGCACAGAAAAGGAGGAGGGAAACTCAGACAGCGTCCAATATCAGTCACAGTGCCAGCATAACATAGCAGATTGATGCAGTCACCCCTGGCTTTGCTTCAGAAGGGTTTTGGGAATATCACTTCTTTTTTGTGTTATATTTTGTAGCAAATACTTGTAGGCTGGCACTCTGCCTTCTCCCTTTCTGGCTTTTGCACTATGCAGGTTACTGTAGCTGCTCATGCTTCAAAGAGAGCTGAACACTTGTGAAAGTGATTTCAAATTCCTTTCTAATCATGCTGCTTACAAGGAGGCATAAACTTCTACAGAGCTAGTTTGTCTTCTAAAATGGACAAAACCTTTCAAAGGTCTTGATATTAATGTTCAAGTCTCCTGCTGAGCTAGCCCAGCCAGTTGAAAGACCAGTTTACATCCTACCTTTCCTGACAGTTTTGAATTTCCTCCTCTAGCCATGACTTTTCTGGGTGAAAAGTGTTCAGAGAGGCAGTATGTCAAGCTGGATGCTTTCCTAAGCCCAGCCTTCTTGTGACACAGGAGCAGAAAATCAAGCAAGTAAGCAAGCAATCAGAGCCAGAACATTGTTCTTAAAAATGTGATATATCTGTCTCTAGTCCAAGCTGTAGTAACAACTCAATCAGTAGCCTCTAGAAACAATTGTGCCAGAATCTGCTAGATTTATTCATGCTGGAGAGTCTCCCGAAAGACTAATATGAATGCTGCTGCTGCTGCTGCTGTTCAAGGGGAAGTTACAATTTCACCTGATCACTGAAACAAGTTAAAATCTGTCTGCCACAGAAAAGTCTTTGCTATCCCCCTCTCCAATTCTCCTTTCCTCTCACTCCCATTTCCAGCTGTATGTTCCTCCCTCTCCCCATTCACATGTATTCCTGACTTAATTCTCTGCCATTTTACTGAGCGGAATCAACTTGCTCTATAATTGCAGCAGCACCAGAGCAAGGCAAGCAGCAAGATACATGATGAAGAAAACTGGAAGACTGGGTGAAGAAGATGGACTTCTCTCCTTTGTCAATGCTCAAACATGAATGCAAAAATGCAACCTAATAGCCAGAACACAAGGCAGGGCCTGAAGATTCCAGAAGCTACAGACACAATGAAGGTAGCAAATCACACTCTATCTGTGTCTGTAGAGGATGACACAGGCTGAGACACTCCCTGCGAGTAACTGTTTTCCCCCTCTGGTTACATATAGATTCAAGCCAACATGAGACCAGAGACTTGACCATTGCTCACTGTGATGTTCCAGGTAGTTTTAGCATGATTCCACAGGTCCTCAGCACTCTCCAGCCATGCTGTACTGAAAATTCAAGCAGTCACAGGAGGAAAGGGTGGTGTGTGGCTGTGGGAGGCATATCTAAGTTGGCCATTTAAATCCTCATTAATGAACCCCTCTCCTCTACATGGCAAGCCTTCCTCTTTGGCAAAGCACATGGCCAAGCCTGTCTCTCCAGGCCTCTGGGAACAACCTTGGCAGAGCCTGCAGCTCTGGTGAGCTCTGCAGACCCCAGCTGGTGGCTGCTGTCATACTTCCCCAGACTTTCCACATGACCTGTCTTATTTGGATTTTCCCATTAGCTAGGCTGTCTCATACTGGAGGGCTAATTATCTCACCTTCCAGCTATAGTGGTCCCATCCCTAAAAAATTGACTGAGAAAAATTATGTCCAAGCTCATAGAGTTGGCCATTTCTCAGCTGACATGTGGGAACACAAAGAAAGCCTTTGAGCAGCCTGCTCAGAAGACCTAGTGGTATAGGCACTGAGCTCCTGACAAGATTACTTCATATTTTCCTGCCCAAAGGCTGTATGAGCAACATGTATATAAAAACTGAAGCTGATCCCATTTAAAAATTCATCAGTCCTGTATGTAGTTGGTGCCTTATTAGATTTCCAGCAGTGCAAGGGACTAATAGTTAGTTTGGAAGCTACTTGGAAGTATTTTTTCATTTTATGCTCACCAGTGTTTTTCCACATTTGTCAATGTAACCGAATTAGGTGTTCTGATAAGAGTGCTAAGAGCAGTGGAAAAGCCAACATATTAAATAAACTTGGCCACTTCTCATATTATACATGCCATCTCTTGCTTACAGCCTGTGGGTTTAAATGTCTGGCAGCTGGAACCAGGGCACTGAACAGAGAGCCCTTGGCGCTGGAATTTGCTCCTCCTTGCTTCAGCTGAGTCTGAGTTTGTCAACCTTTGCTCTTACATGTTCACCAGGGCAAGAAACACAGAGCTTTTGCATGGTACTTCATACACTGATCTGTAGCCCAGATGGTTGGAGGCCTATTGGGACTAAAGAAGAGTGGTTTAGACCTACCTTGAGAAGCGTTTGAACCTCAGGGCTGCAGTCAAAGTTCAGTACAACAATGATGTACTGCAGCCATCCACTCTGTCCACAGCACTGACAGGATACCAAGAAAATCTGCGAAGATTTTTTTTTTTTTTTCTTCTGGATTGCTGGGACCATATTTTTCTGAACATGCTTTTCTCAATGATGTCTGATTTGGAGTTTACTGCACAGGATTTGATACATTTTCTTTTCCACCTTCAGCTGTCAGTTGGGGGTGAGGATCTGGTCCCAAGTTGTCTGGTCCCAAGTTGTCTGGCCCTGGAGCCTGGCAAGGCAATGTCAACAGCCAGATAGCCCAGAGCAGGGCCACAACTCATCTGCTCCTGGGAAGGAGCACATGTGGGGAAGAAAATGATCCCTTGATCAGAACAGAAACCTGTCTTTTTCTAACACTGGTGACATACTGTGGTTGTTCCATTTACCATTCATACCTATACTGACATGCTGCTGTGTGAGTACACTCAGCCATTCCAAAAATCAAATTAAATCAACTGTGTTGTTTAGAAGACATTTGCTCCTACATGGAGGCACTGCATTACTTTGGTGGTGAGTGCTGTGGAAATGTTGGTCTATTAGGGAGGGTTAAGCAGAACCACTTACAGATCATAAAAGTTTAGTAGAGGGACTGACCCCTGCAGTGTTTGTTAACATCATCAGTGTGAAGAGGATGCTGCTGTCCTGCTGCTCCTTGGGAAACTCACTCTCCATCACTCTGTAAGGTCAGCAAAGCCAACACATCCTCCCACTTGTGATCTGTGGAGCGTGTCCCATCAGGGCTTTATCTGTTGTCCCTCTGTGAGTGGCTGACACTGCCTGCTTAGCCTTGCTCATAGAAACCATCTTTCACCTCAGCCTTCACAAAACTCACTCCAGATTGTTACTGGAGTCATACTCAGAGCCACAGGGGCCTCAGTAACATTTTCACCCAGTTTTGCTGAGCAGCAGTCACAAGTCCTACAGTCAGTCACATCAAGCCACACATTTCGTTGTAGGTGAGTCAAGTACAGTGTCTGTCAGAGTATAATCAAGCTGGTCCTACAACCAGCAGCCAAGTGTCAGTTGACACGGGACTTCAGCTTCCTAAGAGCATCATTTCCTTCATTTGTAGAAGGGCAGTTTTCCAAACAAATTGCTCAGCACTTGCTGTTTGTAAAGTCACAGGAAACTATCCAGAAAATGATGTTTTTGTGGGGGAATGTGTTACTGGCAGAGGGAGAAACAGCCTCTTTGTTTTAAAAGTATATTTTTTAAACCCCTAAACTTAGAGCATTTACTTTGGCTTTCTTGGCACAGCTCAGGGTGTTTACCAGCAGGGATGAGAGTTCACACTACTCGGGCCCCTCAGAGAAGGGACTGCCATGTAGAGCAAACCACTTATAGTTTGCTTACGGCAGTGGTTTCCCCAGAGACTTGTGTTTTGGTTTTAAGTAAACAAATAGCAATACAAGTAGGAGGATGATGACTCAGGTGAAAGTACACAGATCTGTTATATATGGCAAACATGTATGCTAAGGATTCCTCTGAGGCTTATCACTCTCTGAGACCTCATGGGTTCTAACTTAAACAGCTACAAAGAAGTTAATGTATTAATTTTTAAAATTGAAATACCTCTGCTTCTTTTGAACTAGGCCAAATGGCACACTTCAAAATAAGCTTTTCTTGCTTTGGACACAAGCAGTCTGAATTCCTTGCTGATATTTGCTGATTTCAGAAAACCTGACACTTATAAAAGAAATGGATTTGCAGTTAACCTCTTTCTTGCTTGTATAAAACCCAGACCTCTGAGTTGGACTGGACCTCTAGGCTTTTCCATGCGATGAAGGATATCTGCCAATGCCTCCCTTTCAGACCTGTGCAAAACTTTCCTTGGGCACAAAGTAACCTCTTTGTGAAACGTGCTTCTTCCCCACCTACCCTTACACATAGAGTGGGTATCTGGGCAGAACAGAGGACGCACAGCAACTCAAAGGAAGATCACTCATGAAGCTGTTGTGATTTGCAACTTATTTAGTGTAAAAGAATCCTCCATGTTTTTTTACATCAATGCATAGTTATATGTTTCAGTTTGGTTATGTGCTTCAATAAATACAGTCACCTAAATGACAACAACACAGTGACATACATTGTAATATGCTTTTGAAAGCAGAGCTGCCTCTATAGAAATTGTGTTTCAGCAGCTTTTGCTAGGAAGTAACAGGAGAAGCACACTGAAATCTCATGCTTTCTATCTACCCTAACCTTCACCATGCTTTCCTTAGTATATTCTCTCATTAGTGCCACAAGAAGATAGAGGGACACTTGCAAGGAGCAAAAGTCACATCTTCTTCCCCTCTCTCCATCAGTTCTGCAGGCATCATTTGCACAGTGAGAAAGGGAGCAGTTGGGTTCACAGGACAGCTGTGTTTGTTCTCTTTCCTTTCCTTATGTGTGCATGCATATAGTCACTTTTCAGCAAAAAGAGATCCTCAAAATGAACACATATTCGACTAAGCTGGAGACAAAGTGATATTAAAGACAAATGGCTTGCCACAGAGTATGTATGTCAATGCCACCCTCAGCCACACAGAGACATCAACTCCCACACACAGATTTCCTTCCCCAAACTCTAGGAAAGGGCCTCTGGAAAAATGAGGGCAACTTGGGTCAGTGAAAGAGGGATACAAATCTTTTAATGTGTAATGAAGCAGCATCTAAAAATCTACTTAAGACAAAGGAAAAGCAGCCAGGCCAATGGGGAGCATCAGCCCTGAATCTTCTGGATACTATCATGGGGACCTAGATGTGACAGGGACTCTGTTGGCTGAATCCCAGTTTTCCCTTGTAACCCATAAAAATCTCAAACCACAGGACACCAAGCCACTCACAGCATAGGGCTATCAGGAGAAACACCTCACTTGTCTTTGGATCTGCTGTTTCTAGCTTGTGCTATGGTCCTGGAGATCAAAGAACTGCTCAAGATTGCCTTAGCTAAGAGGGGAAGCTTGGGGCTTCCTCACAAGCTCTCAGATTCTGTGTATTCCCACCCAGGTGTCACTAATGCCCTTTGCACAGGGCTCTGGGAGGGCAGTCAGAGGGGCAGGGGTGATTGACTGGGGATTAACATCTCTTTGGCTTTTCTAGTAAATCCAGGCCTGACTAATTAAGCTTACAGGGATTAAAGATGCAGAATCTGCATCTGGATGGTGATGTGCTGAAAGACCACCACCGACTCAAAAGAAAGCTTTGAGCTAAAAACCACCTGGGACATCAAAACCAACATCTACAGTCACCTTGCTACCTTCTCCAAAGTCTGAGGCAAGGCAGAAACTAGTATCAGTAGTGTAGATAGTTAATTGCTTCCTCATTGCAAATTTCCATATTATTTTCAATTCCATGAGACATTAGTAGAGTTGAAGCAAATCTGCCACTGCAGCATCTCTCTTCATATAGTTATGTTACTTTGTTGGGCAAAATTGTCATGCTTTCAGAAAAAGGTGGAGAGAGATATAACAAGCCAAGAAAGGCAGAAGATACAATATGGCTGCTGAGGAAAGTAGGTGACACTCATGTCATTGATGTCACTGATGCTACATTCAAAGGAAAGCCTTTTGTCACTAAAAAAATCATTGGAAATTGAAATTAATAGAGTGTAGGATAAATGCGAAACTGATCCCTACTAACCACTTGAGGAATGGTTTACATGATGTTTTCTCCTCAAAGCTGATCTACCTGCTGTGAGATAATCAGGTGATCAGAAATTTCCACAACACTTGTGACTGCCTCACTGAGTGCTTCTCACCAACTGGCACACTCAGTGCTGCCCACAAATGATGATGCATACTAATGAAACGCTTCTTCGGCATCACATTATAAATTCAAACACCACATGTTTTAAGTGGAAATGACGGTTGACAACAGTCATTTTATCTTTGCTTTACAGCACCTTTAATCCTCAGTAACAAAAAAACTTCTTTTCCATTTTGCCATGTTTCTGAAAGACTCAATGGAGACAGGAATAAGGATTTGTTAAAATGCTGAGCACAAAGCCAGCTCTTCACAAATAATAAGCAACAGCAATAAATAATGAATGAATCTAGTACTTGAGAGAAGTATCAGACTGAACAGCACTGGAGAGTCAAATTCTCTATTTATCTTATCTAGAAAGCAAAGATAATACCAGGAGTGGCAGCTCAATTACACCCCTGCTGCCCAGGAATGGCAGCCAGGCTTGGAAAGGCCACCTCTAAGCTCAATGTCCCTGAGATGATATGCTGATACCGTCGCTGCGTTGCCACTCTGACGAGTGAACTTCTTTCTGCAGTGACCACTGACACTTCAACCTCATCTACTGATCTGCAATTGCTTGCATTGCATACTGTGGGGACGTGATGCATATCATGTGTCATCTCAAGCAAATGCCTCAAGAAAGCCATGCAAAATCCAGCAGCAATTGAAAGATATTAAAGGGAAGGACCTAAAGGCATTCCCCTTGTCTTTTCCTTTGCCCTGCAGACAGGCAAAGTTATGAAAAGGGTTGTCACTCAGAGTGCTGGCTTTATTCCGAGCAGTGGCTTGAGCCAGCAAGTCCTGTAGCACTGGATTGTTTTAATTATCCAGCTCTTTGTGGATTGTTTTAGATTTTATAGTCTTATTACTTCCACTGATGTAAGAAATCCTTGAGGAAAGGGCATATAGGCTCTCTGTAATACAGTCTGTCTGATTCTCAGCCCCTGGAGCTGCAAATTTTGAGGAACCCCTGCAATGTCTCAGGCAGAGCAAGCTGCACACTGGCCCTAGAAGTGAACCAGGAGCTGCTGGAGGGGACTGAGAGCCCCAGCTGAGCAGACCAGGGTCATGTCAAACCAGGCAGAAAACAATCATATGAGAAACAGCCTTGCCAAGGCCTGGATAGATGCAAGCAATCTCCTCAGTAGCCAAGAGACAAAAATACTTGCATTCCTCAGATCTACTGGCAAACCATGGTCTGACAGTGTATTGAAACCTAAGGATAATGTACTATGAGTATTTGTGACCCTCCATAACCACTTTGGCTCTCAGTAGCTGCTTCAGTCTTCATCTCTGAGATGTAAAGGTGTATGAGAAAACACAAATACACCCTCTTTCTCTTAAAACACATGATGTTACATCCCACCTTTTCAAAGAGGAAATGGCTACAAAGAGACACATCATCAAAGTCCTGCACGTGTTGTAGAAAGCTAACACGTGGAGACCTGGCTTTCCTACTCTGAATTGAAGATGATTTATGTGATCCATTAAAGGTATTTTGGTTAGACATAGTAACCTAGCTATTAAAAGTAATAAAGATCTTGCCTCTGCTCAGGTGGATGATATTCCTAATGTCTAATTTCAAGTTTAGTGAAGTTACCTGATTATACACAGCACGGCAGTACACTTCTGGGCAAATTATTACAACCTCCTGCAAGGTACAGTGTGGAATGAGAACAAACTGTTTTTTTACAGACATCTGCTGGTCGGGTAGCTTTTCATCTGGTCTTGATTACAGAGGAACAGATTCCCTACTTGCAAGCTTAGCATTAGGTAATCAACAGTAACAGGCACTTTGCACCCCGGTGTTCTATCCTTGCTCAGAACAAGCTGGGAGAGAAGAGAGATTAGCATCCTGCAAACATCTTCTCTTTATGGACCATGCATAAATGGCAGTTTGTGAGTTTGTTCCAGGAGATGGGCTATTCTACATGCAGCAGTGTTTCAAAAGCAGACAGCTCTGTACTTCAGGTCTTCTGAATGATCTCTGAGATGGCAGTGTGACATGGACAATGTAATTACTGTAATTACAAATGAAAATAAAATGGCAAGTAAATCATATAAAACTTGTATCTCACTGTTGCTCAGCCTCAACAATGCTTTTGGTCTTCTGTTTCTCAAGTGAGTGGAAAAAAAATATGGCTGAGTCAGAACACATCAGTGTTAGGTCCCTGCTAAAGCTGTAAAGTGGGGAGCACGGCAGGCTGCTCACACAGCAGCACAGAGCCTGCAGCCTAGTAATTGTAGCACCTTGCTCCAGAGCAGATCCTAAAGTACAGCAGAGCTCACAGAGCTGCTGTTGTTTGGTGCTCCTTAGGTAAGTTTCCATCCAGTTGCTGTACCTGGCCTCTGGACCTTCTGGATCTTGAATGCAGGACCAGAGGGCAGGAGAGGCTGCTGTGGAGCTACAAATGTGTGGACGCAGCAGCATAGGAAACCAGAGACAATTAGATGAGCCTCATCCTTATCACAATAGGTTCAGCAAATCCTCCGAGGTGGTTTATAGTCATGTAAGTTCATCACAAAAGGCACAATAGAAAAAAAATGTGATGGTAAAATGTGTTATGCTTACTGACTGATGAAGAACATACCAAGAGACCCGGAATGTTCTTACTGACTGATGAAGAACATACCAAGAGACCCGGAATGTGACTCCAAAAGGTACATACTTGAGCAGAAGTGAGGTGATACATATGTGGAAGGGAAGCCCACCTTCCAGTATGTCAAAGTAAAGTGCAATTACAGTCTGGTCATCTGTGAAAAGCACACACAGAAGGCACAGAATTTTAGGAGGAAGTGTTAAATGGCCTGCTGTGAGGAACTCTGATGGACTGCTAATTTTGGTGCTAAACTCTAGCTTGAGGCCTTTAAGTGAATCTTTAATTCTGAAATTAGCTTATGTTTATTAAACCGTCTCTGAGTTAAGTGAAGCAGACTTCAAAGGTTACAGCAAACTGTTAAAGGATTGGAGAAAAACCATGAAATCTAGTGCAGTCAAATCCACTGTTCTAAAAAAAGGCACACTAAGTGCACATTTGGCCATAGTTAAAGTTGTATTTGTTCTTTTAAAACAATAAAGACATTCCACATATTGGGTTTGAATTTTCCAGGCTATCTTTATGTACTTACAGTCTTTTTTGAGATCCTGGAGAGATGTCCTCAGGAGTACACAGTGCAGAACAGGCAGCTATCTCTCTTTGGGATTCCAGGAATCTAAATGATACAGGCTCTGTATGATACATAGCTGTGCTACCTTTATTCCTGGAATATTTGTAGAGCTTAGAGGGCCAAGGAGCTCTGAAGTAATCATGATGCTCTCTTGATCCAGGGAGAACATTAGTGAATCTCAGTTATTCCACTTCTGCAGTGATAGAAGATGAAGACCATTTACTCTTCTACTCCTTGCCTACCAACTACATCTATTCTGGATCAACAAGCAGCTTTCCTTGTTCTTTTCTGGTTTACTGAAGCATTGTGAGCCTGGAATAACAGGGGTTAAGTACTGGGCTCTGTGTTTCAAGTGTTTCTTTCCAAGGGATTCGGTTTAAATTCAACCCACTGACACCTGTTTTTAAATTCCCTCCTTGGGTAAGATATAAATGTTACTTTGGAAATGGTGTGTACCTCCAGGCAGCTCAAAGCAATTGCTATTTTGTCTCAAAGCAAAACATCCTACCACCTTAAGTCATGTGTACATTGAACAAGAAGTCATTTAATACCTCAGTACTGGGTGAGCTAGATATCTCTGTCTGAAGTCTACTTGGCTGGAGACACAAAATTTGGAAGGGGAGAAATCCCACATGCTGGCAGCACTAGAGCACCTAAATGTAGGGAGTCACATCTAAACCTAAACAGACATCTCCCTGTCCTTTTCACACAGAAGACAGGCTATTATCAAAACACAGTGGAAGGAAAAAAATCTAATACCAGGTTATCTGATGAAGTCACAGGTGCTAAATAGGAGCACAATATAGCAGCTGGCAGCTAAAGAATTAGCCAAAGCAACAGGAAAAAGGAAATGACCCAGTCAAAGATATCACCACAAGGCCAAGAACTAAGCAGGTCCACTGTGGGACACTAGGAGTTGGGGCAATGCCCTTTAGTCAAGCTCAGACCCTGCCAGGAAGTTTTACCTTCAAAGCAGAAATCTTCAGACACCCAGGAAGCTCTGCACATCTTTCATTGACCCACTGGACCCTCTCTGTCTCTCCTCTCTCATTGCATCACAGCCTCCTCTCTCTTTGTATATCCTAGAGCTTCTCCTGTGTATTGGACTCCTCCATGTTACTCCTTCTTCTGATTACCTCTCTAGCTGTTTCATATAAGTACGGCAACATTGATGGTTTTTTTCTGCAAAGACACAGTAAGTTCTCCTCTCTCATTTCAAATGTCAGTCTCTGAGGTCCCCTGACACTAGTGAGAAAAAGATATTTCTAGGAGGAAATTAATGTTTATTATGCTTAGCAGACATCTATCTGCCTTTGGCCAGATGAGTCCTGTCTTGAATGTCTATTCCTTTTCTAAACCCATGAGGATTAGCAGGGCTGTCCATCATTCTCAGTTTGTACAGTGCCTAGCACAACAACAGTCCTCCAAGTTTACCGTTTCATCAGTCTCATGATAAACATGATTAATAACAAATTTCTATAAATTGGCAGTGTGTAAAACACTAACCAAACCTTCTTTGTATTTCCAAAGCATTCTTGTAATTGGTGAAAAGATTCATGGGGACACAAAGAGAGAGCAAAAGGAAGGAGACTGACCTTCATAGCCCTACAGTTCACAAGTCTCTGCTTCCAGCACCATTAAAACATTTTACACAATTATTTTTCCATGCAAAATGTATAATCTATTCCTGATTAAAAAAAATCAGAACAGAAAAGAGTCACAGAGCCAGGCTACCCACTGTTTCCTCTCTTTCTCTAGGTTTCTGAAATCTTTAGTCTTTTCTGCACAGTGGTGTCAACACTGGGCAGAATTTCTGAGTAATAATTCCCATTCTCATATGGTTTCAGGCCATATCCTAGGATGCTGAATTATGGGTTTGAGTGACATAGGCCTCCCTTCCTTGATGGCTCTTCCAACCTCCAGTTGGAAGTTTAAGTTTCTTGAGGTCCAAAAAAAGAAAGTGCTGTTTCTATTTTGTGTGGTACAGCAAAGAGCTATACTCACCTCAAAGTTGCACGGTAGAAGGGCAAGAAGCAATGGATACAAAATGTAACATGAGAAGTTCCAACTTAATAGCAAGAAAACTTTTTTTACCATGAGCATCTGGATTGTAGAGACAAGTGGCAGAACCTTCATCTTTGAAGACATTCAAAAGCTGACAGGACAAGGCCCTAAGCAACCTGCTCTCACAGAAGGTTCTTTGAGGAAGAGGTTGTACTAGAGACTTACAGATGTCCTAGAGGACACTTCCAGACATCCAGATTCTATAGAGATACTCCAGTTCAGATAATTCCTATAGGAGGAAATCTTCCCAGAAGACTCTCAAAGAGAAATTCCAGGGGCTGTGGGAGTATCTGAGTCATGCACAGTGTAGGACAGATGTAGGACACATTAACTTTGAGTGCTCAGAAGCCACACCAGATACTGCAAACCATTTAATTGTGGTACTGTAACACTGGCTAATTTGCATTGCTTCTTTTCAAAACCTGTGGTTCAGCTGAGGCCTCTTTTGTTTACCTTCTGGCTGCAAGTTCAGACTATACCAATACAGGGTGGTTTACAATGTGAAGTCAGCTACTCTAAAATCACCTCATATTACTGAGTTTGCATGTTGGAGTAACAGTGTTTTCAAATGAGAAAGCAACTGAGAGCTAAATTCAATTGTTTTTATTACAGATGGTCTCTACTAATTTCATGAACAAACTTCCAGAATTGAGTCATCTCCATCGGGAAACTACAAGCAATGTATCAGATGTATTTCAGAATTACCTTCTTTTGTCAAAAAACCTGCTATAAAAGTCCCTCCTACAAAGCTTTTGTGAAAAGCTGTGTGAAAAATGCATTTACATAGGCACTCTCCCCTCACTATGAGGTTCACTGGATTCATCATATGTGTCTGCTAAGGGTTTCAGACTCTAGGCACAACCTTAGCCAGGCTTGTGATTGTCTCTCTGCTCTGTGTATTTGTGTGCTTCCCATTGGATCTGTATCAGAATTTTACTCCAAGGAAGTTCTATGTATTTTTAAGGGTATTTCTTTTTTTTCTTCAAATTAATATAGCAAATTGCCAAAAAAAAAACTAGTCTTCAGAAAGGCTGAGAGACAAGATCTAATCTTGTTTGAATCATTTTATGCCAAGGGAAATTTTCACTGTTTCTCACCCTCCAAATATTATTCTTTGAATAACTTCTAAGGATTTATCTTAGGATCTTTACAGTGGGATCAATCCTGCACAGAAAATGGAGTTATAAAAAGATCTCTTCAGTTCTACCCTTCTTTTCAGCTTTGCTAAATGTGCAAGCTCCCCGTGTGACAAATTAGTTCAGGAACTAGCAAAGGAACCATTTCAGATTCCCCACAAACTGTCACTAATTGTTCTGAAAATAATGCACTTTGCCATGTTAGAATTGTATTAGTGTCCATTCACAGATAGTGGGGTTACAAATCTGATTAGTAAACACATTAGTGCTGTAGATATGTCAGTTCTGTTTTGATAAGAAGCCAGTAATGACACATATAGTATTTATTTTCCGTGCACTAAGCACACTGGTATTTTCTGTGCACAGTTCCATGTCAATTAAGCCCAGAACATAAAGGAATCCACATTATAGATTGCACAACACAAAATCATAATAAAGACAATTTAGAGTATAAAACCTCTTAAACTTTAGTTCACTCACAGTCTATCAGATATATAAAACAACAAACAAGTGGAACAATGTTGAAGCTTTATGAGAAAATAACAAATGTACAAGATTCTAGTCTGTTTTGGGTGTGATCTGGGTAGCATTTGACAACACAACTCAGAGTGGCCAGTATTTTGCCAGTACATAGCCAAAAACCAATTTATGGAGTGAAGTGGTTATCACAAGTAATTAACAGCTTCCTAACTCCTTGGAAAAAGATTTTGAGCCACAAATTTGATGATCAAACCTCTTTCGATGTAACTAAAGACTTATGCATATTCTTTCAGTGCAGGCTGCAATTAATATCCTAAATTAAACAGTGTTTAGATATGTATTACATGCAAGTGAGCTAGCTGATAATCCGATTAGCTAAGCAGTGGTTTTCCTCTGTGGTTTACAGATCCCTGAAGATCAAGGGACTACTTCTAAAGAATTTGGAAAGGATGGCTGTGGGAGTATCTCATATTACACAGAACCAATGCAATCCCAAGGCAATCATCACAACAGGCTGCCTGACTGTCCCCGCCATGAGTATTGCTGCCTTTCTGATGCCAGAAGCAGACAAGCAATTGAGGAGCCACAGGGCAGGTCAGTTCAGCTCAGTTTCCCAACCAGAAAGAAAATTCAGTCTCTGATAGAAACGACTCCCAGAACTAGATAAAAAAAAAAATCTAATAGGAAGTGGAGCAGAAGAGAAAGAAAAGTGAGAGAAGGTTAAGTTGTTTTAAGAAAGTCTGTAGTTACCAAAATTAGATGTAATTAATGTGAAATTGTGATCGTGCTACTGTCAACAGGCTTTTTATTCCCTACAGAAGGGTCCAGACTGTCAGTGAAAAACAGTGAGGTTCCCCAAGACAAAAAATCTTGAAACTCCTTTATATCAAGCCTTCTAATGTCTTAGAAAGTCTGCAGTATTAAAAATTGTAAGCAAATGAAGAGAACTATCATAACTAATATGTTATTACTATAGTATTTTTACTACAAAGCTGAAAAAAAAATGCAAAATGTGCCCTCAACTGCCTCAAAAGTCATTAGGTCTCAGCATCTCCTTGATGGTATACCTTTACTGTGCAAGATCAGATGTTCAATTTGCAGCAGCAACATCCTCCAAAATTATCTAGTACTGCAGAAACTGAAAACACATCAGAGATTCAGCAGCCTGAAAGAGCAATCATTCCGCCAAGTACATCTTATCCCAGATCAGCAAACAGCACATATCACATTGCATACCCAGAGAAGCACACGTGATGATGTCGTAGGCCCAAATATAACCTCCTCACACTTCACAAAATTTTTTGTAGTCATTCAAAGAGGGAATATAGACCAAAAAGCAAATAAATCAGCCCTAAGAATTTGCAAGTCCTTGGTTCCAGTATTAGAAGTCTACGTCCAGCGGCATACTAGAGATATAAAATGTTAAGTAATTATTTCACCATGAAACCTCTGAAAGACCATTTGTCCTAACAGTGCAAATTGTGAATACTTGAAAAGGGAGTCTTACACATCAATGGAGTCTCAAACAACAATGGGAGTCTCAAACATCTGTTTGAGATGCAAACTTTCCCTTCTGTACTCTGAAGTCTCAGGGTATTTGTACACCAGCATCAAACAGATGGGGCGGAAATGCTCTACCTACATACACAGAGAATTTTGGGGGACTATAGGCCCCGTTTGATAGGGTATAGTGATGTAATTTCTCAGTAAATAACAGCTTTTCGTTTCCAGAAAGTTTCAGGCTCTTGAGCCTCCTTTTGTACCCATAGGAAAACAGCAGTGGTTTGAGTGATAAATAAAAAGCTTTTTTGCCACTGAAGTGACCTCCAGGCTGGGACGAGGTTGAGGGGGGTTGAGTTGCATCCTGGTTTTCATATAGACAAAGAGGTTTAGAATGGAGCTGATCATCTTTTGCTTTGATTTCTCTGTTTTATGTTGAATTTGGGTCACTGAAATGCTATATGACAGAAATGTTCTGCATGGATGAATAAGAGATGTATTTGTTACCAACCACAGACTTAAACCAGCACAGAAAGAAAGGATCAAACATGGGAAAGTCTGGGTTACAGTGCAAATGCAATGATGAGAAGACCAGTGTCCCTCTCTTTTCCTCCCACACGACAGATCTCTCATTTTGTTCCCTGACCACTGTGTGACCTCTCCATTTTTTGCTCTTTAACATGTTCTTCTTAGCACTAGTCTCTCATCTCTGAATTTTTAATTTCTTCTTTCATTTCAAACCATGTTCCTCTTACACCTGGCAATGCCATATCCTATGGAAGTCCTGCATGTGATAATTCAACACCATTGAAAACACATAGGCCTTAATTTTCCTTCACACAAAGAGTTTTTTGTACCATAACTTATCCCAGCTTCCAGACTTCCTTTTGTTGCCATTAGAACTGCTTAAACATCCTTTATATCACTAAAGTAATGCAAAAAGTCTTTTCTATAAACAAAGATGAGCTCCTCTGTTTCCTTGCTTTCTCCCCATCCATTTCTAAATGACATTTCTTGCAAATACACTTTCTGGAAAAGACTGGGTCACATTCTCCTTGAATATAAGGAGTATAAGACTATGATCATACATTATGCTTAGTCCATAGCAGATGTCCCTCTGCATCACAGAATACAGGCTGTTGCCTGTATTCATGTTAATAACTTGTTTTCAGGTTAATATAACTAAGAGTGACTACCACATCGCATAGCAGAGAATATATACAGGGCAAGTATAGGATTCTCTTCTTGGTTTAGAGCTATTTGTGCCACACTTGGAGAGCTCTTCAGTGACATTATGATATCATAATGCTGTAAACCATTGCTACCCTTGTTCTCTCCTATCCCTGTTGTGACATACTTGGATTTATTATTTATTGTCTTGACTTACAAAACCAAGTCTGCTAGGAATCCCTTAGGCAGCCCATGGCAACACTCTTATCATTGCGTTGCTGTGCAGAAGATGGCTTTTAAGGGCAGGAAAATTGTTATTGCTATGAAGCTGAACTTTGGCAGAAGTGAAAGTCCTAACCAAAATGGCATTCTCCACTGGGTGAGAGTTCCCTTAGTAGCAAAAGCAAAATACATCAGTGATGCACAGCTTACACACAAAGCAGCCCAATATCCTTGTTCCCTGTATCCTCTGTAAACATTTTTTCCTATAGAGGCTCTTAGTCCTTACAAGACATAAATATTCAAGGACTATTGTTTTACAAACACATTTCAAAGCCAGCAAGAAGTTTGGTATTGTTTGCTTCCATAAATTATTTATTGGTAACTTTTAGAATCTTGTCTATTTAAAATAAATAGCTTTAAAAAAATTATTTTCTACAAAAAATACCACATTCTGAATTGGTCTGAGGTAGGGGAGGAGACAACAGCCTAGGTTTTTCAGTGGATTTACCTACATTATCTAACAAACTTTTCAGCATTAGTCTACAGTCTACACAGTCTTCTTGAGTCCATTCAGCCCTAAAGCACTGGAGGAAGATGAGAGCACTTCTCTGCTCCACAATGAGAAAAGGGAAGAAAGAAAGTAGAAAGTAGGATGGGAAAGATACTTTGCTGCACCAATGCATCATAAAAACAACAACAGCTGTCTCAGGAAAATGACATAGGGAATTAGTCATAGAAAATTAATCAATCAATTATTTAATTAATTAAGAGTCCAAACCCACCAAGCACAAGCTTGAAAAGAATAGGAAGACAAGTCACTGCAAATTAGGGGTGTAAATTGTCAGCCTATAAAAGTTTGAGAAGTGATTTGACATTAAAAAATTACTACATTATTTACTATAAAATGTTACTGATTTTGTAGAGAGAGATTACGTGTGACTGTAGAGCTCAGCAGCCTTTGGGACTGTGAGGAACATGACCAAAACCAGGCTCTACAAACGTTACCCAGAAACTTCATCTCTGAAAGAGCTATAAAATAAGCAGATGTATTGGAGAGTTCCAGTCTTTCAAAAAGCTGTCCAGAGATGCATCTATGGAACATTCAGATGAACTTATCCCAAAGTATCCTCTCTGAAGATAGACAGGTTCAAGTGAAACTTGACCCAAGGAGAGATGCATTGCATTTAAATATGAAAAATCAACAATTATTTCCTTCCTTCCAATGTGTCAGATTGAAAAATTTACTCTGCTATCCTTGGAAAGGAGCCTGCAAAATTCTCCAAAAAGAATGTGCTTGATAATAATCCATATTTAATGAAACTGCACAGTGGTTATATAACCAACGCTGATTTCATAAAGAACCTCATTTAGACTTCATAAAATACATAGTGCCTATGTTGGAAAAGCTTGAACATGTTTTACTAGGGCTGAACAGATAGTGTTTTTGGCAAGAGATAAATGCTTCAGATAATTTGGTGCTAATATTTCAAGTCTCTACAGAAAGAAAATAAAGCAAATGTACCAACAGAAATACTGAACCAAAGTTAATCTTGGCTGCAGTTTTCCCCTTTTTGCTAGTGTTGAACAGTCAAATCATTCAATATTTTAATTACTCAACTCTGTACATTTGTTTCAAACAGTAAATCAGTTGATATGGCTCACTAGTAGACTCATCTTGTAAAAAGAGAAGCAGTACCAGATAAGCAACCAAGATAAGCATTTTATTGCATGCAACTGATGTTCTACAGAGGTGGGCTAAATCCTCACCAACCAAGGAGATAGCTGCCTAGGACTTTAGAGAAAAAGGATGAAAGCGAATGCCAGTATAGAACTGCAAATATTTCACAATACATTACATGGAAATGTTATTGTTGGCTGTGAGCCAGTGCTCCGGAGATGATATGTGGAGGTGCTCCATCGGTACACTTTGGAAATTAACTCTGCTTGTTTCAGATGGCTGGCTGGCTTGCAGAGCTGGTTTTAGAGGTTTGTTGGTCAGATGAATATCTGAGATAGAGAGAGAATTTGTCATGTGCAGGACTAGCTGTAAATTATGTAAATAAGGATCACACTGTGTGTAGCTAGATGTGTGGCCAAATGAGATGTGGGTAGGTCTAGGAAAGACCTATAATAAACATAGAACGAGAGGTGATAGGATCAGTCTAGCTAGCTTATGCCAGTCAGTAAGTCTTCTACTTAAAAGTGTCTGCTTGCCAGCATATAAACACTCAGTTTAAGGTGCCTTGATTTGGTAGGCCATTGTAAGAGGTACAAATCTAAATCAGGTCTCATACCACATCAAACCAAGTTAAAGACATTCCAGTATGTGGCAAAAACATAGCCACATTTGTGGATTTGGATATACATGTGGATTTTAGCAGAGCTGAGGATAACACAGAGAAAACCATCTGACTACATTTACAATCCAACCCATGTTGTAGAGTCACAAGGGAAGAGCCGTATCAGGCAGTGCTGCAGGCTGTTATGTGCAAGCTGAGAGTGGACACTTTTCTCTGCCTTTTACTGGCATGAAGGCTTTATAGATTACATGTACCAGTGTAAGCAACCCTCCACAGTAAGTCAAAGCTCAGCAGAACAAGACCTGAGGTGCCGCTCTCAGGTGGAGACACATAAGCAGATCCAGGGAAGTTCCATGTCATTACAGATGTGCAGCCTCTATCAGTCTGCAATTGAGGTCTCTCAGAGGGGTTTTTTCTACAGAAGATAAGCTCTCCCAAAGCTGCATTACATCTAATTCCTGTAGCTATCTCCACCCCAGGGTAGAAAGGAAATTCTGTAGCACCTGAGTGGCCACTCTACCAATGGCAATGCAATGTATCTGGAGTCTTCTGTAAGTCCCAGCATATCATCTTGAAACACAGAATATCAAGAGGGCATGGTAAAAAGCTCAACATTGTTTAGAAATGACTTGACCATATTGTGTAAAGCTTTCAATAGAAGAAAATATCAAGGAGCATCAAAAAAGAGACTAAAAGCAGCCTATCCGTCTCCTTACTATGTAAGGATGAGAACAAACAATTTTGCTTCATGATTTTTTCTCCTGGAATGCCATGACAATGTCAGCATCTTCTGGAAATGGGAGCTTTCAACTTTTATTCAAGTAAGGACATTCATCCAGAAATACATGAGTCACTGTCTTGAACAGATGTGCCTATGCTGTCATGATTGTGTCATTTTGCATATTCATTAGTAGCAATATTTTAATTATTAAATAAGCCTGTGCTAAAAATAATTTGGTCTTAAGATGAATAAGAAATAAAAGGTAAAATGCTGATTTCTGCACAGCCATTAGTCTTGTAGGCATATGTATCATTTTATCTAACGATACAAATTTCCCATAGTCAAAAGCAATGACTTTCCTAAAAATATATTTGAAAGTAGCTTCCAGGCAACACCTGTAAAATCACTGTGCATATGAACTGCATATGCTATTGTGCCTTGTTCTGCCAGATCCTCTCTGCAAAGCAAAGATTTTTCCAGACTGCTGTTTACTTCTGGGTTACTCATAAGTGCTGAGGTATGGGGACAGGAAGACTTTGCATGTATTTAATAGGCAAACATTGTTGGTTAAGACTAGTGTCTTGTCAGTCACACAAGAACAAGTTGCTCCAGGAATGCACTGGGATTTTGTTGAATTCTTAATCAACAACAAAATAATTTACAATTGTTCTGAGCAGACTGAGGATGAAAATTATATTGAATTGGAAAAGCCACAGAAAGACCCTCAAAATAATGGGAGAAAATCCCTTGCAGTAAGAGACTTAAAGGGATCAAATTATTTAGTTTATAAAAAAGTAGTTATACTAGGCAGTCTTTAATTTACCAGAAGCATAACAATCAAGTCTCAAAGGTTAGGCAAGGCAAATGCAGAAATAAGGCCTATTTTGATGTCTAAAATGGAACACAGGCAAAATTTAATTGTCTAAGGCCAAGAACATAAAGCTTCTGTATCTTAGCATTTCCACACTAACCTTCCTGGTCAGCCTAAAAATTTTGCTATTGTCAGCAGTGGCTCATTGATGGCTGCTGAATGCCTTGGAAATGTGAGACATATCTGTGAGGCTAATTCAATGACCTACCACCCTCTTCCCAGATGCATGGTGGTCTTTTCCATCACTTCCATTTCTCAGATCTGTCTGACAGTTTAATTCATTTATCCAGCAGGAAGATATTTAGAGTATCTCATCTTGTCTCACCTCGTTTCACCTCATCTCATTTCATCTCACGGATAAGTGAGTTTACAGGTTCACAGACTGCCTAATTACTGATGAATTTCGCATAAAGGCAGCAGTGGATGTTCTGCTTCTCAGTGGTGTTCATCCAATAGCCCAGGTAACCTGTCTCCTGAAACCATTTTCACCTTAATTGTCTAAGACAGATAATTGCATCCCCATGCCAAGTAGAATTCATACTCATATGTCTCCTATACAAGCCTCACACACGTGAGGCTACAGAATAGGAAAGTAGGAGAATCCTAATGCTGCTGTATCAAGACCTCATGAGGTATGGGACTTGGAGATGAACAAGTCTGAGGGTGCCTTGTTGCCAGATGCCAGAAGCTTGGGTCTCTCACTTGGGATGGGCTATGACTTATTTTGGATGCACAAATAATCTTGAGAGTAGAGAAAGGAACCCCAAATCCCTTCCTGAGCTAAGTGCTGCAGCTACAAGGCTGCCAAGTCCTGCTCCTTCTCACTCAATCTCCTTCTGGTCCCAGGTCTCAGGTTCATATAGTATCACAATTTATCAGAATGAAATTTCAGGCCTGTAAAACCAAGGAGTTTTACTGCACTGGTAACAATGCAGTTGCTTGGACATGTCTAGGCCACTTTAAAATATGCTAAGGCAGGTACTGGTAGCAGCTGCACTGCCAGCACGGCACTCAGGGCATGCTCATTTATCTTGTTGAGGTACACACTCCACTTGCACTCAGTTGATACTCCTTGTGTGCCAGCCTTACATCTTTCCAAGTATCAAGCTCATTCTCTCATACTGAGAGAACAGAGACATAGTGAGCAGGAGGTGGGCTTGCTGTGGCAGAATGTGGTATTTCTTATTTCTCTGATTATCATATAACCCAAAAATATGGATAAAGTGTTGGTTCTGCTAAAGAAATAGAAGTTGCACTTGCAATTTTTAAAGTTCTTTCTTTTTTCTAAATTTCTTGGAAACGAACAGCATTCTGCACTTGCTGACTTTGCTTTCCCTCAAATGCTGGATTAATCAAGTGCTGCATGCAAGACTTACACACCCCACAAACAAAGGAAGATGGATGTAAAATGCCACCCAACAGGAGATTTGCTGCATTTTGCTGGAGAGTTTATCTTTGCTACATTAAGCAGGAAAAGAAGAGGCTTTGTTTGTCAGGCTGGATCTGGAAAGGCCATCCAGGCTCCTGGAAGGATCCCACTGCAGTCCTTGAATCTTCCTCTCAGATTCAGAGGGTTCCTGGGCCCAAATCTGTAATCTTGGAATCTGAATTCTTGCTGCATATTACTGTTTTTTCCTTTCACCAGAGGTTATTGTCTTGCTCATACTCCTACAGAGCTGATCTCAGCTGCAACACATACTTCTCATTGTTACTCTCCCTTTTAAAAACAGAATCTCAGGGGCAGCAATGTTTTATATCGAACAGGATATTTTTTTACATTGGAATCAAAACTGAAGGATGCAACACATTGGGAGATATACTTTATTTGTGAGGGAAACAAAAAATTGGACCTAAGAATACTGCCAGGATTGTTTTAGCCTTACTTTTTACTTTAATACTTCTTATTAAACTCGTTCTTCCCTTTAATCTTTTGGTAAATCTGTTGACATGCACAGAAGGCTGTTTGTACAGAAGCATTCTCCTTGAAAATCATGCCTGTCTTAGGGTTTTTACTGGAGGCAAAGATAATAAAAACAGCACATAAAAATGCTGAAAGAGAGCATTTTCTAAGTGGGAGGGAAGCATATTTCCTTGGTATTTTACAAAGTGTTCCAACATATGAGACTATTTATGACAATGTAAACAAAAGAGCCAATCTTCCTTATGAAGAATGCAGAATCATCCTTCCTTAATTAAACTCCTACCGTGAGCTCATAAATGTCAGGATGTCGAATCTTGTATGTTAATGGAGACTGATTGTTTCTGTTGTTTATTCCAGAGGACTAAAGTAAGTTTTCCTAAATTCACAGCAACAGCAAGTTACAAACATGGCAGAAAGAAATCCACCACTGATTGTTGTGCTGGATGCGATGTCTGTCTAAGCCCCGCTTTGCCAGGATATTCAGCTATGAAAAGGGGAGAGGGACATTGTGAGCTCAGAGCTGTGTGTTCACACCTTCCTGTCTGGCTATGAGAAGGGCTAAGGTCCCTTCCCACACCACACAGCCATGGTTTTCCACAGGAAGATGCCCTGCAAGGGTTGTCTGAGAGACAGGTCCAGCCCATGACCAAGCAAGAGGAACACTTCATCCAAAGCCAGTGTACTCAGGCAAAAGGGTAAGCTTTCTTCAAAATAGTATGGGTGAAAGAGCAGGCAGGTTTACAGGAAAAACACACAGACAAAACTCTGACTGAGAGATTCAGTTTATGCAGATGCATGTGCTGAGGTATCTCATTGTTTAGCATTAGTGGCGTGTCAGCTTCAAAATGTTTTCATGTTCCTAAGGAGGAGAAAGGCAACATCAAGACACAATGATTTATTTTACCTTTCCTGCCCTAGGGAAGACATTTGCAATTTCAGCTGGCACTTGTTCTAGCTGGGAATATTGCTGGAAGCAAGAGAGGCTCAGTTCTCAGGAAATAAGTAGAAGCAATTTTAACTATACTTATTGCCTATTTCTTGAACCACAGGTGTAGCTGTACATAGGAAGGAACTTTTATTGGCAGAACTCCTGGAGGAGTACACTAGGCCATCATAACAGATGCTTCTGAGGCAGCGTGTGTGAACCAACCCTGCCCTGGCAGAACCAGCACCAGTGGCACACAGCCATCGGAGTGCCGGCGGGATGCAAGGCAGTGGGCTTGCCACACCTCAGAGGATTGCTGCGGGACTCCAAATGATTATACTGGAACCCAAAAAACCTCAAATCTTGTCTTCTCCTTCCGCTGCGCAGCTTAACAGCACTTGAATCAAGGTGAAAGAATTTGCCCCTGTTAAACCAGTGTGGCAAGTGTTGTTCATTGAGCTGTGCTGGTGCTGTGCTGGTAGCGAGTTGTGAGTGCTTCTGTATCCATGAATAGTGTTTCCAGAGAAACCTGTTAAAATATGGCTTACCTGCTCCTCTCCCATTATGACCATGGCGCATGCAGCTGTAACAGAGGTCGATGCTGTGCTTTTGCATTATCCCTTCTGTAAAATCAAGAGCTACCTTAGCTCCTTTAGAATTGACAATACCTACTACACTTAATAGGATGAGTCAAATGAGATTGTTCACTTCATTAACTCAGTTCACAGGAGCTGCTCCCAAACAGCTTTTTAGACAGGTTAATTTTACCTGGAGCACTTCACCAGCCCTGTTCACTGTAAGGCCAGACAAACCTATGCTATCTCAGTGGCTAGATCACCCTGGAGCAGAAATGAGCAGTCAGAGAAATGGGAAGAGACCACTTCTTTCACCAGATGGTGACAGATTCTGGTAGTTTGAAGTGCTGTTGGAACAACAGTGCAAAGTCCAAAGAGTCAGCACTGTAAAGAAGCTGTATATTTAAATTAGTTTGTGGAACCAGTGCTGTGAGAACAAGGTAGTACAAAAGTGCTACACATCTGAATACCACTCTATCCAGTACAACAATAAAACTGAAGCTTAGATGATACCAGGCAAATCGTTACAACATTTGTGATTCCTTATGAAATATTGTGTTGACTCATTTTATAAACAGAATTGATTGGCTCTTTGTAGCTTTCAACCACATGATTGGGGTACTTTTTGTAACGCGGGATCATTATCACCACAAAGCAGAACTGGTAGATAGCCTGCAAAATTCGCACAAAAGTCAAAACAAAACTCCTAATAATACCAAAAAGTTATGTAACTGCAAACCTCTTGAACACAACCAAAATCTCCTAAAAAATAACAGAAAGCTTACATAACTAGAACTCAATAGTCTCCTTAGAAATCCACTGTCAATTTGAAAAAGGGAGGATTTAAACAAAGAATCATATACTTAGAAGTGCTGTAAGTGAACAGCACTGTTTCTCTTCCAAGGGAAGATAAGTAAGGCTGCATGAAGGATGAAGTACAAAAAATGCATAGGAATGTCTGTTAAAAAAGGCTGTCACAAAGTGCGGTGTTGGATTATGTTCACTAAAGGACTGTCAAGGGCAAGAGCTTTAACGGTGTAAAAGCACTAAGAAAAAAAGCAGTTCTTTATCTTGAGAGTAAAATACTCCAGGATGTCTGTTGGCAACAGGCAGGGCTCAAAATATTTGGATGAACTCTCTAAAACATGACTGCATAAGGAGTACCATAGCATAATCTCTGAATATTCTTCCAAAATATATTTCAAAGCATCATTTACACTCCTGATGTTTTTCTATGGTTGATTACTATCCATATCTGCGAACTCAAATATATTAGGTTGATTAAAATGCACACGATTAATGATTATTTCCTCCTTGCTGGAGGAAACCATTAATGAAAAGCTCAGCTCGAAATAACACTCCTAGAGCTCAGGTACTACAGCACTTTTTGGGTGGAAGAGAGATTTGTGTTTCTCTGCACACTTGCCATAACATGACAAAAGGCTCTCATCTGTAGCATAATTGTACCTTAGTGCCCCATCTGGAACTATGAAAAGTTGATTACAAGCTTAGTAGCAGGTGAGAGAAGTATTATCACCTCATTAATACAAGTATTTGAAAGGTGCATGTTAAGGGGATGGGGCAGCACTTTTTTTCTGTAGTGTTCAGTGATAGGATTAGGGGTAATGGACAAAAGCATGAACACAAAAAGTTCCACTTAAACATAAGGTAAAACTTCGTCACTATGAGGGTGAGGGAGCCATGGCACAGGCTGCCCAGGGGAGATGTGGAGTCTCCTTCTCTGGAGGTTTTCAAACCCACCTGGATACATTCCTGTGTGACCTGATCTAGATGGTCCTGCTGGAGCAGGGGGATTGGACTAGATGATCTCTAAAGGTCCCTTCCAACCCTGTCATTCTATGATTCTGTGTAAGTCCTTGAATAGACTTTTATCTCTGTTTCTAAATTAAAAACATACATTTGATTTTAAGAGTCATTAAACCTAATTCAGTTGACTAATTACATTAACATTAATTTTCTTCCATGTAGTTTGCTCCCCAAAATATTGTTTCATCGTCTTCTTTAAGATTTTCAAAATCTATGTTTTTCTACAGAAAATTCTTTTAAAAAAATAAGATTATACCTGAGTTCACTTCCTGATGAGACTCACCACCTCACATTTGTGGAGTATTGCTTTTGAAAAGGCAGCAACCCAAAATGCAGAGTCTATTTCCCTACATTATGTAGCCGGTGTATGCTAACAGCCACTATTTTACTTTGCCACTTTAACAAGATGAAATAACAATATTCAAGATAAGTCTATCACCTTGGGGATGTGGTCTCAGTTATCTGCAGAAAGAACAGATAGACATTCACCTCTTGATCCTGCAGCTATGCTAGCCTTCTTTCTTTAAACTTTCCAGAGGTCTTGCCAGAAGCAATTGTGCAGTTGAAGGTGAGCAGAGTTTATTCACTTTTACTTGGGCCATAGATACTTTAGCCACTTTTCACAGCCTGGGAAACTAAACATGTGAGTTTATCTGTTTTATGTATTGCTGAGATACTAGTTTCCTGGTATATCCTCATCAACATTAGCACGAGTCAAAAGGTGAGGTGAATCATACACCTTTATCAATGGTCTTTGCAAATATTTTGTTTTCTATCCTGCCTTATACCATATCAGTAATTAAACTGCCAGTGGACCACTAGTAATATATGGAATATCTGATAAGGAAACAATCTAAGGTGGGCAGAGCAATAGCTTACCAAATGTCAAGTTGTTTTTTTAGTCATAGACCATGTACTTTCTCAACTCTTTAGTCAACACTAAAGTCATTATTTTGTCTGCAGCATTGCTAAGCTTTTTTTCACAATCCAGGGAAACTCATATATAGATCCTGTCCTGCTCTTCAAAGTCATGAAGAATGAACATATATCAAAGCCTCAAGCAATTCTGTGAAAGTTTCCCAACAAACCCCAATCTTTATTTCTATTATAAATTATCCTTAACTGTCTAGATTCAGCTTTGGGACTGATTGAGGAGTTGCTTAATAGTGGGGTCTTCTGATAGATGGGTTATATCTATTTGACTACAGTACTGGTATCTTCTTCAGTGTATAGTGGTATGGCCTGTTGTTCTATCCTGTCTTAACAGGCATATGAGCATATCCTTGCAAGAATAAATCTATGGCATGGAAAGGGATTATTCACATATTTAGAGTTAGATGTATACCAAAGTCTTTTGCATTATCAGGGTCATGTATTTTTCCCTCTCTTTTCAGAAGAGTATGGTGAGTAATTTTGCACATAGAGGGATTTCAAATATCCTTTTTTAAAGTATTGGGTTCTTTTCTAGGTGATATCAAACTACAAAGGGTTAGTTACAATGATACTTTATCAAAGTTACTAATGCTTGAAGACAGAGTTCTTAAATAGATAATATCCTTACAACAGTGCATTCACTCAAGAAACATCAGTCAGAACACTCAGATGAAGAGTGGGCATGAGATGTTAGTGAAATGAAGGACATAGAAAACAGGAAAAGTAAAACCTTTCCTCATTTTGAAATCTGTGTTGTAAACCCTTTTCCATCGGCTCTCAGCAATCTTTAACAGATATGCTACAAACTGGTCTTTTCTTACGTGCTGTGCCTGCTGTAGATGTCCAAATTTCCAAGAGTTACTGTGCAGCAATGCCTAAGAAGATATCACCATTGTCCCGAAAAATTAGGAAAAGTAGTTGTCCCAGCATCTGAAGCTGTGGACCTAAGCCCTCTTCTAACCCATGTGCTGCCCCTCCCAGTCAAAGCTCAGCTGATCACTGGCATCCTGCTGGAGGTTAGCCCCCATGGCTGTTTGCAGATACCCTTGTGTGGTCACTCCCTGACTGTCTCCATCAGAATAATGTGAATGAAATTATTTAATCTAGCTCATTTTACTGGGAATAGGCTGGGGATGATCTCTAAAGCTCCTTTCAGCCCCAACCATTCAGTGATATGGCTGCCACCACCCAGTCTTACGGCTTCAAATATACACAAAAATTATCTCAAAGTTCTTGCAAATGGTGCTTCACAGTTTCTGGATTTTTTTAACTTAAGGTTTCATGAGAATCAGATTAGTAAATAATTTCTGGATGAAAACTATGTGTCATTCAAATTTGGTAATCAGGAATTATATTTTCATGGGGCTAACATTAACATATTCTGTTCTTGAATGCACTCCTCTCATTTCACTATGTTGTTTTCAATGAATTATAAAGGTACTTTTGCACGTCAGATTAAATTCAGGGGAAAATAATTTGAGAGTGAAAAGTAGGCATTTGGTTGTGCTATGAACAATGTGCACCAGTAAACTTATGCTTTGTTAACTGGGCATGTGCTAGCAGCCCATGTATTAAAGAGTTTGTTCCATTTCCACTCTTGTATTTTATGTGACAATTCCGTTAAAAGAATAGCAATGACAGTGTCTTTGCCACCATTGACTGATTATCAGGGAAGAGGATGAAAGTGAAAAAAAGAAAAAGTATGTCAGTCATGTCAAAGACACCACTAAAAGATATGCAAATGATATTCTTTCCGTAAGAAGTGCTGCAAATTATATAAACCAGAACGAAATGATAGTTGACATCCTTTGTAGCCCAAAATCATTTCTTTCAAATCATTCTTTTTATTCTATGATAGGCTATGTTAAGTTACCATCTCTTCCTCTATGTGACGAGTTCTCAGAAATATCCTTGCGAATTTTAGTATCCATTTCTCCCTTATTTTAACTTCCTTCTTAGATATTCATGCAGCCATAGTCCTATAACCTTTTTACTAGGGTGACTCCTGTTGATAACAAAAGTGATCAATCACAAAATAGAAAGTTTCACTAGCTCCTTCTTTAAAAGTTCCCTGTATCTGCTGAGTTTATTATCTTCTTTTGGTTTCTGTTTTTCCGTGCACTGCCAGAAATGTACCACATTAAAGCTGACAAACCCCTATCATTGTACTGTACTATAAGTACTCATAAAGAGAAATAAGACAAGGCTGATATCTCTCTCTGTCTCCTCAGAGAAGTAATTAAAAAAAGGTTCAGACTGTTCCTCAATTTATGCAGGTAGAGCTGTTCGAGATCGTCCAAAGCACCTGGAAATGACCTTATTTCCTTGGAGACTACAGCCAAAGCATATATGAGCATCAAACTGGATTTTGAGACTGCTTGGCAACAAATGTGAGAGGTATTGCAGACAAACATTTTTCAAACCCTGAACAACTGAGATGCTACAGTTATGGATCCAGGTCTTAAGAGCCCAACTTTGTTCTTTACTAACTCAGAAGAGCAATTCTAGCTTCTGCTTCTGCAAGTGTCCTTCTTACATATAATAAGTACATATTGGAAAACCCTAATCTTAATGGTATTTTTACAGTATCTGACTGCATCTGAGTGCTGTATTTTTTTTCCCAACCTGGTAAGGATTTAATGCATTACAGAAAGGTAATTAATAAATCCTGTGACTCTACAAGTATATCACACACTTTGTCCTGTAATAAGAAGCTTGAATTCATGTTTTGTATGTATTGAAGAGCATTAATGAATATGACTCTTTATGACATTTCCTGGAAATGTGGAGCAGAGCAAGTAAAGGCCCATTCTCTGTAAACAGAGTTTAGTTCATAAACAGGTTCAGCAAAGAGAAGAGTTTTTGTCCATTCTTCTGCTGAGAAGTGGGTCCGAATTGTCACCACTAACCTACAGCTCAGCCCAACTGCTTTGCATCACAGAAGGTATCTGAAAATTCACACTGCACTGAGCTGTCTGACTGCTCTCTATACTTGAACTGGAAACAGAGGAAGCCACACTCAGGGAACTGGCTGGGACTTCTGGACCTCATGTTCAGGAAAGGATAAGGGCAAAGAACAGAAAGGACAACTTCCAAGAAGCTCCAGAAAACTCAGAAAAAAAATGTCACATTTGAAAACTAGAGCATCATTTCAACTACTCAAGACAGGCAGAGCTGTGAAAACTTCACAGACAGCCCCGAAAGGGCTTCATCCACAGTGCCTGGGTGCACAGCAAGCACTGACTGATCTGTGCCTGACCCACACTGGGGAGCATCCTAACAACCTGGCAATAAAAACAACTGTGACCCTGTGCACAAGCCCATGACTTCCCCCTGCTGAAGTCTAATATAGATATAGTCTGTGTCTAAGTTTGTTCTGGAATACTTCTATATATACTTCCATTTACTTCACAGGAAATACCCAGGCAAATAAATTCATATAGAGGCAAAAGAGTTTTTAGGATTAAAATCTAGGTGTATTTTATAAACTGATGCAGATTATGAGCAATTAGCTTCCAATGCCTTACAATGTGTGGAAGACATAGTGCACTTTATTTTTTGTCAGTCCTCTTGCACCTTCTTGCCAGAGCTTTAAAATCTGACATATTTTATTTGTCATTTAAACTTGGGGATAAATTTTAAAAGGTTAGGAGGAGGAAAGAATTCTTTGTGAAGAATGAAGAAAATGTAAATGGAAAAAATCATATAAAAAACATGAGATAAAGGGTATCTAAATAGAGATGTAAGAGGAGAGAAAACATCTGGGAGGCTGGCTGTTCAGTTACTTCAATCCACATTAAATTGTCAGGCAATCAATCACACTGCATAGAATTCCTGAGGTTGGTAACTCCTTTCTATATAACCACCCAACAGCATAATTCATTATTACAGTGCCAGTACCCTCCCCAATGGTTACCTGGTTCACTCCATAGTCTAGCTGAAATGTAATATCAGATTCTGTGATTCTGTGAACCCTGGAAACAGCTATTCAACCATTTTTACTTGCAGATAAGCAAGTTAAAGCTGTGTCTTCCTATTATGTTCTGTGTTTACAGCTCTTGTGGCAATTAGTTTGTTGTGTTAGTAAACAGAGGTCAACAGACAGTCCCCAAATCAAAAAAACACAAGCCAAGAAGACACCCCAGGCAAAGGGAAAAAGAAAAGAAGCACAATACTTTAAAAATAAATAGTCAAATCAAAAGAACAAGAAACTCCCCTGCCAGTCACAAACAAAATGAATTCGAAAGTCTAGGTCCCAGTTCACTGCTGAAGTGAAAAGCAGACATGGAATTATTCATTGAAGTGAATATTATAGACTCTTGAAGAATACACGTTTCAGACTATGCTTTAGAGGAAAATCCAATTTTAAGAGTTGTAATCAACAGTGAGGGAATAGAATAGAATACAATACTCCTGAGAGGCAAAAATCATGCATGTGCTGTTTAACCTCTCCCCACAGTTGAGCTCTGTCATGTTAATCCAGGTCACACAGTGTTAGCTTTGTTTCCCTGCACAGGTCCTCTTGAACTGTGGGACAGGAACCACTGTGGGAGTGGGGGAGACAGGGAACAAGATGAAGCCATGGGTGGAAGGCTCATCCAAGAAGAGGCTGACACATGAATACTTTTCAGTATCATAGCATAAAAAGGAAGATTATCTTCACAAATCACTAAGCAACATTTTTAATAGAAACACAAGAAATTCACAGAAATTCCAGAGTGATGGGAAAACATTTGTCAGATTTTTTTCTAATCAATCATTTGTCTGGTTTGTTCAACATAGATGCTCCTGCAAATAGCATTTCCTGATTAGTTTCGGTCAACAAGGTCAATCACACAGCCTTTAACTTTTATTTCTCTTTTTTTAAGACTGGCTTTGTAAAATCTCTTCATTTGCAATTTATTTGAAAAATCCTAATTTTCCATTACTAAAGCAAGCCAAATGTCCCTATACTATACTCTATAGACTTTGAGGGCTGATGCTTCCTGTCAGAATAATAATTTTGGTTGAAAATTTGCACATCTTGCTGTTGTTTCTGCATTTCATTATGTGAAAGAAATGAGAGAAGCAAGTATGCCCATTGAAAGCTTTCCTTTGAAAAAATCAGGTTACAGGAAAAGCATAAATTATATGCTAATTATATGCATTAAATTATACTTTCTTTTCCTTTTAAGGTAGATCTTCACACACACTAAAGTGAGACATGGACTACTTTCTCACATAGATAAGGATGGTTGTGTAGCTGTGCATGTACAAACATGGACAGTGTTACGTCTCAGGTGTATTTTCCAAAAAGGAAAAAGCTCTGCACTGGCCGTCTGCTGGCCTCAGTGTACAGAAGACACTGCTGCTCCTGCCTCCAGCCTTCTTCAGGTAGAAGCCTGAAGTCCTGCCTACAATAACAGAGGAGCTAAATAACAGAGCTAAAGATAATAACAGAGCTAAAGAGGAACAAATTAGTAAGCAGATTTTTCTCCTGAAAAAAAAAAAAGTATTTTTGCAAAACAAAAATATGAAAATCTGCCACGTTTGCTTTAGTTAAAGTCCCAAACATGGAAAATTTTAAAATTCCAGGCAGCAAATCTGGTGCAAAGAAGCCAGTTTGCCTGGTGGCTGGTCAGTCTGGTCCAAGTCCCTGCTGTTGAGTGAGGTTGGAGGAAATATCACCCCCCAGTGACTAGGCAACTGACCTCATGGAGCTCTTCAGCTCTGCTTATCTGTGTCCCAGGAGCTGTGGGAAGCTCTTGTGCCCATTATCTGCCATTGGAGCCATAGTTTCTAGTAAGCTGGACAAAACACCTGTTGAAGCAAGTGTCACATGCTTCATTTCCCCATGATTTGTCCATCAAGCAGCCGTGGAGTGTTTTGTTTGGGGCTTAAAATTATACTTGAGTGCCAGGGCTTATTTAAACACTATTTCTGTTTCCAGGGAGGTAAACAATACATATCCTCTTCAGTCTCTCAGCTTGTTGCAGCTGGTGGGAGTGACATACAGCAAAAGCTTGAGCTAGAACATGAAGCCTCTTGATGTTCTAGCAGAAGCAGAATACAGAAGTCTCTTCAGATTTGAAGAGATCAAAATGTTTACTTCTCTCCTTTGTGAGTAAATAACAGAATCAAGAGGTCAATGAATGATTTTTGAAGGAGGCATGCAATGTTCCTGAAAGTACCATGGTTGAGTGTGTGTCAGTGTCATTTTTCTTCTAGTCAAACGGTTTATTTATTAAAAGGTACCACAGCTACACTGGTCACTCATTTACCAGTGTCATGCACAGACCAAGCTCCTTTATTGAGATGTGCTTCATCTTTTCAGCACTGCCAATAAACTCTGGTACATTGTTATTGTACCTGTCCATGGAAATCATCTCAGTTAAGTCCTCATTTTTCATAAGCATTACTTGGGAGATGACTATATGTCAACACAAGCTCCTTTACTTTTAATCAACTTTCTAGACAGAGGCTGGTAGGATATCACACATTTATGTTGTACATTTCTACAAAAGCAGGAAAATCTTTAACAAAGACATTGTGGGCAGCAAGCTGAACTAATAAAGGCCATAGGTAAGATCCTGCAAAACTTCATCTGTGGTGGCATGTCTGACATTTCATGAAGTGTTAAACTGACAGCCTCTTAAGCTAGTTAGGAGATTGTTCTGGGAAGTAGCAATGTTATTTTTCTCTGTTCTTCCTCTTTGTGGCTCCTTTTGGGCTCAGACTGTTAGGCTTGATGACTCTTTGCTAATTCGTGGTGGATCTTCCGTGCACATATGTGAGTGAGACAGGAGCTAGCAGAGTTCTCTTGTGTCCTTTTACCGTCTCTGGTCCCTGCTCCTGCCAGCCACAGCTGTCTGTGCCAAATTTCATTCATTACTAGCCATGAAGGTACTCTGCACAGGTGTGCACTCTGTCCTTAGGCAGTCAGTACTTTCACAAATCACAGTACAAACTATTTCTACAGCACATGAACAAGTATTGCAACAGACCAGAAAAATAAATCTGTATTTTGTTGCCTTAGAGAGATCCAGAGCCACTTGGACATCCTTCCTCCCTTAGGACTGTGCTTCAGGCTTCAGTGAACAGTCCCTCATACTGACAAATTTGCTCATGTGTGCCTAGCATAGTTAAGATTATCCTGAAGTGAGAGAATTTCTTACTTTATGAACAATCCCCTGAGTTCCTCTGGGAATAAAAAATGGACTATCTGTCAGAAAATGTAACGAAGGAGAGAAACACAATTCTCTATAACATGCAGCAATGTCAGAAAAGCATTCACTCTGAAGGGCGTCTGTCTGCTCAGCACTCAGTGCCACTTGCCACAGCATTCCTGGAGCAAAGGCCTTACAGGCAAGCCCAGTACAAAAGACTGCCCTGCTTCACTGAGATGCAGAGGCTGGCAGGAACACACTCAGAAGGGACTGCTTTGGATCCTGGCAGCTGCAGGACTGTGCCAGTTCAGAGCTCAGGGCTGGCTACAAAGCTCACCAAGCAGGATGGCAGCTCCTCACTGAGCACTTTGCTGGCACAGCAACTTGAGCAGCAGCAAGAAAACTCACTCTTTTATGTTGCTTTGGGGTCAGGGACATTTACACACACTACAGTCACAGCAGCTACTGCAGTATGTATGCACATTTAGGGTCTGGCAGTGTCTGAAGTAAATGGGTGATATTTTTCCTTTCCATACACCTCTGTGAGGAACTACCACTGAGCATGAGGGTTACAGTAACAAGACATCTCTCTTGAGATGTAGTGTCTTCAAAACTCATTTTGGCTTTCTGACTCATCCTTTCCTCAGACGATTTTGACTTCGAGCACAAAAAAACAGACTGATTTTTTTTTCTTTAACTATTGATAAATATTCAGAGGAAGGATCTAATCAAATGTACTGGAAAATGAAGTAATCAGCTTTTCTGAGATACTAGCATCACACTAGAAAGAGCTTCAGTAATCAGGTGATAGCTTGCAGCTAAAGATGACTTGATTATATGCATAATCTGATCCAGATGAAGCTGGGAGCTCTCCTACTGTTTTATTCATACAATTCTTACATGCAGCCATTGTGTCACTGATTCTGCGTTCTGATGCAAAAAATGCACTGTAAAGACACTGAGTAAAGTCTTTTTCTGTGAAGAGTCAACTGCAGGGGACAGCTGTTGCTCTTGATATTACAGACTGATTTTCAGCAATGATTTCAAAGGCATAGCATATGCCTATGTGACACCTCAGATGAATGACTCTCTAAGCACTGTGACAGTTTTGAGAGAAACAGTTGCAGAAGGGATCTGACTCATCCACCCTGCTTGGCAATATGGAAATATTTTTTAGATTTAGAGATACAGCATAGTCCAGTTGTTAGGAAATGGTCCAGGGAATCACTCTCACTGCTTCACATGTGGATGTAGGACCACTTAGCTCTGAAGTTAGGTTAGTTTGAATAAAAAAATGTCAGAGTCAAGGTCTGCCAGCCACCTTACTTACAAGGTAAGGGGCAGAGCAGGGTGAGTTAATATAGCAAAACCCACCGTAAGTTAACTGTTGATGTACTAAAATGTTCTAGTGTAAACAAAAGTCTTCCAGGGACTGTGGCTAGGGCTATGTAGAGGCTATTATTAAATGCAGAAATCAATAGCAGAGATTTGCAGTTTGGCATTTCTGAAATCTGATGCTTGAATTTATCTTCAAAGCTTGCGCAGCTAAAAGATGAGGCCTGGTTCAAAGGAAAAGAACTTTCTAATCACCCTTTGTAGGGTTGTTTAAGATCCTTTTCCTTGCCTCTCATGTACAATATATTCCTTCATACTATGAGCAGATCCTGCTTGGATGGAGACAATACAACCAAACTGTTAAGTGTTTTTGAGTTCACTAACATCTTTCCATCATTATACTGAACTTTGTGAGACATTATCTCAGAACTGCTGCTCTGACACTGCATGTATGTATGTATGGTTTGAGTAAAAGACTGAAAACATGACTCCTGTGTATTTTAAGTACCAAATACAGATTAGAAATTTCCTTGAAAATCAGGATTTGTAAGTCAAATTCTCTTTGTATTAAATAGTGCAGAGAAGTCACAGCAAAACAAAGAAGTAAGCAAGTTTTTCAGTTTAGTTTGAAGTGTGCATTATTAATAAGAAAATTTAAAATAGCAATTCAGTAGCCTATATCTGTATATGCTCTGCCATTTATGCAAATGAATGAAGATCTTATGAAGTCTTAGTTCTAGTGGCATAAATAACTGATCTTCAATGGTGAAAAAAAGTGCTTTTTACACGAGTGTGAACTTGCCAAAGATATGAGGATGCTGCAGCCTTCCCAATGGCAGTGCCTGGAAGAGTGCATGTGCTCTTCCCTCCCCTATGTGTTCTCCATACTGAAGCTTCAGTGTTTTTAACCTGGGGTTTAATGTAGGCTGTATAATAATATGCATACAGAGGCAAGAGGAGGATTTATTTAGTTTGGTATGCTATCTCTGCCAAAAGTGAATGTCTAGCAAACAATATAAAAAACCCAGGAAGCACTTGTTGGTAACTCATCAGAATACCTTCCAGCCTTAGGGGCTTCAGGAGCCAAAAGTTGTGTCCTCATATGTAATAGCTCTTCATGGATTTCTGTTGAATTTTTACAAACTTGAAACATCTGGAGCATCCTATGGCAGAACTACCCTGTAGTTTGAATTCATATTGCATGATAAACCATCTCCTTCTCTTTATTCTAAACCTATCGTATAAGCAAGAGATGCCTCTTCATCCTCTTCATGACACTTTATAGATTTCTCTTGTATTTTCCCCTTGTTTGTCTGTTTGGGTTTTTTTTGGTGGTTTTTTTTTTTTTTTTTGAATGAAGAATCTTAATTTAGTTGCTCCTGTGTGGAAGCTACTGCATAATTTTGATCACTCTTATGATTTGCCTCTGGATCTTTTCCAATGGCACTGTATATTGTTGAGCTGGGGAGAGCAATCTTCTACACAGTTTTCAAGATGCAAGTGAAGCATGGATTTGTTTATACAACAGCATCAGAATGTTTTGTTCTTTATTTCTTTCTTAACAATTCTTAGCCTTTTTTTTTAACATTTTCATGGAAATATGTACTACAGTCCCAAGAATTTGGTCGACAGCTTTACAATGACTACATAGCTGTGACCATAGGGAGATGTTGGAGGGTCTGTGGTTTCTGTGGGCCTCACAACTAGGTATTTTCAGATTAACACTTTCCACTGAGCAATGACATATACCTGACTACATAAGATGTATATACCTGACATGTGGGATGTTATTTAAAATGGAAAAGAATCTGAACAGACACATATACATCTCAGTTTGCCTTCAAAAATTGTATCACATATACTTTCTGTATGTGGCATCTTGTACATACTTTGCTTAAAACACAAAAATAGCATGAGACTTTTTAAAAAGATAGATTATGTGTCTTTTCAAGTTCCTCAGGTAATTCAGACTCCTTGTTTTGTAACAAGGTCTTTTTCGTCTTGAAACTTGTGACTATATAGCAAGTTCAAACACATTATCCAAAACAGATCTTCAAGTTCAGAAAATTTGATGATTATAAAATACCACAATTCTACACAGAGTCTTTCCTTTCTTTAGAAGAAGAGGAAAAGCACTTTCCAAAGCAGTCAAGGAAACACTTTTGTTTAAAATGGCTGAATGCAGCTATAACATATTTAAGAAATTGATTTATTCCTAATGGACTGAATAGTCTCTGATAGTCCATTATTCGTCATTACAGAACACTTAAAATCAAGCAGCAGTCCAAGATTTTAATGAATCTTCAAAACTCCTCCAACAAAATCACCTGAACACACCAGATGACTGATTATACTGCAATGGAGGAAACAGGACACAAATGATTAAACACCAAAGTGCTTTTAAACACAATGTAGTTGACGTGCCATTCCAATAAATGTTTGGCTGATTACAATATTTCAAAGCTGAGGACAGAGTCTTCTGGTTTTGTGGCTCACAGGCTCTCTTTGATGTCCCATAGCTATTCTCGCAGGGCAGCTCAGAAACTGCTCTGTTTTAATCCATTCTGATTAATGACACAAAATGAGTTTTCCTGACACCAGTAATTTTGCTCTGTTGGGAAGTGATTGAAGAGGATGGGCTTTCATCCCAGCACAGCAAATCACTGGCAGCCCATTGCAGCAAAGAGTTAACCATCTTCTTCCGCAAATGAGATGAAACTGTAACTTGTTTTCTTTTAATTAACTCCTCACTAGATTGCTCCAGGTCCTCCTGGCACCCCTCAGCTCTGAGACAATAGCAGTGCTCTCAGCTAGGGCAGAATTTTGGAGCACTCAAGTTTCCTGGGAGTAGCCATGCTCTCTGTGAGTTAGGTCATGCTTTTCTCACGCTGTCTGAGTATGCCTTTGGAAAGACTGATTGTGGACACAAGGCAAGTGGAATGTGTCTGAAGTCGTTTAGACAGACTCAGCGTGCTGGTGAGTCAGGATGACCAAAAAAGATAACGTATCAGCAACCCATACTGACTCCACTGGTCATAATTAATTCCTTCCTCTGCACTTACTTTCTGCTCTTTACTCTCCTGGTTTTCTGAGCTCAGTGTTACTACCTTAGGACTCCCTGTTCTATTTAGTTCACATCCCTGTGTGGGCTTGATTGCTCTCTGCCGCACAGGGTACTCTTAGACTGTGGGGCATACCACAAAGCTTGAGCAAGTCTTTAATGCACAAGGCTGCCCTGTAAGTATCTTCACACACAACCATACAGGAACGTTGCAGTGTGCCAGGAACTGGATCCAGAGAAGAGACTGTGGTCAGGACTCCAGCACAGGCTGCTCTGGGGTAGGCATTATACACATGGGATCACTGGACACATCCAGAGCTCTCTGTGCACATTATAGAGAGGAGGTTAATGCAGACAGTGCAAATGCTGCCTTGTATGGACAGACACCAGCCCACATCAAATAAAAATGTGGGAGAGACTTTCAGGAAGGAAATGAAGCTGGATACTGGAGTATAATATGTGTGCTTGCACCAGGGAAGGGTGGACATTAGGAAGAACTTTTTTACCGAGAGGCTTTTTAAGCTTTGGAACGGGCTGTCAGGGAGGTGGTGGAGTCCCCATCCCTGAAGATGTTCAAAAGATGCATAGATGAGATGCTGAAGGACATGGTTTAGTGATGGGCCTGAAAGTGTGAGCTAGTGGTTGGGCTCAATGATCTTCAAGGTCTTTTCCAATCAAAATGATTCTATAATTCTATCATGTAAATTTATCTCCTTCTGTCTCTGAAGTGATTCTGATAAAGATGAAAACAAAAACAGATGCCCAAATGAAAGGATAATGTGGATCTTTCTCAGGCAAGAAAACATGTTGTTTGTTCTGCATAAGGATAAGGTGTTCAACTAGTGTGATGAATTCTTCCCACAAAACAAATGTAAACTAGGTATCTGAATCTGCTTCTGGAGGTGCATTTCTCTTCATATTGACTTGAAGTAGAACCTGGAAAACAGTTCTATGGCTAATTCATTTCAGAGCTCTACATTGAGGTGAGATCTCTCTCACTGAGCATAATACAAAGTTTAGTTAAGTAAGTGTTAATTTTCCCTGAGCTCTAGAACATCAAATAAAAACCATCATAACAGCTAAAATCTTATTCTCACCTGTAAAGCGTGGACTTCCAGAGGATCAATATGCAATTATCATTGGTTTCAGAACAATTCACTGTTGATAGCTGGTGCAAACCGCATAATCTGCAGTACCATGTCACCTTTATTTTCAGGTGACAAAGACTGGTTCATTCTAGTTAGTACCTTTCTCATAATTTATGCTGAAATCACAGCTGTAAGTTAGGCTAAGTATCCTAAATAGAAAACCAAATTATATGAAAAGAAGTGAAAATTGTAAGTTTTGTTGTCATTTCCAACATCGAGATTATATGATTTTAAAATGGCATAGTTCTTATGTTCAAGTTGCTCACATAAATTAGGCATCTCTCTTTGAGATGCCAGTACATGAGTATTAGTCTCTATTTGTTTAAACAATAGTTGAGACAGCAATCAGAAAAGGATTAGAAAAGAACATCAGCCTCTTCTAAAGGCAGTGAAAAGCCAGGAAAGGGCCTGGTGCTCAGGCACATCCAGTAGCCCTCCAAATGTGTTAATATCCTGTCCTGGAACTTCAGTGGGTTTTTCTCACTCCAGATTGAGACATGTCCTGTCAGTAAAATGGGCCTGTCACCACAAAATGTCTCTATAGTAGAGTGAAAAAAACACCAAACAATTGCATGGGTATAGCAAAACATGCCAGTGGACATGCACATAGGGAATGTTTTTGCAAACCCTCTGTTGACAATCTTCTGAAACTTGCCCAGCTCTACAGTGGGGATGGTAGCCACACTAGCTGAGGAAGACCTTTTGAAATTTAAAGATTTAAATATAAGTTAGGACAATTTTTTTTTCCCAATCATTTAGCATCTGTGTTTCTGCAACACAGATGGCTTTAAAGAAATGAGCCAATTTATCAAAGTGAAATTAAAATGTAATTAGATAAGCTAGTTGTACATTGCCAGTATTAATTTATAAGAACTGTAATAAACACAGATACGTGGGTTGCTTGAGTCAGGCTGTAGGATTCAAGAGGTGGAATCAGTCCAGAACTCTGAAGTCTGACAGTCTAAAGGACTAGTGTTATTTTGGATTGTTTCTTGTGCTTCCCAGTTTTGGGAAGAATGATGAATTATCTATTAACTTTTAACTTCCTGCTCAACAGCTCAGTCAGGCACACCAAACAAAACACACTGAGATAAGATGTGTAACCTACCAGCAGAAAACCATAGAAAAAAAATTAGAATGAGAGGGATATTTGGAAATGTATTTTCCAACTCCTTACTCAAAGCTGAACTTCCTCAAGTAGTAAATCTGTTTCCTCAGGGTCTCATCCAGTCAAATTCTAAAAAGCTCAAAAGAGAAAGGTTCCAAAGTTCTCTTTGCAACCTATTTCAGTCCTTCAGATCTCTCATAGTGGATATCCAGGTAAAGTTTGCCTTGCTACAATATTCTGTCATGGCATCTTGTCCTTTCACTGTGTACCTCTAAGAGGAGCCTGTCTCTACCTTCTCCATACCTCCCCTCTAGGCAGTGGGAGGCAGCAGATAGAGCTCCCTTACCCTCCTCACCTTCATCTTATGAGAACTCATTTTATTTGCCAACCCTTCCTACGCCATATGCAACAGTTCCGTGGCCATCTGAGTGGCACTTCTCCAGGCTCTCTACAGTTCCTTGACATCCCTTTTGTGCTGGATGCCCCAGTACATGAGCACTGAGTACAGGGGAATGACATCCTTCAGTCTACCGGCCACAGTTCTGTTCACAGAGCTTCAGCAGATGTTTAACCATCATCACTTGATTGACCCACTTTTAACCAAGTAGTGGCAGCTTTATTAAGATGCCCACTATGCTAATTTTTATTTCAGTTTTCCCGAATTGTATAGCACCAGCATCACCTGCCTTCCATCTTCATAGCTACCATCATGACCATTATGTCTTATATCACCAGTCAGTAGCTTTCTGGACTCTTTGGAAGCAGTTGTAGGCAACACAAGCTTTGTTGGTTACCACTGCAATGTCCAGGGGTTAATTTTTCTCTGTCGCTTTGACCTCTTTGACCCTAAGAGCACTTTCTTGTCCTTTTTAACATGATCAGTGTTATTACCACGCAGCCATAAGCATACCACTCCCCTTTATCTTTTCAGTTCTAACTTGACATCAGCTTCTGAAGAAAGGTTTTTTTTAGCAGAATAGCTGTGTTTTTTTAATATGCCTCACTGTGAAACTAAAAGCTATAAAACATCTTAATTCTGAAAGTGTGTAACTCTTGCTGAGCATACCAGACCCAAAGGATAACTATACTGTAGATCTATCCAGACCAAAAATATATAGGTTTATCTTGTTTAGGTAAAGCATGAAATCATAGACAAGACTATGAAACCCATCATCAGATGTTGCTGTCCAGGCAGCTCTGAAAAGCCCATAAAGTGCTTGCTGCAGCTGAAACCATGGCCCCAGGGTCCAGCGTTCTATTATCCCAAGTACAGCTTGATGCAGCCAGGGATGATACAGGCTAACTCTTCCCCATTTGACTGATGATTGCCTTGCTAATACTTAATTAATACTCTTAAGCAGTGTATATCTTGCTAGCAAAATGTCTTTGTGCATGGTAAAAATACTTGAACAAACACAATTGCAGTAAAAAGGGGTTGCATGGGTATTTTGGATAGTTTAAAACTGATATTAAGGAGCTCCAGAGGAAAAAGATTCTCATTCACACACCCACAAAAACAGAAAAATGTTGAGAATCATTACCAAAAACAGATGTTTACTATTCATCTGAGCCCTTAGAAGGGAAAGCATGTGCCAATAATGCCAATGTCCACAGAATTTTCTCAGAGAGTTCCAAAGGATTGTTTTGGTTTTAGGCTTGGTAGGTGATTGGAAGTTCCCAGATGATTCCATACCCTGCCCCATTGTATATTGTACTTTTCCCTACCTGATTATGAGGAAAAGAAGCAAATCAGTAGGGAGAAATTATTTGAGACAGATGAGAAAAGAGTGCCCAAATATATTCAGTTTCGATCTTTGTCTCTCAAGTGAGCAAAACCACTCACTTGCAAAAATTGTTGAAGCAGCTGTATGAGAACTAGTGTTTTCAGTCCTTCTAGGTCTGAGCAAACAGATTTCTTGTTTTGGCTTCACAATGTTATGAGGCCTTTGAGTTTCACTTTGAGAACAGTGTTCAAAGCAAGCAGAAGCTCAGAATTAACCTCAGATGGAAGCAATGACTTTTTTCTGAGCTTCCACAACACACTTCATATTGCTCAACACTATCCCAATTGAGCAATCTTTCTTCAGAGAAGGGGGAGAAGTTTTATCTTGCCTTACTTGTTTTCAAGCAACATTTCAGACTATATTATCATTTAATTGTACCACCATATTTTTTGCTAGAGGTTTTTTGTTAGGTTTGGGTTTCAATTAGGCTGTATTTCTGTCCTTGTAATAAAAACATCACCATAAAAACAACTTCAAACAAGAATCTAAAGCTAGAGAACTGTATTTTCAGCTGCATTATATTAATTGATTATATACTTTTTAGTACCTTGATCTCTAGAGGTCCCTTCTAACCCCTACCATTCTATGATTCTATGATTCTCTATAGAGTGTTTTCCCCCTCAATATGTGATATATTCTCTTTCTCGAAGTTTGCAATTCAGTCTTTGGACGTATATCTTCAGGAGAGAGATATGTATGTTATTTCATCTTTATGAGAGTGAAATATCAATTGAGTGCAATATCAAATGTTAATTTTTTTTTTTTTTTGAAAAAGGACATTCATCTGTAAATATTTTGTAAAGGTACATATCAACTATGGCACAGAATAACAGTATAAGTAGATATTTTATTAACTAAATCAAATAGCCAATAGAAATCTGTACTTGTCCGAGTAATATTGTGGTTTTGTGCCTAACTGTGAAATTGCTTACAGCATTCTTATTTCAAGGTTTTAGTCAAGATCTAAAAACACATCTGCAGACTTTAGGACTTTTAATCAGTTTCATGTAGATGAACATTAAATAGGATATATTTATATAAGCCCAGTTTGTCACCTTTATCCAGATTCCTAATATTTTACAGTGCCTTGCACAACTCAGTATAAGACTTGTGTGATATAAAAGAAAGAAATTCACTTCAAAAATTTTCAAGAAATATATCTCTACATAGAACTACATCAGGCAAAGGACAGAGAAACCAAGTTGAAGATAATCCTGTAAGAACTAAATCAATTCAAACCCTCTCAGAATATCCCTTTGGGCACTTTCTAAGCACCCTCTGTTTGTATAGCTCTCACCCAGGTTCCATACTCTACAGCTGCTCAAGCTATCCTACAGTGTGTCTCAAATGCCTACAGACTGATTTATTTTTGACCAGGATTTACAGAAGGAAATTGATTCTGCATTCAAACAGCCAGTGGAAAATACCAATACATCTATGATATACTTTGATAAGGTGGTTGCTCCAGCAAACAGTTCACACAAGTGTGGTCTCTGGCATTGAAATCTTTCAAGTCTTTGTCTGAATCTCTGTTCAAATGAAACCAAATATTTCCATAATGCCTACCTCCAAGGTAAGTAAAACAAGGGAAGACATACTTGAATATTTGCACCCCAAATGTTTTCCCCATTTTCTCACTACTACACCACTACAAGGAGCAATGCTGTGAGATTATCCTGAAAGCTGTTCTGAACATAGGTGATAAAAGATCAGAAATTGCATTCATTCTTTCCTTTCAATGTTAAATCTCCATGGGAACAGTTTCATCAGTTTGATGTTATCTGAACTATCACCAGAACCTCTAGATGGCCTTAAGAGTTGAAGAGAAAAAAACCTCACAAAATTTCATATTTGTGCTCACTGTGAATCATTCTTTTCTTCTTAATTGTATTACTCCCACATACTCTCAAAGGGATTACTAGTTATTTGTATCATCATCAATAACACTATGCATTTGGTTAGAAATTATCATGCTTTGGGAATACAAATATTAAGTAAGAAATTTTGCTCAGGTAATTTTGCCCATGTGATTCAAAGTTAATCCATAATGTTGACATATTGCTAATAATTTGTAATTAGTGCTTTTTTGTTTAACTCATTAAGTTCTATCATTACATTACATATATATATTTGTGTGCATTTTCTGAAATAATTTGTTGCTTCTATTCAGTTTTGTCCATTTAAATGAAATATGCAAATTCAACTTTGCTAATTGTACTAGGTCAGATACAGGACACCAAAGGGTTCTCGTTAAAGAGCTGCATTTTGCTTGTGCAGGTTTTTCATAGATTTAAAATGTATTTTTATGTGATTACTGAATAAAAAACAAACAAACAAAAGGTTATTACTTCTCTCCATCCTTGACAAACTCATTACTGTGCTCTAAATCAACAATAACAATATGGATTACTAATAACAGGCAACCATTAATAGTAACTTGTGTTCCAGAGACCTTTTCCTCTGGGTGTTTTGAGAACTGATACGCAAAGACCCTGGCAAAGAATCTGATCAGAGAAAGCTGGCATTTAGCCACACTAAGTTTGCAGCTGTCTCTGTGCCAGCATCAAAGCACTGCGTTAACAAGGGAAAAAGGACAACAGGTCTGTGTGTCAGAGTACAGTACTTCTAGCCCCTGTGAGGAGAGAGCCTACAATGAAAAGAGCTATTATGGGACACTTTCAAGCCAGCATTTATAATGTAACTCCATTGAGTCATGTCCTCTTCTCAAATACAGAAGAACAATTTAAGCGCAACTTCACCCAAAATGCCAAAAATTTGTGCTCTGTTTACTGCTCTGGTTATTGGTTTCTAACAATGCCAGAGGGCACAGACACGTTTCCTAACTACTGAAGCTGGCACGTCTTATGAGCCACTTACACAAAGTGCAACTTTTGCTGAGAATGTCAAGGTGAAAGGCCACGGTTCCATCTGACCACATGCTGTGCTGGAAAAATGCATCATCTTTTTTTCTTTCCAGTATTGAATGTTGCTGTAGTATCTGAGCCCCTTCCAAAACAGGGGCTCAGATTGAATCAACAGATCAGTGCTGACAGTAGCATAGTAAGGAGTCTATTGGATGAACTAGACAGCCTGTTGCACGCATTACTTGTAGAAAATGTTGATTCCTTTACAATCTGCAAGCAAATCTCTTCCTGTGTGAGGCACACTGTATCCAGTGACTCTTAGCAACAATAAAATACCACAGTTTAATTTCTACAAAATACCAAGACAAGTTCATCTGTGGCCTGGAACATCTGTATAATATCCCAAACCATTTATAGGACTATTAGGTAATGTAGAAGGTGATTAAATTGTACTTATACATAAGAAACACTTCTATTCAGCTTTTAAGGTTTTTATTATCCATAACTTTCATGAAAGAAATAAAAAAATAATTTAAGCAACCCAACAGTGCATGTTTTCTCTCTTCCAGCCCAGGCAAATACATGGCCATCACTCACCACACACCAGACATGATGACTGATCCAAAGTCTGTCTCCTAGAAATGTCTGCTTTCTTGCAACAATTTACCGAACATTCCTCAGATTTCCCTCTTCTGGCCCATTCACTGTGTAGTCCTCACATGTACATTGCTAGTTGTTTGAAGCTCTGCAGGACACTTAGGAGGTTGCGTTGATAGAGATGTAGAAAATCTGCATAGTTATAGCTGCGAAATGTGACTGAAAGCATACAACAGAGGCAGTGGCAGGAAACACATACCCAGTGAAGGAACGGCACATTCATTCTGCAACACTACATAGAATATCTTTGCTTCTGTTACTTTGGGATAAATGTACGTGCCATAAAACAATGATCTTTACAAGTGGATTTTACTGCTTCAGTGTCTTTGTTTAGTGGTTTAATACCCTGTTCACTCAGCAGACATAGTGCTGATAGCTTCTGAGCTAAAGAGCACGTTAAAACTTAATTGATGCATCTAAAAGAACTACAGATTCCTACACCTACTAATACTTCCTCACTTCAAGTTCAAACGTAAACTACTCTGTGCAGGTGTTTCACCTCTAAAAAGCAGAATAACATTATTTTCCCAAACTAGCAAATGCATTTATATTGGCTGGCATCTTCTAAAATTCCCTGATTTTAGTCAGTAAAAGCAAAAAAAGCTTGCACCGTTCTGTGTAGAAACTTTCAAAATTCTTGTTTATAATTCTCCTTTCAATGTAATATTTTTAGAACTCCATTTACATTTAAATTTTAAAGAGGCAATAGCAAACCATTTATAACAATTTTAAAATTCCATGGCAACTGAACTTTGTAAAGTGATGTAACTTTAATAGCAACTGGCTTTGTAAATTAAATAATGCTTTCAAGAAATAGCAGAAGCACAGTTTCCCAAGTTTCTCAAACCAGACTCAATTCCTTCACAGCTGAATCAGTACGAATTTCATCATTCTTGAAAAAGATACAAAAAGCCATGGTCCAGATATGCCTATAGATGCAATATCTCCAATATTTAACAATCCATTTCCTGAAAAAATGATGAGCCATAAATTTAAAAGGTGAACTTTGCAAACATCTTATCTATTAGGAGATACATTTATTTATTTATTACTATACTGCAAATAAACCATTTTCTGAACAGAAAATGAGACCTTTCATGAATCTATGGTAAACTGAAAGAGGTTTTCTTGCAATCCAGGTAACAGGATGCAAAACCTTTTTTGGTACAGCTGCTGGAAACAAGAGGTTTCCATAATTTTTCCTTACCTATGCAATTAATAGGCATAGGTAAGAAAAATTGGTACTTCCAAACAGTCACACTTCATCTTTTTCCACAAATAGACTTAGCAGGATATTTAAACAACACTTTACTGTGGCATTAGAGCTATTTTTCTCAAAGGAGGCTATGATTAAACTGGTCAAGTCCAATAAAAAGATTTTAACTTGTATGATCATGTGTTTGGGGTCCCTGTTAAATGTGGCAGAATCTCATTCGGACAGGCTAATGAATTTAATTTCAAATATACTCATAAAGGCTATATAGGTATAAAATGTCTTTCTGCTGCAGATGCACATAAAGAAGTTGCGAGCACTATGAGGAAAACGAGGCTGTGGTTGCCATTTTCTGATGAAAACAAAATGATCACATAGCACTGTATTTTAACAGTAAACTTTTAAAATCAGTGGCCACCCAACTTTCTAGCTGTAAGATCATATCATAGTCAAGTTTTATGTCTACACATGTACACAAGGGCATTCTTCATTCTTGACCTGGATGAGGTGACATGGACTCCAGTACTATTTCCCATTTAGGGAGAGGATAGAAACAGGGAGGATCTTCTTCCTTCTGCTCATATACCTGTATCTCATCATTGTCTATAGGCTGTAGACTTCTCATGTTGATTTGCACTTATTTCTGACCCTCTTCTTCACCAAAAATCTCTCTCAATTTCAGACTAAATCCTTGTCTTTCTCTCTTCCTTTGATTATATTCCTGTACTACATCTCCAGGCTCTCTGCTTACTCATTCTCAGTCCACTCCTAACTCCGCACATTGCCCCACTCCTAGGCCTCTCTATATTCTGTTAAAGCTCTCCTCTGGCTCCCTTTTGGCCCATTTACACTCTTCTATACCCCTGATATAGTTTATTTGCATTTACAGAAATGCCCATTTAGTCCCCTAAACATCTAGGCAGGCATATTTACACACAGACTTTACTTTTAAGAGAAGAGACACAGGTGCCACTTTTAGTGGGCATATTGTTATAACAAGGGCAATAGAAGTCAGCATCATGCTATCCCCAGAATTATTGTGATAGTTTACATGAAAAAAAAAATGAAGTCAAGATTTTAATGGGAGCATGAAATAGCACAGAGCATTTCAAACCTTGAACATGTGGAAGGGTAAGATACATGAGCTCAACTCTGTTATCAGATTTGTGAAATCATCTGCTGTCAGCTACCAAACGCCAGAGGAATGGGGGTCCAGTCATCCAGATGCTACACAGGCTCCAGACCCCCAGGTTATCAAAATAAATCTCTTTAACTGAGAAAGAATTACACTGACTTGACATGATTCAGTGTTGATCTTCAGTTGTTCTTGCAAGAACACTGGCATAAAATGGAAGCTTGCCAATATAAAGATGGATGACAGCATGAATTACTAGGGGCAGCAGGTCACATCCAGAGAAGACTCCAACATACTGCAGGAAATTGTTGCAGATAATGAGAAAGAGTTCCGCAGAATTTGGGAAACTTTGCACAAGTACTTTTCTCAAAGCAGGTCACAAGTTTCACATCTCAGGGAAGGCATTTCAAGTGTATAACAGGATGCATACGTTTTAATCAGCACATGATCCATGGAAATATTCTGAGAAACAGAAACATCTGTATTTGCCCATATTTGAAGAACATCTAGAGGAGATTTGTCAAAAAAAAAAAAAAAAAAGATAATTGTCGTGACTCACATCTCAAATTTTTATCTGGAAAATTGTATGGACAACAAACATAGAAAACTGGTAGCTGGTGACATTCTTACCAATGAACAATCCATTGGGTGCTGCTGCTGGCACTTTCCCCAAGTCACTGTGCAAAATAAACCACTGGGCAACTCAAATGTATGTCTCAGATGAACTGCTACTAAGATGACATCAAAGCTTCAGCGCACAGTTATCCATTAGACTGTGACAAGAAGAATTGAAAACCCTGACAGACATAGTCAGATAAAGTTGCCTGAAGCAAAAAAGATACTCTCATAAATTCCACATTTCTAGATCATTTCTGACTGATTTAGTGCAAAACATATCAAGCAGATTTCAAGAACAACTTGGATGTGGTGCCATCCCAGTCCTATGGCCTGTGCTTGGATCAGAAGGGCTTCTGATCAGAAGAAAGTCCTTCTCATAAAAGTAACGAAAATGTAATCACAGAGAACGTAATCACAGGGAACAGAATGAGATAATGTTTAGACAACGTTTTAAAAACCTAATTCAATTGAACCTCTGAATGAGCATCTGGAAATGGGAGAGGCAATTTCACAAAGTCCTCTGAGAACAGGAAGTCACTGATCACAAGAAGCCTAGTGCATCTGTTCACTATCGCTGTGGTTTAGGGTGAAAGAAGAATAAATAATGCAGACAATATAGTTACTCAGGCTTTGCGTTTTAAATGTCACCTCCACAGGGACTGTTAATATTGCTACCTGAAAAATGTGCAAGGCTCCTGCTATCAGCATTATTACAAGTTCATATTTTCACAGTGTAATCAGAAGTTTGATGGAAAAATATTAAACTTCGGCTACAGTTGCCTTAAGAGGTTCTCTAAAAGCAACAAAAGTAGAGGTCACATAAAATAAATACTGTCCTCTAATTGCAGGGAGCAGTTTCAGGGAGAGAAGTAGAAACGTCATGTAGATAATTTACTGAGAAACTAAATATTTTGAGAGTGCTTTAAAAGTGTACTAGTACTTCTGAAGTCAATTATACAGTTTTATCTCTTTCTAGTATGTGCCAAGTAAAGGGATCAGAAAATAGGTCTTCAAATGTTCAGAAAGTACCAAAATCCTGACCTTTAGGAACTCAAAAACCTCACCCCTCGGCTATGCAGGCTATAGCAGGCTATGCTGCTATAGCAGTAAATTGGCAGAACATTTGTTCCATTGATCCTTGTTCTTCTTCAGGGTTTTGTGTTGATTCTTAGCCTGAAGCCTTTTGTGCTGGTAAATAGCTTCAGGAGAAGAGAAAGGATTCAACAAACCTATTTAGCATTTGAAGGAGCCTTTTCATTAGGTTATTTCAGAAACAAAGAAAAGATAGTGATACCACTAGTGTCCACAGGATATCATGCTACTTTCTTCCTTTCCTCTTCCTATTGTTTCAACTTGACTTGGCTTTACAAAATGCAGAACGAAGGAGAAAATAAAACCTGTGACCAATGCAATTCTCCAATGCCACAATTATTCAGACTAATTGGACTCATATTTTGTTTTCTTCCAAAAGCACCAAGGGAAAGGTTGTTATTTTTCTGATGTTTTCTAATTCATGTCTAAGAAGTATAATGCCGGGAACAAGATGCTTCAGAAAACTGTGACTCATCGTCTCTTCTTCAAAAAGCTAAACATTACAAGAACTTGATGAAGACTTTATTTACACTGTTAACGTCAGGAAAAAAATAAAATCTCAGAGGTCTGAAGCAAATCCAAATTTCACATCTAGCAGTGTAACGCGTACAGATCGAACTGAGAAACTAACGGCAGAAAAACAGAAGGAACATCTGGATATCTCACACTACCGGCTGTGAAGCGTTTCCCCCCACGACCTCTATCGATGGACCAGATAATTGCAGCTTCAAACTGTTGGCAACAGCCTGAGAATTGAGGCTTGCACAGATGTTTTGCATTTTGCATGTAAATATCTACTTCACCTGCACTAGATTAAGGACAGTTAGGAAGTGCGTGGGTACTTGATTGGAGAATTTGATGCAGCCTGGAGCAAAGCAAAAGGTCATTCACAAACCCTCTGTAGGATGGGTTTTCATCTCCCCCGCAATGACCAGGGCCACTCTGGTCTGTGTGTTTGGTTTGTTCCTATCCCCAGTCTGGATAAGGTAACAGTTTAATAGGGTTGGGAGAGCACATTTGAATTAATAATCTGTCTTAAAGGATCATTTGTAACTTGATTTGAAACAGTGTGGTGAGAAAGAAAAGTTTACATATGGTGTCTGCTTAATTTCCACTTTCCCCCACACTTTCTGGCTTTATTCAAAAGCAAATGCAGAAACATCAAAACACCTCAAAAATAAAATGTGTGCTTATTCTTAACATTGGAAACAAAATTCCTGGAGAGCATCTGTTCAGAAAAAGCATGCAAAAAAAGTTCCTGGAGGGGAAATATTTCAAAGAGGTTATGATAAACCATTAGATCCTACACTCCCAGCCACAGCAAAGCCTTTTTTTGAGATGTATTACTTTCAGTAGTTTGGTGCTTCTGTAGTCATATTCCTTGCTGTACCAGTAGAGGCAAGACCACGCAATGTTTCAGGATTCTGTAGCACTACTGGGTTGCAGCAATTCCCACCCCACTGAGTCCAAATCACCTTCACTGAGTGATAATTCAGTGGCCCAGTTCACAAATACTGAATCAACACATCATATAGCTCACTGTATTAAAGGTGAGATGAAATGAGAGATGACTTCCCCTTATACATCAGACTGTATTTCTGACATTTCATCCCCACTTTGGTGGGAAGCTGGCACGCCATAAGTTCATAGAACTGTACCTCTCCTGAAATAGACTCTCCTTTTCCTTCCAGGAAATCTGTGTGTCAGGATCTCATAAAACATAATACCAGACCATTGTAAAGCAAGCAGTATTCGGTAAGCTCTCAAAGTGCATTTATAAAGAGTATGAACACATCTGGTAGAAAAATGTCTTCTTACCAGAAGCCAAATAACCCATCCCTTGATCTTTGCTAATGTTCTCTGTGCTTTTCTACACGAATTGTGCAGCAATTGCATTGTCTCAGCTAGTTCTAAAGATCATAGAGCAAAAAAGCTTCTAGTATCTTCTTTACAAAGATAAAATTCTGGACCTAAGAAAAATCCCTAAGCCCATTTAAAATTACTCACAGAACAATCTCCCACTCCCCCCTGTAGACAAGATCTTTCTTGTCTCCAAATTAAATGAATTTGATGTGGCTTGGATAGCAAGGGTGAAATATGATGATGCAGACAGGCTTTTGTAAGAGCTCTCTTTTGATCTAGCTAAGCTCTGCTAATGGGAACACATGCACCAGACTTGCAAGCCCCTGAACTTCGAGTCCCAGGTGAAACAAATCTTGGTCAACTGGGAACTAAATATATCCAACAGCTATCAGACAAGCAGCTCAGCAACTTGTTCAGATCAAGCCTTGTTTCAGCTCAGGCAAGTCCTTTCCCAACATGTTAAAAAAAATACAGAACTCATTACAGAATACAATTGGGAAGCAGACTTCTAAAGGTTTTGCTTACTAAATAATTTTTAAACTGGACTAGAGTTATTGATCTGTAAATCCTTTTGAGCAGAAATTCTTCATATACATGTGTTTAACATCTAATAGAACACAACTTGATCATGAACATATTGTTAGCATAAAACATGCTATAAGGTAACTAGAGCATGGGGCAGTCCTTTTTTCTGTAATGTCCAGTGATAGGATTAGGAGTAATGGACAAAAAATGGAATATGAAGTTTCACTTAAACTTAAGGAAAAGCTTTACTGTGAAGGTGAGGGAGCCCTGGCACAGGCTGCCCAGAGAGAGTGTGGAGTCTCCTTCTCTGGAGATTTTCAAAACCCACCTGGACACGTTCCTGAGTGACTTGATCTAGGTAGACCTGCTTGAACAAGGGGGTTGGACTAGATGATCTCTAGAGGTCCCTTCCAACCCCTACCATTCTGTGATTCTGTGATTCTATGAAGTAAATATTAAAACAGATCTCCATGCATAGATACGTCAGAAAGGACCATATGCTATCAATGTCAACATTTGGCCCCAAACATTATTGCCCCCTGCTATTGGTTTTACTGTGGTTCATCAGAACTCAGACTGCAGGTTTGTAGCAAGAGAGAGGTACAGCAGTGTATCCAATCCCCTAGCCCACACAAGTTTACATGTCCTGCCCAATTTGGTAGGTATATTTCATCACAATAGTGTAATATTCAAGTTTTATCCTGTTTAGACTGCAAGCCAAGTAATGCTGGAAGTAGACCAAGTGACTTCCCATTTGCTTTCTTCTCTCGTATTCAACAGGTAATTGATGTAAGTTTAAAACACAAAATGAGCTCTACAAACTAGGAGTTTTAAGGTAGGAGTTAACCCAACCCCTGTACTAAATCATCATCATCCCTGCCTATTTCAGATGTTACCATGTCACTTCTTAAATAGATGTACTCCAGGAAGGGGCAAAACAAGAATTTCAGTGCTGCAAAGTGCTCTTGAAGATTACTAGAGTAACAACAGCACCAAGGGAATAGTCCATTAATCTCGAGGCATTGCACTAGGAAAACTACAGTAAAATCAACAAAGGTCTTAAGTGCAGGTGGTGCTGAAGGTTTAATTTCCTGATCCATAACTCCTGCTTCTTTCTAAAGTGACATTTCTAAATGTCCCATGACACTCAGGGCCAGAAGCACAAATAGTCCAACTAGGACATCCTGAAGATGAAGAAGACCATCCTTGTAAGCATGTGTGCTTAAACCAGCTGCAGTGCAAAGGATTTTAAACTGTATTGTAGTTAATATGTAACTTAACAGGCTGAATCTCTGCTGCCTATCTGGCCATGCTGTCAGTAAATCAAGGAAATAATAATATTATATATTTACACATCCGTTCTGATTCTTTGGACTACATATTATGTCAAGGCTTGAGAAATAAATCTTCTCTTTCCCTGCTTGCCTGAAAAGGTACAGCAGCTCCTTTGTTATCTGCCTATATCTGTGTTTTTGTTTGGGAAACAGATCCAGCTTGACTTGACATTGAATTAGATCTCAAAAGAGTGATCCAAAGCCAGCGAAGCTTCTCCATGGATTTATAAGGCTTCAGACTAGACCCCCAGATGTCCAGAGCACTGTATCCTTTCACCAGCTGAGATATTCAGCCCATCAGGGGCCATATAAGATAAAGACTGTCGGAGGGTGCCTTTCCCAGGTTAATTGGCTGTTTCAGAAGAAAACTTGACCTCACTTTGGCTTTTGCCATTTTAAGGGAATTATAATGATGAAAATTATCTGAAGTTGGAGTTTTCTTCTACTGGGTTAGATTCATTCTGTCTCCCAGTCACAGTTGCTCTGCTTTCCAAAGTCACGTAACAGTAGAGCAGCTGTGGAAAGTTGGGAGTGTTTCTTCAGTGTACTTCTTGGAACTTGCTTTTTATTTTTGTGTAAGGTGTATGAATTTGAGAATGGAAAATCTGCCAAGATGCTGTAAGAGTTATCAACATTATTGGTATCCAAGTAATACTGGACATCAGGTAATATTTGGAAAACTTAGGTAAATTGTTTCATCCTTGCTCCAGCTTTGCACTACCCCTACACGGGGAAAGAAACTGCAATACTTTGCCAATGCATCTCACTAATACAGCTGTTTAGAGAAACATGCATCTTTCTGGATGTGTGAGAAAACAGCCATATTTCTGAGCTTTTTGAAACCCACATTAAATGTGATCACATGCTGTGCAGTGTATATCTGACCAGCAGACAACCTTAAGTCTTTTTTGTTCGTAACAACTCTACTTGTCTCAGTGGAAACCTAATGAGGAGCCTGTTACGCCCTCCAATAGTTTCTCTCAGCTAATAACATTTGTATTACTTTCGGATGCAGGAAATATATTTTTGTAAGGATGAGTTTTCATGTGTCTGGGTAGGCTTTGATGTCAAATTCTTCAGAAATATTTGAAATTACTACTTTCTGCTTAGACCATTACAACATATAAGAACAGAGGCACTGGAAATCCTAATACAAACATCAGAAAAGGTCAGGCTTTCACAGCAAATTTCCATAATTCATTAGGGATTCACTACACATAGACAGGCTGCAGTAAATTGTCCTGCTGACAAAACCGCAAAGAACAGGGAATGGAACAAGCTGAACTGCTCACAACACAAGGGCAGCAATGAGATCTCTAATTGGAGAAAATTAATTCCTTAGAAGAGTTCAGCTTACAATCTTGGATTCTAAGCTTTACAGATGAGAGAAAGCAATTCCAGTATTCTAAGTGATTCAGGTCATGTTACTTGAGCTAGGCATGATGTTTTATGTCTAAAATCTTCTAAATTATTGATTTAATAAGTTATAAATTGTCCTTTCCATTTAAAGCAAGAGTTATCTTGTAATGTATGCAGCACAACAGAGAGGAGGAGGCAGTGGTGGCTTCCAAAGGCACCTGAATACTTTTCTGTACCCTGGCTAAAGGATATGGGGAATAGGCTTAGTTCTGTTGCTTTAATGGTTTTACTCTGTTGTTTCTCTACTTCAGTGTGGTATAAAAGATTCCCTCTTCCTGGTGTGTTTGTGTGTAGAACTGGGCAGAATCTCAAAATCTGGAGATCATTTACTAAACCTACATCTTTTCAGACTGGCTAAACATTGGCACAAACAAGAACATTAGTCACCAGCATGACTAATGTTCATTAGTAACATTTTTAAGTTCAGAAACACAGTAGTTCAGATTATCCATCATCTGAGACAACCAGTCCTTCTGTTACCAGACAATTCTACTGCATTTCTTACAGGTAGAAATGTCATTCTGCTGCTGCTTTATAAATCTGATATTTCACAGTATCTCACCCAGGATCTGGAAAAGTTTCCTACCTCTTACATCAAGGTCCATTCTCTGGCTGAATACTGAATGTTTGTTGAATGTACACCATCGGCCCTCCAGGCCCTGAACTGTCACTACTCCCCTGGAAAAATATGAGTGAGTAGGATCCACTGCACAATCCCACATGGCTCCCAATAAAGACAGATGACTGAGGGACCAGAGTGTTTGGGATACTCATAGAGCATGCCAGGTCCATAGTCTGGAAACAGCAATGACTGTCTAGAAAGAGAGGGCTAAGCACACACATAGGCCTTCCTAGCCTTCCTCCAGAAGTGTAAATACCTTATGCTTCCTAACCTAAAAACTTGCTAATTACAGATCTCCCTTAATGAGACTCTTCAGTAGTCACCTGTAGTGACCACTTTAAAGACATTCTCCTGAAAAATACTGAGAGGCAATTGCAAAGATATTTTTATCTTATAAAAAAAAAAAATCAGGAGATTCTCCAAGAACTCGGTAACTGAAGGGAGTGGTGCATGAGTTTCAGGATGGTTAATGTTTTCTGTAATTGAGGGACAAATCCTGGCCCAAAATCCTTTGAGGTAATGAGGACTGGACTCACTACTGAGTGCACTAATTTCTTCAGAATACAGAGTTTCGTTGTGTTGAGGAGTCACTAGTTAATGGTTATAATAGTGTACAATAATAGTGTGTTACTGGAATAGCTAATCTGAGTTTGTAGAAGGCAAACAACTCCTGCACACGGCTGAGCCTGTTGTTGCTTTCTAATACAGTGATAAAGGTCAAAACAGCAGCTCTTTAGAACGAAGAACTGCTCGTTTAATGTTGAACCAAAGGAAGTATCGAAGTGTTAATACTCTCTAACTAAGCAAAGTCTGCAGGCTACACACTGACATGTTACTGATCTCCCAAAATACAGCTTCAGGGCTCTGAACTTCCCTGTGCTGAGGAACAAGCCTGTGCTGTTACCAGGGAAAGTAAGTAGCAGCTATAACTGTTAAAAGCCAATGCAACACCTTTGCTTTCAGAGAGAAGTCACGTTTGGGCACCCAAATGAAAAAGAACATTTTAATAAGTGATTGTTTATGTAACTTTTGGTATACGTAAGTCTCCTGTTAATGCATTAGGACCTTAAAGTTGTTTAAATGGCAAAAGCTTCTCAGCTTGTCTTTAAGCTTACCTGGAGTTATAGTGTTCATCCAGAGCTTGGCTATATTATTACCTGAAAAGTGGCAAGACAGAGAAGAGATAACAAGAAGTCTGTCATGCCACATACTCTGTACCCTGAGTTATGCACAGTTCACTTCATTTTATCTAGTGATTTATAAATTTTAAATGGTAATATTTTGGGTCACTCCAGTTCCCTCTTTCAAACACTGTCGTTTTTCTTCCCAGCATCTTTTTACTGAAAGCTGTGGCATGTGAGCAGGGGCAGCAGAGCCTCTCCTTGCTCTAAGGTCCAAGTAGCACTAGAGGAAGGTGTACAGACCTCCTTGACTTTGTCCAATCTGGAATTGAGCCGAAAAATAATGACAGAAAGGTGAAACATCCCAGCTTAAGACTGGGAAATAAAGAAAACAAAAGAGAATGAATTTGTTTGGGAGAACACTTGCTAAAAATCCCACCTGATCTGTACGTAAGTTCAGCACTCACACCTGCCTGGTGTGAGGGGCAGAGCCTGCAAAGCTGGCACAAGCCAGGCCTGGGAGTAGCTCAGTGGAGGCCAGTGTGGGGCTGGACAACCTTCAGATGTTGGAACTCTGCTTTGGCTAGACTCCTCATGCAGCTTGAGTGCTGGAAATTAGATCTGAATGACATCTAGTGACCAGGGTGATCCAGCATAACAGCCTTACAGAGCCAATTGCTGATTAATGTAGGATGTAAATCATTCTTTGTGAACATTAAGAAAATACCCACTGCCACTGGTCCTCTGAAATCCTCCCTTGGAAAGTGCTAGGTGTTAGGAAGTTGATTTGATCATATCTAAATGAGTGACAGATAGGGCTCCTTAAAGGTCTGAAAGGAAGTAAGTGACACGGTCTTTCCAGAGAATTAGATGTCTGTCTGTCACCTCTGTCCCTGAACCCAAAGTGCCTACCTAAGGAAGCTGTTCTACCCCTCTTTCCTGATAAAAGAGGAACACCGTGGCCAGTAGGAAGGACACATTTCCATCTTGGTGTGAAGGTAATGAGAACTGAGGAACTCCATGCCATATCCTGTATTCCCTAACCCTTGGAATCAGTAACAACAGTGGAATTAGTGTAATTTGATCTGTGATCAAATGAATACACTAGATGGTTTCCTTGAGAAACAGGTGAATATCGCACTATGGAGCTCCAATAACTGCCAGAAACTCACTAAGGTAAAAGATTACTTTTCTCCAGTTGTAAATAAACATTTGTAAATATACTTTTCTGCCTGACTCTCAGGGAGAAGGTATTGCCAGGGAAAACGTATTGTGAAAACTGCTGTTAGCTTCAAGGCAGCAAAGACACTGCTAAACATTTACCACTGCTGAGATCAGTTTTCCAAAGACCCACTGGGATTTAGAAGTCTGATTAGAAGTTGCCGGCCTTAGAAGATACTTGAATAGGGCTCAGGAAATATTTCTATCATGTTCTGTGACCACATTGGAAGTTAAATTGTGTATCTAATACGTGTTTTCTCAACTGCTCAGCCCTCTGCACTTGGAGGTCCCTGTCCTTGCTGCAGAGGTTCCTGAATTTCTTCTAAAGCAGCAGGTAAATCATTGTGACTTACAGTATGGCATATTAAGATAAATTGACATATATTTCTTTAATGCCCTAGCTTGTGATGTGAATCACAAGAGTTCTTATCAAAAGTAAAAAAATAAACTGTCATCAGTCAGAACTTTTCAATGCTAGTTAATGGCACATAACCCCAACTTCTGCAAAAAATTAGACAAACTTCAAAAAGCTGGTTGCGTTGGGGTGGGATGGACACAGTTTAATACCCTATGATGTTGTAGAAACATCATACCAGAGTGCTCTCTTTAGAGGAACTCTGGGTCTCACTCATTCCTGCACCATCTCATCCTGATTTCTTACATATCTTCTATCATGTCTGAAATAAATCAGAAAGCACTTTAGGCCACGGACCATGGTTTTTTTGTGCTTTGGAAAGTACCTAGGATACTTTTAGTTGCACTAAGTTATACTAAGACAATGGATGTTGCATAAAGAGGAATGAATGATCAGTGCTGTGGAAGGAGACTTCTACAGGCTGCCCTAAGTTTGTGACCACTCCTTTTATGATAACAACAGTGAAAGAGTTTCAGATATTGTTAAGTAAGGCATGAAGTGTCTGAGTTCTAATATCCCAGTACTACTGTGATTACCAAGCACTAAACATCTGCACTGGAACAGAAACTGAATCCTATGGACAAACTACAGACCTGCCCTACCATTTCATATTGGATTGTAACCAAAATCAATATTTCACACAAAGTAGGTTTATTTGTTTTGGTCATAATCCAAAACTTCACTTCTACAAAACAAATCCTAAACTTCTCCCATACACATACCTCTTTCTTTTGGTGCTGTGTCATCATATTTTCTGGTCTTTGTACTATTCAAATCAAATCAACACTGTCTTCAACAAGGACCTTGTTATTTCTCACAGGAAAAATTAAAGCCAAAGGAGAATCCTAACTTAATCTAAAATCCTCAGACATGTGGCATAAGCACCGATAGAGTTACAGCTATTCTAGTTTCTGTTCTGCACTGCTTTCCAAAGCAAGCTGTCCTGGAAAAGGGGCGACACAATAAGGTAATTTATTTCCTTCCTTTCTCTTTCTATTCTAAAACTTTAACCAATAAAGATGATCTGGTTCAGAATATGGCAAACACTGAAGTAGAACATTTTTATACTCATAAAATGCCATTGTCTTGTTTTAAATTATATTTAATTGACCTTTTTTTAATTTCCATCAAAAAAGCACAGAAATCAGTTTCAATATCCAGTCAAGTAACAGATTCAACTCTTAGAACTTCGGTCGTCATTGATAGAAAAACGAACACAAAGGGAATGTTTCCCAGAAACAGCTTACAGAATTGAGCAGTGTTTGTGTGAGTGAGTCAAAGAATTTAAAATCTTCAGTCTGGCAGTTAGAATTAAAAGTGATACACTTGAAAGAGTAATGGCAAAATTTATCCAATGATTTGCCACTAATACCTTGCCCAGCACTAACCACTGCTGTCTTATAAGTGAAGAGTCATTTCCTTATGGGAATTACACCAAAGTTGAGCAGCTTCTACTTTATCCTGTCCCTCTCACTTCTGTCTCTCAGCTTAGCTGCTGTCACAAAAAAAAAAAAAAAAAAAAAAGATAAGTGTTGTTACAAGCTATTTGAATGAGCAGCATACAAAAAAGAGCAAGAGAAAGTGATGATCAACAGCTCGTATCAAATATAATAGAGCTGGTACAGCTGGGAAGTAAACAGCCTCTAGTAAAAATATCCATCCTGAACTTTCCATGTCTTGAGTGCAAAGACAAAGGGTCAACATTCAGGGTCAGAGCTGAACCAGAGCAGTTTCGTTTTTGTGGTGCTGCTCTGAATATTGTGCTGCACTGCAGATAATGGTCCCTTTTTGTCACCACAAGAACAATAACAGTGACACCAAAATGCTTCTCATGCCATTCAGTGCAAGTCACTGCTGTGATTATGTTCCAGCCTCTGCTTAATTCTTCTGTCTTGATTGCAGCAATACTTCTGTGGTTTCCGTGGTTCTTCTCCCTTGTTCCGAGTTGCACAACTACTTTGTTTACAGCTTATTGCTTCTCGCTGGAAACAAATAACTCCAATGAGGCACTCCAGCCCTTTTGCATTCTGAGAACCCCCAGATGAAGCTCCCAGAGAAGGAGATTTATGCTACCATCTGCTGGTGAAGTATGGTTGGGGATCAAAAGAGCATCACAGACTTGATTTTCTACCTTACCTGACCCCTCAGTAAGAATTTGTTGATCCATTTGAATTCCATTCGTTTAAGGGTTTGGTAGGAGGCTAAGAAAATACTGATAATTTTGTTGTGTGGCTAGAAGCTGGCAAAAGTGAGTATGTTATATTGCACAAAAAATAATTAGGGAGAGATGGAGAAAGAGACTTGAGGCCTCTAAAGATGAGCAAATGTCTTAGTAACACCTTTGAAGATACATGTAGAAGCTTCAGAATACCCAGAGTGATAATGACAGCAAGAAAATCATGGTCTATCATCATGGCACAAGGTAATAAAGCTCTGAGATTGTTGCTAGAAATAATGATGTCATCACCTCAAAAAGTAGATGTTTCTATGGTAGTAGCTCCCAAATCAAGCTGCATAATCCCAAAGACACTTGTGTCAGTATGTAGTGAGGTTCATGGTTGCTGAGACAAGTATTTGCGGTCATAGATTATTACTGGGCTGAGAGTATTGTGAAAAGTGGAGAGAATTTGTCAACTTCTCTTTCAAGTGCATAAAAAAATGACAAAATCAGCTAACAAATATGCAAGATGGGGTACATCACTCATGATCGGGGGAAAAAAAAAAAGAGACTTCTCTCATGTTTCTGAGCCTTGAGCAAGGTTTATAGAAGCTGATGTACACATATCTGGTATATATATTGGGAATTTCTTCAAAAGCAAGGTTTAAAAAAGCACTTCAAATGAAGACTGAGAGCAATAGTTGTTTCTGGATTTTTTTTTTTTCAGGGAACTTACACTTGGAAGCATTTAACAGCTGGTTACTGTTTAAGTTGTGGCTATTGTTCAAGGAAAAATGTATTGTTCTATAAGCTGAAAACACTGCCCAAGTAAAGAACAAGCTGAAATTCTTCCCAATAGGTGCTGAGCCTTCTCAGCTCCACCACCTCCCTAGCTTTAACGGGATCTGAGAAGCAAAGCAGGTCCTTGGATTAATGCAAGATCTTCCTGGCTTCAGCCCTAGAGTAAGCCATTGCAGCATATGTCACTCACGATCATTCTGCCCTCCTCCTGCAGCCACTGCTCTCCCAGGTGCTATCACATGAGGATGGCATTCACAGTCTGGTCCTTTCCTAGGATGCACTAAATCCATAGGTTAGATGTTTCTGCTTGTACTGTACTTACTACCATGTGTTTTTTTGACACTGCAGGTGTATATAGCCACTATCACAAGAAAATAACAACAAACTGTTCACTAATGTGCACTTACTCTTTCTGAACAGGGCAGATAACCATAGCTCTATGTTAAGTGTAACTGAGGTTTCTATAAGAGCAGCAGGGGAGGTTATTCTGAGTCAGAAAAGCTGCATGCTGCTGCCCACTTCCCTCCCCACTGCCTCACCACTGGCCCTTCACAGGCAGAAAGAAAACTACTAAGCTTCTGATTTTTCCTTGTAACAGATATTGCTTCCTTCATAGGATTCAAACATTGTTCCCACATCCTTTGGGAGTAGTTTACATCATTATTTCTTAACAGCCTTTCAGATGACAGGTCCTTGCCCTAACGGCTTTAACTGCCAGGGAGAGAGAGCCATTGTGTAGCGTTTGAAAGTTGGCAACAAGGCGTTTGGGTTGGGCCCCAACTGCCTGCAAAGCCGCCCCCAGCTCATTTATCTATCAGTGTCAGGGAGATAAAGTGCTGCATCAGTTGGCAGAGAAGTCCTGAGCTATACAGATCCCAATCAAGTGAATTTCCTGGTCTTGAATAGAAATATGCAAACCAGTAGTTTTTGTTGACTCCCCCCATACAGTTCAGACAGGATTCAACAAAGGTGAGACAAAATCAATACAATTCAAGCATAGCTAATCCTCAATGAGTGAGTAACTAAATCTGCCTGTACTCTGCAAATTTGAATTGCATTCATCTAAGCAGCATGTTGTCTATTCATGGGTTAGGAAATGACTGCTAGGAGTTTGTTAGTATATCAATAGCTGCATGATCTTGTTATCTGTTTTAAAGCCAAGTATAGGACACAAAGAGGTGCAACCTGAGACTCTCAAAATGTTAGTAGCAACTGATTGGAAAGGGTAATTCAGGAGTGAAATCTGAAAAGGCCTTTCAAGAAGGGCTCTGGCCAAGCTGACACTGGCCACAGTCTGATTTGTGTAACCCACAGGTAGCTCAGAGTAGTCAGCCCTCTCCTCTGCTGATATGCTCCATGCCTGTCTACAGATCAAGAAGTACCAGCAGCCTCCTCTCTAAGGAGCAGGAAAGTGATCGGTGGCAGATTGACCCAGACAGGTGAGAAAGAGAAGCCCAGTCACCTCCTCTAGGCTTTATAATAAAATTGCTTATGGTTTATAATAAAGATGCTTCTTGTTTTGGTTTTCAAGCATCAGTATCTATGTGAAAAGCCCCGTTCAAGTCTGAGCCCTTTGCACTTGTCTGTCACTTACCTCTAGCCAACCAGTAGCCACAATCTGCCCCACTTCTCATTACACTAGCTTTTACAAAACAAGGTTTTGACAGAAGCAATGGGGTTTATGCCCTACAGACTGTGAAGTTCTGTCTTTCTTCCACTAAAATATCACAGAAATTAATATTTTACATATAATTAGAGTAAGCTTTGTCTGGAATATTTTTCACCAATACATCTAATGAGAAATTAATTTCTAACAGAAATGAAAACTGCAAAGTACAGAGCAGAAAGATGATAATTTGGGACAAATCTTGCATTGTTCTGCCTGGTCCCAAGATATCTGCTACAGGCCTGACATATCCTCCTGGACTGACCACATTGTGCAAGGTACATCTCCTGCTTGTGCTGTGGTACAGTGAAAAGCAGAACATCTCAGCATTATCTGCAGGTTGGGACACTTACTCTTGAAAGAAAAAGCCTTGGCAGTTGGAAAGCAGATGTCTATGCCCTCCCTTCTCTAGCAGTGGTGTGACCTCTTTCAGCTTCAAAGGATTTAAATTAACTTGCCTTACCAGTGATGTTCTGGCTGATATAAGGACATAAGTAAGGTAAGGTTGTAAGGAAACAGGATCATTCATTAGCCTCCTGCTATCAAATGTTCAAGGTTTGTGTGCCTGAAATCTTGTCAGAAATTTCCAACTGCAAGAGTTGATCAATGAAAACTATTACCTCCTTCCACAAAGCTTTCCTTAAACTAAGTTAGCATTACTTCCTAAGCTCTGCTGCAGATCAATCTCTTGTGCTGTCCTGGCATCCAATCTTGTTTTTCCATCTAATTTTGTCAACTTTCACACTTTTTTTTACTTAGTTCATCAATAAATGCAACTTATTTCGGGAAACTCTAGTGTACCATTGTTTCTTTTAGCTTTTCCTTTTAAGCATTTGCTCATGTCTGCACAGCTCACATATCAAGTAATTTAAATTATGCAAACAACAGAAGAGTTGGAGAACTGGAAAAGTATGCCAGGAAACACTTTTCAGTACTTGTCAGTTTGCTCCAGAGGGATTTACTGCAATACACTTATGTCTAACAGCTCTCAGCAACATAATAAATGAGCATCCGGATAGGTTATGAGCCAGGATCAGGTAGGAACACTGCAGCACAGTAAAATTCAGTATCCTTTTCCATTTCAGTTCCCTCTTCTAAGTGCTTTGCAGCTGAACAGTAGAGAGCTAAAACTGTCTCAGTAGAGAGCTTAAACTCACCTAGGAAGGCAGAAAAATCTTTAACACACCATGAGCGAGCATAGGTGAGGCCATTTGATGTTATGTTGAAATCATATTTTTATTACCATTTAATGAATATTCATGTTTGAAAAGTTAAATTTTCCTAATAAATAAGGAAACTGAAGCAATGTCACCACAAACTGTCTCACAGAAAGAGAGTATCTGGTAAAATTAATTTCATGTACATTTTACCCCAAACACACTTTGCCCAAGTAGATTTTTTTTTTATTTAGTGTGTAATGCTACAAATAGCACAGGTGTGGGCTAGGACCTAACTTTACCAGGCCCACTAAAGACATTCTAATAACAGCTTAAGGGCAGTGTCTACCTCACAAGTCAAGAGAAAAGACAGGTTCAAGACTGAGAAAACGATACAATAAAGATATATGGTAATTTCTTATGCAGCATAATGAATCAGGAACAGCTAAAGTGAGAGCAATTACCCTACTGTGCTATTATATCTAGTTACTCATAATTGTCTCACATCTGAAAGGCATAATAACAAAGATGACTGCTCTATAAGTAACAGACCCTAAAGTGAAGCTTTTGAATCAACATTTCATAAGAAAGTGACTGTCTTCTCAAACTGTACTATAGTGAGAGCACACATTCTCTTGAAAAGAAGGGAAAAGCAGTGAACCTGGTCCCATCTCATCCTGGCAATGCTAGACTCTTCAGGATGAGATGGGAACATTTGTTTCAAGGAAATGAAGATCTGAGTTGCTGAATGGGAGAAAGAGCTGATGTGCAAAGTATCTCTGGCTTCTGTCAAATTTTATTACAATCCCAAAACAGGTAAATTATGGACCTAGTTGTTTTTTGCTTTGAGTCTCTTATTACAGGGATGCAATTTTTTCTAATCTATTGTACCTTGATACAGTTCACAAATCCTTGCAATCCTTAAATTATCTAGGAAGCTTGAAAGCCTTCCCCAAACAGAGTCCCTTCCTTACAGAAATGAGTAGTGTGTGTTTTTATACCTCTCTGCACAGGAATGAGGAAATTTTGATATTTTAAAAGTCAAATGAGAAAAGATAAAAAGGCAATTTGTAAGCTGTTGTCTAAAACCAGATCCATGTAGTCTGTCCAATTTCAATCACTCATGCAATTCCCTTAAAACTTTATTGCTCCCCTTAGAATTTTGTAAACACAGCCCAAAGTTGGGAAAACAGTTCAGATACTCATTTTCCTCTGCCATCAACCTTTTTAACATGATGCATATCTGATCTTACCTTCCATGTGACGGAGGGGCAGGCTGCCAAGGTGAAGGTTACTTTCTCTGTCACAACATTGAAGGTGACACGAAACATGGTTTGTATTCCACTGGCCTCAGATCCAGAGTAGAAATCTTCAGTGATGGTCACTCTGCTTACTTGCGTACATGCTGCCAGGCTCCTGTCACAGTGGGCTACACTTCTAGTAAACCTATAACGTTATGATCGAAGCTGAAGCCTAATACAGTTGTAAGGGTCCAGGCTTTTCCCAGCAGCCTTACTCCTGTGTGTCAGAACTAATCAGATTAGTTGGTTTTACTTGTCTGAGTTGGGACTAACAGGTTAGCAGAACAGTTTGGATGGGGGAAGGGAGCAGTAAATAAATCAAATTAGGGCATTTACTAAGCAGCTGAGATTTCCTTCCTGCTTGCCTTTGTCTCTCTACAGGACTCACACAGAGCCAGGACAATGAGCCACAAAAACGCAGCTTTGTTTTAGAGCAGCCTCTTTGTATAGGAGAATTTCTCTAACTTTGCCTTAATTTGATTCAGTTTTGGTTGCCAGTGATCACCAAGAGGAGAGCTCTCCCACAGTGGCCTGGATGTCATACAGATAAACAAGCCTCATACAGAAAAAGCATGTATTGTGCTTTTTTCATCCCACACTGCCCACCAAGGCAACACAGTGGCTGTGCCAAGAGACCAGTCACACAATCTGCTCTGCACAGTACTAGATAACAAGATTCACAGATGGCCTAATCTGCAGACTAGGGCAAAAGGGTCAGAGGGACAGGACAGAACAAGACATGGCAGGACAGGACGGAAAAAGTACCACTTCTTGCTCCTCAGTCCACTTCAGAGTACTTCTTCTATCTCTGATATTGACTGAGAAAGACTTACTCTTAGAGGAAGGAAAACTCAAAAGAAGAAAGAAAAGTGGGAAACCAAATGGTATAATAGCCACCACTAGCAGTGGTTGAATTGAGGCATGGATGGTGCTACACGGTGAGGGAGACGTGGCATGTGAGAGACATTTCCCTCATGAACACAGCAGATGCAGTCAGCTCTGACTGATGCCACCATGTAATAGTACTAGCATGAAAAGAACAGACTTAGTTTCGGTAACTTTTCTCTCATCAATATTCATCTTTCCAAGATTAGGTCTGTAGTTCATTAGTCACCTGATTTCCTCTCCTGTCAATGGAGAAAGATAAGTACGATCAACTGCCCTCTGCAAGTGCCTCTTTCTCACCACTGGCTAAAGAGAGGAAGCATATGTATTGACATTTCAGAGTGCTGATGTGGCTTGAGATTGTTACCTTCCTTGAAGTGTTAAGACGGAGTTCAAATACTCATTGACTTTCTCCAACTTCCTCTGTGGGTCTGGTCTGTGACTCTAGAATGAGGAGGCTGTCAAAATGTCCTGAGGCCCACCTGGACATGTTCCTGTGCGACCTGATCTAAGTGAACCTGCTTCTGCGGGGGTGGGGGTGGGATTGGACTAGATGATATCTGGAGGTCCCTTCCAACCCCTACCATTCTATGACTCTATGATTCTATGATTCTGCTAGTCAGCAATGGTACCATTAGTAACACACTCGCAATGTTGGAAAAATGTCAGACTGAAGAAGTCTCTTTACTCTTGTCAGTGAATACCTACTCAGACAGCAGTTGCACTGACACTGGGCTGATTAGACATGCAACTGTTCATCAAGGGGAGAAGTACATTGACAATATGACCCTACAGAAATTCTAATAATCTAATTATTGTCACCCAGGAGAAGTCACACACCATGCAAAAGCTAAGGAATGCCTCAAACCTTTTGGTGACAGCATATGACAATTCCTGTAGGCTGGTGCCTGCACTGGCAGAACCAAAGCCCAGAGTGATTAAAAAGCACAAAAGCCACATCACAAAACTATTATTTCAAATCCTAGCAAAGCAATCCCATGGCTCAACTCCTAGTATCAGGATCCTTCCCAAAAAGGCCAACAAACCAACCAGTGACCAATTACGTTCAATCTCAATAGAGATGAAAAAGGAATACTTTTGTAGGAAACTTGCTCTGAACATCTAAAAGGTGCATGTTGAGAGAATGACACCCATCTTTTTTCTGCAGTGCTCAGCAACTGGACAAGGAGTAACAGGCACAAGCTTGAACACAAAAAGTTCCACTTAAACACAAAGAAAAACTTTACTGCTCAGGTGAGGGCGCCCTGGCACAGGCTGCCCAGGGAGGGAGTGGAGTCTCCTTCTCTGGAGGTTTCCAAACCCACCTGGGCATGTTCTTGTGTGACCTGATCTAAGTGAACCTCCTTTAGCAGAAGGTCGGACTGGATGATCTCTAGAGATCTGTTCAACCCCTACCATTCTGTGATTCAGTGTGAGTCAGGCATACAGATCTGATGCACACCTTTAAAGAATAGAATGATATGTTCTGCTACTTAAACCAGGACTGGATGGACATCCAGAAATCATCTGTTTTCGGGAAATAGGTTGTAAGGGGGCTTTGTTATTTTCATAAAGAGAAAATAAGATTCAGCTCCCTATAAATAATACATGAACTGCAACATATTTGTGTATTTCTGGATAAACTTGTGCACAGTGGAAGGTTTCTTTCCTGTCCACCACTTTACTTCCTACAGTCTACTTACATTTACCTGTCTATTTGGATTCTTTAGGAGTATTCAGACACTAGTCAATGAAGTGGAGACAAAGTAATATAAATCATCTTCTTGCTTTAGTTTGATAAAGGGTATATTTTTTCTTTAAAGTGCAGCTTTACTGAGAATCTGAGGTAGGATTCCTTTGAGAGAAGTTATATTTCCAAGAGGATTTCCCTGTAAACTCTCTTTCAAGTGCCAACAATGTTGTTGTTCTTATGAAAAGTAGTTGTCTCAGAAAGTCAGGCTCAGGTAGAGACAGGTTCTATAGTAGTTTGTGCCACATTGATAGAGAGCTCTGAGAATGAAAACCTATAGCATCAAGACAAGTGACTTGTAGCCTGAAATGGTATTAGTGCCCAGCGTGTGGCTGAGCACAGAGATGGGTGGTTGTTTCTATTTTTAATCAAAGCAACAGTCTCATAACTCCAGACAATTACAATAATCAGGGTTCAAGGTCATTACAGGTGCATGGCTTGTTGTAACTAATTTCTACTTCCCCCCAAAAAGAGCACAGGGCATCTTAAAATATTTCTGGAGAAACAAATGGCCGAGATATTGCTACAACAAAAAGCAAAAATATTTACATTTATATAATATTATAGTCAGAACATCTCTGACCTGTAACTCATCACCTGTAGCACCTGTTCTTTGTAATAATTTTCCAACTGACTTACCTTTTATCTCAATCTTATAGATCAAATCTGAGACAGGTACCACTTTCCGTTTCCATCTTGGCACAGCAAAGCATCTAGCACAAGATCATCACCTCTGAAAACGGCTACTGGGCATTACCATGGTTAGGAAAACAAAGAAAGAGACTAACATTATGAAACCTTCAAACTAGATGTCCAGATAATGTTATACACCCTTTCCTCCTCTCCACACTACCCTTCAGCTTCTCTCTGCTTCTTTTTCTGCTTCTGCTTACCATTTGCACTGTAGATCCTCAGGGCAATATTTGATCTATATACAACCTCAGACTTAACCCTGAATACTAGCAGAGGTTTTTGAGTGCAATTTCATTATAAATTACAAAACAAAAAGCCAATTTTGAGATCAGTCAGCCTGAACTACTACATAAAAGTATTTAGAAAAAATATTCCTCAGACAGCTTTTCTCCTCCTGTTAATCCAAAGACAAGCATAATGCATATGTTTAAAACAAATATTCTTCTAATATGCTGAACACACTGCAAAATGGTATAGGACATCAAAACTGAGAGCTTAGTGACAAATGCTGGTTAGTGGCATACTCAGACATAACCACTATTGATCATTACTCCCCTTTCCTCTACCTACAACCCACATCTGTCAGCATGTATCCTCTTCTTCCATGACACCTCATGCTTTCTTTCCTTCTCAAAGAAATGTGATGATCCAGAAGAACATCCCAACATAACAATTGTAGCCATATTTTTTGAGATTTATCCAGAGAGCCAGAGTTCCTACCAGTCTCAGCATACAACAAAGGTTAATTAGACACTGATGTTTTGTGCTAATACCTGCTCCTCTGATAGATAGGTATGAGCTTTATTCTGTGAAATATATGTAGGATTACATCTTGATAGTATGTTACAGACAAGCAGGGTGGCTCTCCTCCAGAGTCAACGTTATAAATAGAAAAGCAAGCTATGGACAGGAGTGGATAGACTTAAGCTCTTGTCCCCAACAGATTCGGAGACACACACACAAAATCACACAGAATGTGTCACCCACAAATCACTATCACAAATTTTCAGGCAGCTGTCAGATGAAAGAAAGCAGAAGACAGGCAGAAGCAATACAATCTGCTTTCTGTTGGTGCAAGGTTTTTTTTGTGAAACATAAAGAGCAAAGCTCATAGAGGAAAGGCTTTTTTTAAGTCCAAATGCCTCATTTTATGAATCCTACCTGTACTGGGCTAATAAGAAGAAATTGCACATCTTCCTATCACCTCAGAAAACACATAATATGTGATTGGTGCATTTTAGTTGCCAGTCAGCTTGGTCAAGTAGAATTTCAGGTTTCATTTATCCTTATGGACCTTGCTACCAATTCTGTCAAGTGTTTTGCAGGTCTGTTAGCATCTAACATCTCCCAGCTGACCTAATGGAAAACAGCAGCTTCCACACTCTCTGTGCTTTGAAAATATATGATTAAATCTGACTTGATGAATTTCCCATCTGTTTAAGGAATGGTGCCTGAAATCTCTCCCTGAAGCATATTAAACCCTGTAAAGTCAGTTTTGATTGCTACAATACAGTGGATCAGAAAAAGATGCACACTCTAAAGGAGAATTTTATCTGCAGCTCAGATCTGAACTTTGCAAGGCAGACTGTGCCTGCTCCACTATGCTACTGCCTGCCCTGCTATACCAGGAATTCCTGCTTTGAAGGAGAGGCTTTTTGAATTCAATAGCTCCTTCTAGTGGTCTCAAAGCAAAGATTTGGTCACAGTCCGTTTACAATAATGCAGGATTACTGCATAATTCATTCAGTAATTGTAAGGATCAGCAACAGGTAGAAGTTATTCCATGCGTAAAACAAACATTAAAGTTATGAGTCAATAAAGATACTGTGTCAGTTATATTCTACAATACTGTCATAGAGGAGACAAGAACTTCTTTCTTCCCATTCCACCAAAATACTACCGTGATTATTTTTTCTACAGGTTAACTAGGAAAAATGAAGAGAGGTGGTGGAATGAAAAGTAGCAGAAGTCACAAATTCTGGGCTAGTGGCCCAGAAAATTTAAGATAACTCCTTAAGGAGTGCTTTGACAAGGCACATCTCAGAGCCAGTCATTTTGATTTTGATTAACTTGTAAGAGAGGGATTTGATCCAAGTCTTGTTGAAGACAGAGGAACATCTTCTAGCAATAGCAATGTGCTTTTGGTCAGGCTCAAAGACACCACCTTCAAGGAGGAAGAACACATTACAAAATCTGTGACCAACAGACCTTGAGATGCTCAAGAGATTTTCTTTTTTTCTTTTTATCCTCAGATTGTCCAGTGATAAGACAGATACTATCCTCTCTTAGGTTCACCTCTCAAAGTATAACACTCATAGAGTAATTACAAGCAGTGTATCACTCCTAGCCAGTCTCAGTAACATCACATCAGTCCCCAGCTATCCAATTAAAACATAGCCTTGGGAGTCATAAGAAGCAGTCACCAGCCTTGTTTCTAAATGGTCCATTGTTTTTAGTTAATAAAATTCTCTGTCAGGATTCTATGAATGTATTTCCTATCTGATGGTCCTTTTAAGACTTATCTGGTGAGACATTCATGGTTGCTATCAGAAGTCTCCAGAGATCTTTCACATCCTACCTCCAGCAGGGCACATGTGATAACTCCACTCAGCTGGACCCCTATTGCCTTAGATTCTACTTAAATGGAGCTCCAAACAGAGCTTCAAGCTAAATCAACAAGAGAAACATTATTTTAAAAAACCACTGTGTCACAATCTGCCCACCATTTCAATAAACCTTATACTTGGCAAAACCCAAGATTCTGCAAAAAATAAAGACTAAGACAGATGTTTAAATTAACTTTAAAAGCCACAACACATATTTTGCTAAATTCAGCTTCATGTAAAGTAATTGTAATGCAGGTCTTGTTGAACATAAATGCAGTGTAAACCAAAGTGAAATCAATGGTTTTTTGTTTAAAAATATATACTTAACCACCCCCCAAATTAGAATATAAACTACCTATATATATACATTTTATTCTAATCTACATTTCTTTCCAGTCAACAGCCCTCAGTGATGTTAGTGTGAATTTTAGTATATGGCCTGGCTGGTACCATCACAGAGACACCAAAGGAAACCTAATCTCAGATGTTGAAAGATGGTTGTTTTTTAACTTGATGCTAACATTTGGTCTGGAGACTATTCAGAATACTTGGGGAGAATCAGTTTGGGATTGACTAATGATGGTGCTCTTCTACTAAGTGATTCATACTCCTTCAGATGTCAATTCAGCATTAGCTATTATTCGCTATAAAGAGTCCTCTGCATTATACAAGAAAGCAGCAAGGATGTTCCTGAACTGGGAGAGCTGGCAAAGAATAAACAGAAAATGCACCCCTTTGAGAGCCAGAGAATGGTTCTGTGCCAGAAAGAACCTTCTCCCTTCCTAGAGAGTGATGTTTGAATCTGTGGGACACTGGAAGAAACATGCTCTGAAAGAGGTTTTAAAGGAAGAAGCTTGCAGTCAGGGTGCCTTATGCTAGTCAGTACTTACTTTTGTGGGCAATGGAAAATGATGTTTCTCTAAGTGAGAGCCCAGAAGGTGGAAGAGTTAGAGCAAAGGCCATAGCTGTTGGATGAGCATGTCAAACTAGATTCTGTGGTTGCTGTGCACATTTTCAACTGGCTCTTACCTAACTATTTATTATAATGTCTAAGAAAATAGCATATGAAGCCCTAGGGAGCAATCAGGAGTCCATCTCCTTCCATCAGAGATTGTGTATCCACAGAGCAGGAGAATTTGCAGTCTTCAATGAATACACACATAAAACCAAAATCAACTAGAGGACCAATGGCCTGAGTCCACAGTCACCATAACTATGGAAAAATAGGTTCAAACCTAGCCTGCCTAGCAAGCCTCTAGACTCCCAAAGTATCCTCTGTTAGTGACTGAGGAAAAAGTAGAGATCAGGACAAGTTTACCATAGCTGTTTCATAGATGACTTCAGCTTTTAGCCGTCTTTGCTTAGGGTATTTAATTGTCTGTATGTTTAGTATATTTTATGGACCTTTGTCCTCTGACCTTGTTTACTTACTGTCTAAAGCCATTTACATTTATGGCTGCTACAGCATCTATGTGATGACTAGTGTAATAAAGTACTCATTCATGGGTTTTTCCTGTCTTGATACCTGGTTATTTCACTGGATATTAAATCATGGTTCTCTATTCCCCTTCCACATGATATTCATAGCTCCATAGATTTCTGTTGCACTCTCACTCTTTTTTCCCCATTTCCAGCCTGAAGTAAGTTGAACTCATTTTCCTCAGAGACATTTCTCTAGCCCACTATGCACCTAATGATCCAGAGGTACAGTTCTGAAAGGCCATTCAGTACACCATTTCTTTGGTAAGGTGAGTGATCATTTGTGCTCTCCTAACTATCCCAAAACACCCCAAGAGCCTGGGATCAATGAACTCATTGTGCCCAGTGTGATGGACCACTCCTTTTGATTTGTCTTTGAGAGATAAATTTTTGTTTGATTCCTACTTTCTAAACAATTATTTAACCGCCTTTTTTTTTCTGAAAGAGCCTCTGGTAAGGCTGGAACATATCAAAGGACTTTTGGAAACAACGTATGCTGAATTAACTAAATAGTTCGTTTTCATACACTCATTGACCCCAGTACCCTACTATATTTGTGAAGTTTGATTTCTCACCGCCACAGCAGCTCTTTTCTCCAATACTGGCTTTATTTGTCTGTGTATCAATGGCACAACAGTGAGCAGCTGCAAAAAGTAAAATTCTGTTTAAGGAGAACATATCATGCTAGTCATCTAGATAAAACCCAAATGTGTATATGACAATCCAAATGGAAGAGAACAAGGCTTGCATTAACTGGAAGGCTGTTAAAGTGAGATCAGTAACAGCAGGCATCACAGACTAGAGTTTTGTTCCTCTTCCAATTGCAAACCTGCTGGATGAGCTAAAATAAGCCACATTGCAGCCCTGTGCTTCCCTCCCACTCCTTTCTGAAACCTCTTTAAAGGTCAGAATTGTTTCCTGAACAATGCATTACTGCTGAGGTATTATGAGGATCAACCCAAGGCCATGAGTTTCAACATGCTGAGTAGAAAGTCTTCTATTTGTGTACATCCAGAAGAAAATCCATGAGCTATGCTATCATGTCACTGAACGTAGAGAGATCCCCTGGGGAAAGAGGGATTATGAGGTATAGACTTGTGCTGTTTGACAGAACAGCTTGCCTACGGCCAGAGAGGAAACCTGTGACAGCTACAGGAGGTGAACCCAGACACCTTCCACAACTTGGCTCAGTTCCTTGCCTGAAAGGCTTTATTCCTTCCCTCCACAGTACATGCAAGAGGGGAACCTGTGTGTCAAAATATCTCTAGTCTGAAATCAGACATCTGGCATAACATTATCAGAAGGTTAGTAATGCCATTAGCAGCTGAACTGAGTTTAAGTAGATGACAACGTATGTGTTAGAAAGATGACTGTGACCTTACACAGTTAGTGTGTCAGAGCACATTTATTTCATATCAGCTGAACTATAATCACCAGAAGTTTTAACTCTTATTTAAGCAAACAATTTCTGCTATTCCTTTGGAAAATATTTTTATCCTGCTTGCTCTAACATCCCCTTTTCCACTGTCACTTTTTTTAAAGGATCTCTGGGAACATATTTTTCAGCCAAAAAACACTAAGTGTTCTAGATTCCTTTAATAAAGAAATAAACCTAACCATTTTTATAGCATTTGCTAAAGCCTGATAACATTTTAGATGTATTATAAGGGCTGACATTTTTTGGGATTTGGACAGGGCTATTTGACAGGTTAGAAAGGTGAAAGTACATGACAAAGATCTCTTAGAATGGCAAGGGTTGGAAGGGATCTTTAGAGATCATCTAGTCCAAACTAGTCCAACTTCTTTCTGAAGTTTACTACAGCTGAGGACTTATATCCTAAGAATCTCTGCAGAGTACTTAAAATCAGTCATAAATTCTCAAAGCCTATAGCAAAATAAGGCACTAGAAAAAGAACTACTAAAGTTTGTTTAAAAAAATTGTATGGGTGGAAAAAAAAAACCCAAACTAAACTCCCAAACCACATAGATTGTTGGATAATCAACACTTTACGTTTCCAGGAATCACTCATCAAGAAGTTCCAAATAACTTACAGGACTTCTTTTCTAATAGACTTAGGATTGTGATCTGCACTCTTCCTGGCTCGAGGAAGACAGATCTAAGCAACTGGCATTCTCTATGATTCAAAGAGTCAATGCCTTGTTCAAAAACGAAATTTTGTCTTCCCTTTGCCTACAAAGACTAAGCTAAAAAAAACACTCCAAACACACCACTCTTTAGCCCCTAAACTGAAAAAGAAAAACATAGTCTAGCACAGTACCTCTTCAGTTATACAGGCTCCTGGCATACAGCTGTATCTCTGCCTCTCACAGTACTCACTGCCTGGTTTAGATTGTGACTAGCAAGACCTTTGTATGGAAGCTGAAATTGAGGAAGGATATGGGATGACATGGGCTAAGAAAAGGGTTGTTTTGTTTAGTTTTTTTAAAGTAAGTTTCTTAGGTTGCAATTCATACTTTCATCCACAACTGGCTATTTCAGTGTGTCATCCCAGAGCACTTCTGCATCCACACAGCCAATCACAGCTAATGCAGGTTTTCACACAACACCACCATAGGTTATACTTGCGACTGTTGCAGCCCAACAAGTGATGAAACTGCCTCTACAGAGGCAGATAGATGCTCATGCCTTTATCAGAGTTGATCTAGATCATAGGATTAATGCATGCATCCATCTTGGAAATCCATTTGGTGTATTCAGTTTATGTCCTTGACCACGTTCCTGACATGGACAGAATCTGTCCTTCACTCTCACTATCTCACTTCACAAACATGTTGTCTTCATCTTCAGGGCTCTCTGAGGTTTGGTCTCAGCTCAAGGAAGAAAACTGAAGTTTATAACTGTTACAGTAATGTAACGTAGGTCAGGAAACATGTATTTAGAATTCTCAAAGTTGTGCAACTGAATGGCTTGAGATTGTTATGTGATAAGCAGATAGATAATAGACCAGTGACAAAGATGTCTGTAGATCATCAAAACACTACCAGAAGTTTACACAAGATACCTTTAGTGTGGCTTATCTCATCGATTAAAGTGTAAATAGGATAAGGATAGCAGACTAGAAAACATTCAAATGTTAAAAGCATGACCTCACAGTGTTGATCATGATTAGAGTTTGGGTGCATAATTAATATATGGATAAAATAAAATGCCAGTTAAAGATGTACAACAAACACATGTGATCAGGTAAATGAAGAGCTGCTTAAATATTTGCACAGAAGTAACTCCACCCACAGGGAAGAAATTTGTCTCATGGTTGTCCTGACATCACTGGGAGCAATTTGATCAGCAAAAGAGAATTGTCTTTATTACTTATAGGCTGAATAAAAGAACTTGAGTGGTTGCATTGGCCCCTGAGCTACTACAGATTTCAAGGCAGGGATGCAAATCAGATGATTCTGGTAGTAGGTTATTGATCATGCCCAGAGTGGCATCAGTTTGCTAGAAATGCTGAAGCACCAGTAATGCCTAGAGTACCAAAGATGACAGGTATGGTTAGTATTCAGAATGAAAAAGCAAGGTCTTTAGTCCTCTAGTACAAATAACTTTATACAAAATGAGATTCTTGTAGCAAACACAACTTTCAGGTGTTGCTCCAAGAACAGAAGGATAAACTTCCACAGAAAATGCAGAGCATCACAAAACTTGAAAAGACAATGAACTTCTTTAGCCTTGCCCTATTCTACACAAACCAGTAATGTTTTATTACAAATATTTATAATAAAACCTCCCTGGAGAGAGGATTCCATGAGACATGCAGTAACTGCTAGTCCCATAATCTAACTACTAATGCAAAGAGTTCAGAAGATACAACAATGTACATTACACAGAAAACCTTTATGACAACACATTCCTCCAAAAAATACAAAGACTGGGAATGAAAAGCCCAATCATTATAGTTTCAACTTGAGTCTCCTCACAAGAGATTTAATGCCTGGAAATGGAGAATTGTGGTAATTATTTGCAAGAGCTGCTGCTGCTTTTGGTCAAAGGTACGTACTCAGTGTCCTCTCTATTGGCAACAGATAGGAAGCCTGTAGATGTGATAGCGTTTATTACGGTGTATCAGATCCTGGCTATTGTGGAAAGGTTCACTGACCAGATACTCACGTAAACAGAGCAACATGTGTCTGTATTAAATCTTAATTTCCTATTCATTTCTGAGCCCAGTCCAAAACAGATTTCTTCCATCCTGCTTCACCTTTGCTGTACTATTTTTTTTTGCTAATATAAAATGGGCCATCTCTCTTGGCTTAATTTATATCTCCCAGCTAATTTGCCTTGGTTGTTTCTGTAATTTCCATTGTTTCTTGTTTGCTGTCTGCTTCTTCCAACTTCTCATTTTCTTCTCTTGCACACATTCTTCATGCTGATGCTGAAAAAAATTCCTCTTCCACTGTTCTTCTGAGCTGGAAGAGTTCCTGTCTGACAGCTCAGTTCAGCCTTTATCCTCATCAGGAGGCATTTACTGTCTTGTGCCTCTTGCCATCACTGCAGTTGTTACATAATTACTCTCACTAGATACAAGACAGCAGATTTTGACTTAAAGATGCTGTCCCAAATACAACAGCACCATATGCACATACATGTGCCATTTGCATCCCCATTGTGCAACTCAGCTGGCAGTGGCAGTCTCACAAGGCAGAAGCATCGACAGACTCACAACATTTAAGATCCTCTGATACTCTCTGCTGCTCTTTATGTTTACTCTCTCATACTCTGCTTGGCAGATGTCACCTCCAGACCTCTCTCTCCTGTATTGCATAATTCCCCACACATTAGTGCTTTCCCCAGCTCTCACTCCAGGGCATGTAATCTCACATGTGCCACTGGTACAATGAAGGAAAATCACATGCTGGTACTCAGAGGCCACAGACAGGGGTAGGCACAATAAAGATACAACTCATATGGCTTACAGTTTAGCCGAATTAGTTTTGGAGGACCTTACTCTGCCCTCTTACACAAAGGAAGTTACTGAGCTGGTAAAGGAAAGAATTCCTGTCACAGGGACATTCCTGCACATTTGCTTCTGGCTTAAGACTGTGAAAGCATTTTTTACATCTGCAGAATGTGAGAGACATTCCTTTTCCCTTCATCAGTGGACATTTTGTACAGTTGTTTCCTAGAGCTTGTGTACGTCATCATTTCAAACACATGATGTGCATTGTGCTACCAACTTCTGTGCTCCTTGTTTTCTTTACAGGAGGCAGGCATAAGAAGGAAATTCAGTTGAAAAGTTTATTATAATCCTGCAGAACCAGAGAGTATAACCTCCAAATCTGCTTCTCAGCTTGAGCCTTTCCCTGCATGAATTTAAATCAGGCTAATTTATCTTGTTCCTAGTTATGTAATTCCTAAACGACCAGAGGAAGGATGCTGAGAACATTTTGAGAGTCTGGTCTGCTCTGAGTCAGGCCTAGAATTTCCCCTGCTGTTTCCTATTATTATAATTTTCCCAGAAATTTTCACACCTCCATTTCTTTACAAACCCAAACCAGCTGCACTACAACTCCCCAGTCTGCCATCAGCTGATAAGGATTGCTTGTTTGTCTTTATGTCAATAGACAGTTCCTGAAACCTCCTTGTCACGATAACAAAGCAATATAGTGGAGAACACAAGTCAGCCCTGAAAACTTGAAAGCGAGGCTGTGAGCTTATCTTGTGAAATGGCCTGTGAGAATGTAGAACTGCCTCAGCAGGAGCAGCCCTGCAGCACCATGGCTCCTGCTGCTTCCACCTGCAGGGCAAAGAAATAACCCTTCACACAGCCTTGTGTTTCTTTAGCCATGCTGTAAGACAGGAATACAATGACACCAATGAGCTCTGCCCAGCAATGTCTGTGCCTGTTGCAAGTGTTCACTAGAGCACCATGTCTCTCAATTTGTTTGTTCTTCTCTCTGATCATATTTTCATTCTAGTGAGCTTTAAAATATACTTTTTCAAATACCAGTCTCTGAACATGTTTAATCTTTTGGGTAACTACAGAGTTGTTATCTGCTCAGCAAACCCCCTCACCTCCACGTAAACAATTATTTATAACTCTATAGCTTCAAAAGTAAACATTGATTACAAGATTTTGAGGTGTTCTTGGTTTGGTTTGTTAACATGGTTTTATGAGAATTTATCAATTCAGGAATTCTGTAATCTGAAAAAGCCTAAAAACACTTGGCTTGCCCCGTAACTTTCTGGCAATTTAGATCAATGTATAATGTTATAATTTTGCAGTGTAAGAAACATCGTTTTACTTCCTGACTAGCTGATCTGCATTGAATTAATTTTGAAAGCTGCTGAATTATGTTAACAAGATCACAATAATTAAAAGAGCTTCAGAGGCAAGAGTTGGGAGTTAGCTCTGCCATCCTTGTCAAGGAAAAAGATTTGTGTTTCCTCTTGAGCTACTCTAAGGATACAAATCCACAGGGCTCACATTAATGTAATCCTGACTGACAACCTACCATTCAGAACAACCATCTCAGATTTCTGCAATTAGCATGTGCTCTAAAATTTCTGATTCTGGAGACTTGGTCTCTAATTTACATTTAGAAAAGGCTTTTAAAGATGAAGACTCTGAGACTCAGCAAATTAACTCCTCTTGAAACACATTCTGCAAATCTGCGAGTGCAGTAAGAGTCTGTTTCTGTTAAAATCAATAGGGTAAGTATCACGTGGGAAAAAAACTGACTGTTCTTACCAAGTCAGGAGCACTGACAGCTTTCATGGAGAAACTCTGGGAAGAGACAAAAGAAATTAGTCAATGCATTGAAATAGGCAGACAGTGTATTAAGTAATTCGGAAAGTCCCAGACAGTACTTGCTAATCCCTGAAAATCTCTTCATGGTTTTAATAGCAGCTTTTTATGTGGAGAACTGTATATTCTTGGTGTTTATGTATAACTTAATCATAGGAAAAAGAGAAAGAAGAGATATATTAGACCTATCATCCCATTTGCTACCAGTGACTGATGTTTCTCTTTGTTCAGGTTTGCTTTAGGATTTGGAAGGCTCATGAAATCAGTTCATTTATCATTTACCCAGGAAGATTAATTCTCATTTTAAGAACATTTTGGTGAAGAAAAGAAGGCCTGAAAATCAATGAAATATAGTTTGAAAATATCAATGCCTAAGTAGGTGCCATATTGGAATGCTGAAGTCCACACATAATGGGTAAAACAACACAGATGAGATCAGTTTCTGATATTCTGATCATGGATTAGACAAATGCTACACAGTTGAAGTTCCACTGATTGCACTCTATTTTTTCTGAACCCTAGGTACAATTTGTTAGGTCAGGTTCTTTACAAATGAAGATGTTAAATTATCTGGGCCATTTTTAATAATGATATCTTTGTTGTGGGAGCTTGATCAAGTCATTCATTCAATTATTTTAGACTATCCATTTATGTGGGATGACTTACTTTTGTCATCCTACATGTGCTTTTTGTGCCCTTGTGAAGTAGGAAAAGAGGAAAAGGGGAAAAAGACCCATTTAAGTGGATTTTTGCTAAACAATGACATTACCTGCTCTTTAACTTCCAATATGCTATTTAACCTGGTTAAAATGGTATCAAGAATTAAACAGTGTCTGAATGAATAACATTTAGTACCATGTAGTTGTTCATGACACCAACATACATTTTGTCATATCTGATAATAAATTAAAATTATGACCTTTATCATTAGATTATATGAATGCATTAACATGACTGCATTTTCCCCACACAGAAAATCAGCTAAAATATTTACATTCAACATTTTCTTCTTCCATATCTTCTGTGCAGGAAGCTTCCATATTAACTCTCTGACTAAAAACAGTTTTGAAAATCTGTCTTACCTATTCCCATAGTAAGTAGAGAGTGAACTGCATTAGCATGTGCATAACTAGCAAGTAAAGGGCCATGATTGCTCCTTTCTGTTCATCACTCTTGAGGCTACATCTGGAGTATCATGTCCAGTTTTAGACTCCTCAGTCAAAGAGAGATGTTGAAAAACTGGAGTGTTCACCTACATCCATGAGCTAAACAAGGCCAAGGCACAGTTCTGAGGTCCTGCTATGATTCCCCTTTGAGCTGTTCATTTACACACTCTGGGGCATGATTTTGGCCTAAGCCAGCTGCCATTTTCATATACCACAACAGGTGGAGATAGCAGAGGAATAATGCCTCATAAGCAATGTGGCTTGAAGGTGTCCAGTTTTGGGAAGGCACCTATAGAGCTTGGTTGCAGGAGTGCAAGCTGAGTCACACTGTTTGCCCTCCAGCCAGCAAGACTTACCCCATTTCATTCACTAACACAGATGCTGCCATCAGACCAACAAAGGCTGAGTTATAAACTCAGATATGCAGTAACTTAAATAATTCCCTAATGAAATCACAGCAGGAATTTATCTCTAGTCTTTAACTCAGCACTGAACAAATTAGCATTCATTTTTTTTGTCCCATGAAGTAAAAATTAAGAAAATAACATAAGAATATGGAATATACTTTGGGGTTTGAATGGAGAAAGCATGAAAATCCTCTAACATATCTCAATGCAGTTTCTTCAGTTCAGGGAAGGTGAATGAACACAGTGTGGAATCTTAGCTAGGCTGCCATTTTGGAGTTTTTTCGGTTTCAATGACCCTTACATTAACATGATATTTCTTTACCATTAAGGCCCCAGCAAACCTTACACAGGTTTAGAATAATACTGATTATCTCAATTAGAAGTTGTTATTATTTAATTGTCATTGCTGAATCTCCTTTAGACATGGTTACTGACCAATAAGGCTATTGAATAGTTTTTATTCTTTTCTATCACAATAATTAGTTTCTAGTAAATAGACAATAGCAGAGCTGTTCTTCACCCCCTATCTATGTCTCCCTGCCTATGATCCAGCAGCCCATCTCATCTGTACCAGTCACAGGCAGATGCTGACAGTAACGGATACCAGTAAACAATGGAAATAGCAAAGACAAGGGAGGGCAGGAGGAGGAAAAGAGAAAGCAATGATTGGTTTCTGTTAAGCCACTCATGAGTCTGAATAATTAAGGCTAATTCGCCACAGGTCAGACATGCTGCTCTCCCCTGTGCAACCTCTCAGCTGCCATATCAGGTCCACATACAAGATACTTTCTGGTTTTCAAGTAAAATTAAAGCTGCTGAAACAAGATCCAGGGCACAAATGGGTTCTTGGCGATTTCCAGTTGCATACATGCACCAGTGATGCTCTGTGTTTATAATGTGATGTTGTTATAGCATGTGGTGCTCCAAGGATATCAATGACAATGTTTATAAAGGCAACTTTGATTGATAGAGCTGCAAAAAATGACATGCTCTTAAGCACATAAGCCCCTTTTCAGTTCTAATCCTTCAATCTAAACAAAAAGCACAAATCATTTCTCTGATTTTATTTTAATTGAATTAGTCCTTCTCAAGGAAAAGGACAGTTGATACCAAGGGAGCAGAAGAGAATATTAGTAGAAACAGAGGGGATAACATTCTAGGCACTGTGGGACCAGAAATCAGTAATTACTACTGTCCACAGAACAGTGAGCTCTTAATAAAGGATACAGTGTGGAGGAAATGCTGCCAACCAGCCCTTCTATTGAGTCCACGATTTTTAGTACCCACTAAAGTTGTGAATCTTAGTTTCCAGGGTTACAGAGACAATTTTTGTCCCTCACTTCAGTATCAAGAGTGAGAGATCAAATTGTGGCTTTTGTGAAACACATTTTCTTACTTTTCACTAGAGATTCCCAGGGGAATTTAAGAATTATCTGTGAGAATTAATTCTTCTGCTTAGTTAATTTCATTCCTACAATCTTCATTTGGTATTCTGTATAAAGTATATCTTCAGATCATGGAATATAAGATCCATACATACCAGTCTGGGAGGAGAGGTGGAGGGAAGCTCTATTGCAGGGTATGATCTTCCAAGATAGACTGTGGGCTTACAGTAAGATAGGACATCAGTGTAGGTGCAGTCAGTAAAATGTGGGAGGAGAGTAATTTCAAGCTACAGCAAGCCTGTACATAGTATTATGATCCTGGACTCAGGTCACTTATTGGAGTAAGGAGATGGTAGGAATTTTTAAGCACACCTAATCAGCTACCACTGAGCTGGAAGATTTAAGGTTACTGTAGCAATGCCAATCTATTCCCCCAGTAGTGCAGAAGCTGACCCGACAGGCACCAGATCCAAGCAAGTATGCAATTGTTTTATTAGCCTTTAAAGAAGTTGAACTTAACATTCTTGCAAGTGTTTCTGACACAAGAAGTACTTTAGTCACAGGAAAGGAGGCAGAAAAATGCTAACAACTTTAATGAAGGCTGTTTAAAAATGTGCTCTCCATACATAATGAGGAGGCTGATCTAAAATGCTAACAAGATTAGGCTGTGAACCGCCATATCTTTTGGTCCAGCCTTTACCAACTAACATTCGTCTGTGGTGCGAGAGACATGAACTGCAAGATTACCACTATCCGTCTTTATACGTTCTTTCTTCTGACTGTCTGCATTATGTCCTATTGATTTCTTCATTGACATCAGATGCAGCATGTCTAGGCAACACAACAGAGAAATTGCATGTTTCAATTACTGCCATGGATTTTCTGTTTGAGAACAGTATCGGTTTTGCTACTCCTACTGGGTTGGAGTGGGCAAAGAAGGGGCAGAGGCACAGCAACAAATGTTATATGAGCCCTGGTCACTTCCACTCACATCAAACTGTTCCTATGACCTAGACTGACCTTGATGCAGTCTGCATGCAAGAGAACATTTATGTAACAAGCCAAGCAGGCAGTCTATGACTAATAAATGTGTTTAATAAGCACACCAGGGCTTTTCTGATACAGTAAATCACCAAATCCTTTGCACCACTAGGCATATTTCCCAAGCTAACACATAGCTTGATCCACCTTTTAAAAGACAAGCTGTTCTCCCAGATGTGCACAACATCTTGAGCTCCTCCCTGGAGGAGAATGAATGCGATGCCTTTCTCCAGAGCCACATTGCACAGAGATCTGCCACATTCAAGCTGAAGAAGCCTCAGCTCCTGGTTTTATGCGAGTGGGTTAGCAGGCAGCTAGGTCTCTGCCTCCACGGCCATCACCCTGTCACCTCTACCTGTGTGCTGGTGAGGTGCTGTCTAACATCCTGCTGCTCCTTTCCATGCCTGTGGGAATCCTGGCATTGAGCAGAAACCACTATGGCAAAGTAGTTAGTATAAAGTTTTTTACACACTAAAAGATCTCAATGGATATTTCTTAATCTAAATTAATTTTGTTAAACCATCTGTAAATTATATTGTAGCTGAAGTCTATTACTGCATGCCAATTTTCTATTTTACATTAGCCAAGGTGCTAGGGATTGGATGAGAAATTGCTATCACTGCAGCATATCTCTGCAGTGGGCAATACAGCAGGCAGAGGTATAACAGATATAAGGCCTCCATTCAGGGCAGCATCAGGAGATTATCCAAAATCTAAATAGAGGAAAACTCCATTAAGGCCATGAGAACTGAGTGGGACTCATGGCACTGAAAATCCGTCTAGGGCAGCATGGGAGCAAATGAAACATAGTTCAGTTGAGTATCAGCTGTTTCAGAGACAATTAGTGTCTGTGTGCATCTGTAGGTAATGTGGCTTTGTTTTCTTTCACAAGAGAATTTAAGATTCTATCAGCACACATTGCTCTCTGCTCAGTGTTTTTTTAAAACATTTGAGGAAAGGAAAATCAGATTTAAATAAGGTAAAAATAAACTTTGTTTCTCTGATTTTCCTTCTTTCCATTAAAAATATTCACAAGAGAATTCTTTAAGTTATTCATAATTAAGATTACTTAGCACTCTGCTTCTATGTCAGTAATAAACCAATAAACTACTTTCAGCTACTTGATATTCTAACTTCAACACTACACAAGCACAACTGTTTTCCCTAATGCTTCCGTATAGACTCAAATTGTAAAAGATACGACTGCACACACAATCTGAAAATATATTATAGTCAGTAGTTAATCAAAAGGTAAATGAAAATGTTTGTTCAATTTTCAAGTATTTATGGGGGAAAAAAATCCATTTATCTCTCAAATACTGATGCTGAGTGTTTAAAGATGACATGAAATCATATTTATTGCTGAAACAAGAGGAGGGATATTTCATGTATATCTAGTGTATTGCGTACACTAAATATATTGTATTCAGTGCCCATGATAAATTAAGAGAACTCAAAGAAAATTACCCCAATTTTCCTTTGCAGGAAAAATGCCCAATACAGGTTTTTTTTTGTCCACCTAATAATTTCCAAATCCCATTTATTTCATACACACAAAGGTAGAGAAGAAAAACATGCACATGATAGACTCTAATACTTTGAGACTTTGAGAGCAAATGCCACCTGACTTTCACTGTCTGAATCGGGAGAAAAAAAAAACTACCCTGAAGTTTTGTCACCTGATTTGAAATGCCAAAAAAAAGGGCATTGACCCCACAAATGCTGAGATACGTAGTATTTCCAAAGAAAAACTTTCCACGGCACTTGGAAGGAAATGTAAACCAAAGTTTTTGTTGCCCTATCTAAGAATTCTTGAAAAATATAATTTCTTAGCCATTTGAAAAGAAAGGCACTAAATACTCATGATTGTTCTATGGATTTGCAGAAATCAGTAGCAAAACTCCCATTGATTCAAGCATCCATAATTTAACTAGGAAGGAAAGGAATGTAGAGTTGAAGGAGGAGATAGATAATTCACTAGATAATTAGTTAAGCTTCAATACATTTCAACACAGGTTGTAATTGCTTGAAAGTGCTATACTTATGTGACTGGTGTCTTCTGCAGTCAATGTCGCACCACAGGCATTAGCCAACATTATTATATGGTACAGTTTGGCTCAAATAAATAGTTCTCAGAGTTCAGGTTAAGACAAATTAGATTTCAACGTTGTCTACATCAGGTGCCTAGAAATGCCTCTTTAAGAACAGTAGAAGTTGAAAGAGACCTCTAGAGATCACCTAGTCCAACCTTCCTGGTAAAGCAAGTTCGCCTAGAAATACATCGGACATCTACAAAAACAGTAGCTTTGTAAAATAACCAATAATTGCACTTCTTACCATGTATCTCAAAAACATAAAAAAGCTGATCTTATATGAAGCTCTGGTATAAATCCCAAACTTCTTGATATCTTGGAGGGTTGAAATTGCTTAGCTGTATAAATGTAATTACTTCAGTAGAGCCTCTCTTAGTTGCGTTGCTGCAGATGGGAAGATCATCTCTTGTCTGATGGGATAGGGCTCTTTATCACAGAATGGTGGGGGTTGGAAGAGACCTCCAGAGATCATCCAGTCCATCTCTCTGCTAAAGCAGGTTCACCTTGATCAGGCTGCACAGGAACATCTCCAGATGTGTTTGGAAACCTCCAGAGGTGGAGTCTCCATATCCTCTCTGGGCAGCCTGTACCAGGGCTCGTTCACAGGAAAAAAGTTTCTCCTCCTTTTCCAGTGGAACTTCCAGTGTTCCAGCTTGTGCCCATTACCCCTTTTCCTATCACTAGGCACTACAGAAAAAAGTCTAGTCCTGTCGACTTGACTCCCACCCTTTAGGTATTTATAAGCATTGACAAAGATCCCCCTCAGTCTTCTCTCCAGGCTGAACAGCCCCAGATCTCTCAGCTTTTCCTGATAAGAGAGATGCTCCAGACCCTTAATCATCTTGGTAGTCCTCCAGAAATTTGCTATCATTCTTGAGCCATTAACTGGACACAGTACTCCAAATGTTGCTTTATCAGGGCAGAGTGGAGATAGAAGAGAACCACCCTTGACCTGCTGGACACACTCTTCTTCATGCACCCCAGGATGCCATTGGCCTTCTTGGCCATGAGGACACATTGCTGGCTCATGGTTAGTTTATTATCAGTCAGCTTTTTGTAAAATAAAATAACCCAGAAAATTATTTTTGCTTATAGGAGGCTGCAGACTTCCCAGCACTGTTTGGAGTTAAGCACTCTCTGATTAACACTGATCTGAGACGTTTCAGTATGAGTAGCAGTGGCCAGAGCAGTTCTCATATGAGTATCCTTTACCCTACAGAAGCTCTCTCCATTTGCCTGCACCTGCTGGAGTAGCTGAAACAATACTTTTTACCACAAGCAAGAGAAGTGAAGCTGGCAGCTCAGATTTCCAATCCTGGGAGCCTGTTTCCAGGTCTTAGGCATTTGCCAGATATTGGACTCTCAGTTGGAGAGCTCCTGCATCGCACGCCAGCTCAATTTCATGGTGGAAAATTTTAATCATATCAGTTCATTTTTTTTTTCTAAATTGACATTAGAGGAAATTACAGTCTTCTCAAGAGCTCTTGTTAAGAATTTCTAGCAGCACTGTCTTTGGGATATAGACTTGAAATTTGGATTTAGTGAATTGTCTGGCCTCAGGCAGAAGCTTTTGTTATAAGTGAGGATGCTCTCTCCTATGTTCTTAGAACTTGCTATATGATGAGTTGGAAAAAGCTGGATTTGAGCCTGGAGGGATACAGAAAGCAAGGAGAATTACAGAAATAGATTGAAAGAAAGTCAGTGAAAGTGGCAGAGAGGGACAAAGACAAAGAAAAGAACCTATATGCACAGACCAGAAGGAAGCAAGCAGGAGAGAAAGAAGGTGAAAGAAGCTGTTATACTAGAACTGCAGGACCTCAAGCTGATCCTAGGTTAGGACAACTGTTTCATACATTAATAAACATCTTATGTTTTAAAAGCTGTTCAACAGAGGTAGAAATGTTCTATCAGTATGATCTACTCCATAAACTCTAACAGTGTAGAGATGGGGGATCTGTGCTACAAATGTTGATAGTATAGAAGTGTAAACCATGATAACTGAATCAGTAGCTCTCAAAAGGACAAACTGACAAAAAAATGCCAGAAATCCACAGATTCCCTCTGCATGCATGAGTTCCTCTTTGAAAGGACAGGAATATAGCACAGAGAGAAATTGTTAAAATTTGGACATGAGGGAGTAAATTTTGACCATGCAGCCTTGTTTGGGCACAACAGGCTCCTGAGCTCTTTTGCTGACACAGAGGAAGGAAACACCATGGCCAGCACCAGGGTTAAGTCCTCTCTTCTCATATCTTCTACTTGACTTTTTACACACTAACACTGCTGACACAACTCCTCGGTCATCTTTTTTCTCCTAAGCTGAAGGCTTCTAGCAGCATAGTTTACCACAGAAATGAGGGAACTTTCTGCTAGGTTTTTTATCCTCCTATTGTAGATTTAAGGTTACTAATTCAAATTTTGGGCATCATTCAAATAAAGCCATTTCATCCCAGGTTTTCTCTATTCCCATCTGTCCTTCAAAGTACCTAGTTTTCCTAATTGTCTACATGCTTATTGGCAAAATCTCTATGTCATTGACACACATGTTATTAGATATGCATCATACGCTTCTTCTTTTCTCCAAGCAAAACAATTACTTGAGTTTAAACTGTGAAGTTATCCAGGGAAGGATTATTTCCATCCACGAAAATGTCAGTTCTAACAATTTTCCTTACAGATTCCTAATAATTATCTTAATAGGTTTATTTCTAGCAGTAGATTAAATCCAATGAAAACACAGAATACATGCATAACAAGAGAGATCTTAATTAACTTTTAGATGATGAAACCCCTTTCAGATGATTAACACAGTTTGGGGATTTATATGCACCGTGTAACAAAATATGACAGGAGGTAACAAAAACATTATGAATAGACATTCGTAAATGGTCCACCACAAGCCACTACAGAGTTCTGGAGACACTCCACATCATCAGTGTTCTGTAGGGACTTGCATTATCAAGCTTGCAGAAAGTACTCCTTTTAGACAAGACTAAAAAAACAGCCTTTCATAAGGGAAAACCAATATGTATAGTTTCTAGTTTCTTATACTGAAGCTGCTCATATGTTAAAAGTGTACCTTTTGCTAAAATTATTAAATCTAATTAGGTTCTGATGTCATTCCCTGTCCCACTGGTACAGTGTAATTAGTGACAGTAAGTTTTATATACAGATACTGTAGCAGATTGTACACTTGGGATCTCTGTGCTTTGAACTAGCAGGAAAGAATTCATTAAACATTTTTTGGATGAATGTGTGATGTACATAGAAAAAAAATCTGGCATAATAAATCTTATTCTTGGGTGGGAACTTGATGGATGGAACACATTTATGTCACCAATTATATTTCAATATCTTGACAGCAATTTGTTTTAAAGTCTTTTATCTGGAGCAAACTAAATGCAAGTCTCTTCCCAAGACATACATCTTCTCTGCAAGATAGTGAATACATGAAAATATATCCAGTTCTATTCAGGATTCACAACACAAGCTAATGAAATGCAAGCTAATAACAGAGTCATAAACATAAGGAAATCTCCTTTCCTGCAGCCTCTGTGTCTACCCAAAGCACAGTTCTGTCATCCTTGACTTAGACACATAAAGAGAATAGAGGAAATATTAGAATAAGACTGGTCAAGTCAGGTTTCAGTTGCCTCTACTGCTATAATTCATTTTTAAAGTTGCACACAGACACATAACTTTAAGAAAAATATTTCTTTTTACTACAGCAATAACACAAACATTAAAGCCATTGAGCTCTCATGCAGCTCTCCACCTAAAGAGCTATACATTTCCAGATTTGATAAACTGAAAACATCACCCCAGAACTAAACTCAGATGAGTGAGAAAATAAAAATTGCTGCTGCCAAAAATTTACTACGAGAGGTAGCCAGAGCAGAACTCAACTGCAGGTCTTGCAATTCTGCTGAAGCAAGGTACACCAAAAATATGAGGAAACAAACAGAACTGTTTGGTAATATTATTTAACAGGAAAACTGTTAATGTATGAACGTTGTTTCTTGTCAGAAGAAGCCTAGTCTAAATTTATGCCAGGTGGCTAAGAAGCTAGATGTACAAGAATTTCATTCCATTAAAAACAACATAATTGACATATGAGATCTTTCTAGTGATGACCATGTTATTTTAACTTCCCTAATCTCTCTAAATAATAAAAAAAAATCACCAAACACAACAGTTCACTCTCAAAATAAACTCCAGGTTGTTATAAGTACCAAATGTCAAATTGCTGCCTGAGCAGCATTCTACCAAATCACAGTTTGGCAACTACAAAGACGGTTACCCAAGAGTTAATGTGGCTGTGCTGTTCTTTGCCTCTGAGAAGTACTCCTTCCCAGCAGATTGTCAGGCAGTGTGAGAATCTCGTTTCTCACTTCCATTGAAATATCTTCTTCTGGTGAGTGGAGGACAGTTGCAGCATTGCCAACATGAGCATTAAATTGTCCTAACTTTTCATAAACCAGATTTTTTTTGTTTGTTTTAATATTATTTTCACTGCTAGCTTCCTCTGAAGATCTGTTTGATTAGGAAAACTGATCAGATGCCCATATGTCAGGGTTTAACAGATAAATGGAGTGAGAAAATCCTCAATTAGCTGAAAGTTATTTCAGCCAGCCAGATTGTGAAATGTCAGTCTACTGACCAAAAAGCTGTAAAAGCTAACTTATCATTCATTCTATTTTATAATTATCAAACCCTAGCTGAACATCAAATGTTTAGCATCATTACTTAAAAAAAAAAAAAAAAAAGCTCAAACACTAATACAGCCAATTATTTAAATATTGGAATTGATTTGGAATATACAAGCACCAGACATGCTGAGAAAGTGGGAATGAATCACTGTACTAAATCAAACAAACTGGCCAGCATCCAATATGAAATAACTGCTTGCCTTTGGGGCATATGAAAAGAAATACTCTTATTCTCAGTGATCAATTACAAGTCGGTTTCACAAGCAGTCTTTGCAAAGTTACTTTGATATTAGAAAAAAATAAAAGAGAGAGAGAAAACAGAATAGGAAATTTTAAATACATTTAGATTAACCATTAACTGTTATTTATTTCCAAAATGCAAATAATTCTCATATACAGAGTTTATTATTATTGTTATTGCAGTGTTGTTTTAAGATTTAGTCATGGCATAGATTCCCTTTGTGCTAGACGTCATACATACAACAGAAAGACAATCCTGATCTTGAAGAACTTACAAGCAAACACATGGTTATTTGCTAGACAGTACATTTTAGATTGTAATTACCTCAATTGTTGCAACCCTGATCATCTCTCCTATTTCTTAATGGAATCAAGTCATTGACATCAAAGTTGCTGGCTACAGAGTACAGGCTTATATGAGACCATATGTGCAGTTAGTATGAGAAGGCTGCAAAGTTATTGTTAAATTCCCTAATTAGAAAACATCTAATTTGTTTTGCTTTGATATACTAAGCAGTAACTAACAAGTCAGATGTTCTTCTCTGGAAATATTTAATCAGACAAAGCTAACTCAGCTTTGCTGTCCACGAGCATCTGTGTGTTAAGCCATCTGCTTTTATGAGGGAACAGAAGAGGAAAAGAAGCAGGTCAGTTGTTAGTAGAAAGAAGTTAAATAAAACTCATCTTGATTAAGTAGGATGTCAAAATAGGAGTTGAGACATAAGTAAATTAAAATCATTGCCTGCTGTCACTTCTGAAACATTATGGCTTATCATTTATGAACACTGTATCTGTGGAAGACCATCCTTAATTCCTGACAGCAATAGCTGCAAATAGTAATTTTTATTATTGTCTCATGGGCTTTCTGAAATCTCTCCTCAACAAAGCAGCAGAATTTCAACAACATTATGTTTAGCTATATTTCTTAACCCCCACCAAAGTTTAATTTATCTTGTCCTGTTTATTGTTGCAGAAGATACAGATTTGGTCTCTTAATTCCTGCTTTATTTTGTTCTCTCTACCAAGTCTGGAAGCAAATGTCATTGTTTTCTTCAACATTAACTGAAAGATCTTTGTTTCCACCACAATCAAGAGAAGTTTTACAATCAGTTTCCCAGAAGGTTTCCTTGTGAGATTTAAATATGATCCGGTTTTGGTTACTCCTTTCTTCTCTAAATCATTTACAGTGGAAGACAAATCACGTTTCAGCACATATTTCAAAAGCTGATATCCTCTCTCAAGACACTTCACCAAGAAAATTCTCCCTTTTGTCGGTACAGAAAATATAACTTACCACTGCTTATCTTCTTCTTTACACTTTCTTCATGAAATCATACTCTTAAATGGAAGTTTCTGTACTGGCACCCTCCTGAGTAATCCTTCACCTCTTGTTCTTAAAATTAGCTACTCTGCACTGTGGAGAAAAGTAAGGTCACAGCAACCTATGTTGTTGTGAAAAAAGAAAAGCAAAACTCACATAGACTACACTGTTAGACTGTTCTAAGTCAGTTTCTGTAAGGAAAAAACTGCTCTTTTATTGGCTTTGCAAAAAGAATTAGCATGCAATGGAACGTCATCATCTTTGCCAAGCAAATAGCTGAAGATATCTATTAAATACTCCTAAGTCTCTTCGATCCCATTTACTCTCCACCTGTCTCTCAAACCAAGCATCCCATTTAGACAAAAGCACGAATACACCACTGAGCAATACAGAATACAAATACGTGTATTTTAAACACACAACTTCTTGCCATGCTTTTCCCAGCATTTGCATGAAAAGTACAAAGACAGTCAAGAGATGATAAAACATACAGCTCGTGACATAGAACAGCATTCAGCTTAACAAATCAATAGTATTTACATGTTTTCTGCATGTTGTCCTCTTTTTAGAGGCTCAGCCCTATGGACAAAGCAAAGTTTGACTAGTTCTGAATAAAAGTACATGTATTCTTATGTATACATCACTCTGTATACATATATATACTGCTTTATGCCAGACACTTTTAAGAGCAGCCAAATAAACTGTTCAGTACTCACTGTGATGTTGACCTCCAGATTGTCAGGAAGATGTTTGGCTCAGACCAAACTGTGGGAAGGCGAAAAGCTTTATCCTATGTAGGAAATGTTTTCTACAGTACAATCTGAATCAGAAATGAGTTTTGAATCTCAGCCACCGATTATAGATATATACACAAACATATGTGCTTCTTATACAAAAAAATATTCTATCTGAACATCAGAAGTCAGAATAACAGCAATGGAACTGTTCATAGAACAGTTCATTGTTTTAAAAAATTTACTACAGGTTAATCCCCACCTTCCAATCCCTACAATGTTTTTCACAAATTTTTGTATTGCAAAATACTCCTGAACACCTACCTTTTTGGAAGTTCTTATTGAAACATGTTTCACAGAACTTATAATCACTTAAAGTCATAAAAATCCCTCACTGCATGAAGTAGCAAAAGAGCATGTTTTTTCTAGGGTCTCTTCTGTAACCTGGGTTTTGCAGACAGAGTTAACCACATCACTGACTTGATTTTCAGGACTCCATTCCTGCTCCGGTACGCCAGGGCAACAGGGCACCAGACATTCTCCTCTTTCCCACTGACATAAAGTGGTATTTTTCCAGCATTAAAGTTAATGGATTTAATTGATGGAGAGCTCCATTACCAGGACTCCTTGCCTTTGTTATTGTCTACACGCAAAACAATAGATGCTACACTCTCAGCAACACTGTTAAAAAAACATAGCGTAACCTACACAACCCCAGATTGCTGTGATTTGTGATTGATTCCTTGCTTTGCTCTAGCTAAACATTACACATCAATGTGTCAGGGAACCTGAGAGCACTAAGTGTCCCTGGCAGGACCCTCCAGGGCCTCCCTCCACCTGCCTACAGCCCAGGAGGCCATTTCAGCCTCTGGGGTCATCAGTCCTTGCCCTAGTGGTACCCCAGCAAGGCTAGTCTTCATCTACCCATGGCCCTGCCAAGCCATGAGCCCCACTGAGCCAGGCCCACCAATGGCCCCCCCAGTGTTTTCCCAGACCCTTCCACATGGAGGTGTGCTATGTTCTGGGCTGAAGCAATGGGACAAGCACTGACTGCCAGGCCCTGCCCTGCCATCCCAGGATGTACCCACCATTGCTGGTCCCTGGGGAGTCCTGATTACCCTGATGTACTGCTCAAGATTGTCAGGAAAGTGTTTAGCTCAGACCAAGCTATAGGAAGGCCAAAACCATTACCCTATGTGTAAAACGTTTTCTACAGTGTAACTTTAAAATAAGATATGGTCCATACATCTTATAGTTGTAGCTTTCCATGCTTTTAGTTCCAGAAAATGTTAGCTGCTATCACCAATGATGACTGTCATGAAGCCTTGAAAACCAAAGGATACTTACTCCTCAAAGTCTGAAAGCCAAAGTAAGACATCAAGCAGTACCTATGGCTTTTCACAGAAACCTCTGCACTGGCACGCACATCAATTACCCAAGCAAGACACTGATCAACACTTTCATCTCAGCATCTGGAGCTAAAAAAACAGCACCTCACTTGCATATACAAATACACATCAATTAAATCTATAGCAAAAAAAACACCACATTTAGGACAACATATCTGATAAGTACACCTTTTTTTTCCACTTACTTTGAGACATAAAATATCACTGAAGGAACATTTCTTACCACATTTTTATCCACATTGTAGAACTAGCTGATTTTAGCGTTGCTTTGCATTTTCCTTTTATCCCTCAGATCACACTGCTTCCATATCAGCAAAGAGATGAAGATAAAAAGATGGAAAAGATCCTTGGCTAGTTATTAATGCCTAAACTGCAGAATGTTTAAATATTTTCAAAATCGCTTTACCATAATCAAGTAGTTTCTACCCAATCTTCAAAATCAAAGTGTTCTCACAAAAATACGAAGTTATCAGGTTTTGAGCTATTTGGAGTATCAAGCTTTTATGCTTTTTTGATCAAGAATGATATAAAATGAATGTCATACATTTTCTGTTGAAGCAATGACAGTTTTTGACCCACATTCTTTCTATCAAACAATCATTTAAATAGTTAGGTTTCTCAGGAATACAGTTAGAGTCAATTATTGCTGTTTCTGGCACACCTCTTCCTACGACAGCAACATTTATTAATAGTTAACATGCTGTTTTCCAAAACCTTGTAAGAGCATCTCTTATGGGTGTTAGAGTAAAGGTATCTCCACCATTGACAGTGTTACAGAAATGATCCTTTGCTTGCTATAGTAAATTTTTCATCACTTATTGTAATGAAATTATAATTTAATCAGAACTTCAAGATTTAAAAAAACTCAGACAAGAAATTGCACTCCACAAGCCTCATTAATACGAAACAAAATACTATACTTCCAACAATTATAGGTTTTGGGTCTGTTTGCTTTAAAAAAAGATGAATCTACTTAATTATTTTTCAAATCCTTTGTTGTGACAAGAAACGAGAATTATATTGATCCTTTACTTGCCTTGTAGATGAAGGTGTCTTTGATCATATAAATATCATGAATTCTCATGGCAATATTTAACTATTCCTTTTCCTATCCCTGATCCCAAAGTACAAAGAGCTCCTATAGAGGAATGAGTGATATTTTAGATTAAGAAGATCATTAGATCTTTGTCCATAAGAGCAGTTTCCTTTAAAAAATAATTCAGATTTTATTTTTACAATACCTGTGACATGAGTTACAGGAAAAATCACTTGTACAAAGGAAAGACAATTATTCCATAAATCATAAACTCCTCAACAAAGGGATTTTCTATTTTTTCATAGGCAAGACAATGCCTAGTATTATACTGATTTTACAAAAACTTAAGACCCTACTCCAGTAAGAAGTAAAACTTCAGTATTTCATTAAAGCCAAAAGTAAGCATCAAAGGTAGAACTGGAACTCAGCCTCATGCCTTTGATGACTGTTATTCTCAAAACGTTTGCCTACAGGTGGGATTCACCTGATCTTTGTTCAGATGTCTAAAGTTTAACTGCCTAAATCTAAGCTAGTCACATAGACTCATAGAATATCTCAAGTTGCAAGATATCCATAAGGAACATTGAGTCTAACTCATTGCTCCTCACAGGACTACCCAAAACTAAGAACATCGTCCAGACACTCCTTGCGTACTTTGACAGGCTTGATGCTGTGACCACTTCCCTGGGCAGCCTGTTCCAGCAAGCAATCATCCTCTCAGTAACTTCTCAGATAGTTAATGGAGAAAAACAGGTACCAACAGAGAGTGAATCACCATATCTTCCAATTTTATTATTTTTTTTGCTCAACTTCCACACTTACATGGCTAATCACAGTTAGCCATCTCTATCAACAGGGCAACAGGTACATTCGGAAGCATCTAATGAAATAACATTGTTCCTTTCCACTGAAAGTACAGCAGCTACCTTCTGGGCAGCTAAAGTCAGAAAGATGATGTTCATTCCTTATGTCAATCTCCTGATTTCTGAAAGTAATATGAATACACATTCTATCCAAAACTTGCACAGCCTCCATCTAAACAGGACTCAGAACCCGGTTTCTTACATGATAACAGACAAACTGAACAAACAGACAAACTGATCATACAAGACCAAAGGATCTTAAACATGGAAGGGAACAGAAAGAACAATTTGCATAATGAATGCAGATGTGTGTTAAAAGGTTAAAAGTTTTCAGCTGGGCCCTTTCCTGCTGCTTTGGGAAAAAAAAAAAAAAAAAGGCTTAATTAATCACTGTACCTGATTTTCTAAGCAATAGTCAAAAGCTGCAAGGATTGTGGACATAATATGAACCTGCTTCTTGGAAAGTGCTGCAGCAGGATACAGCAGAATAGCCACAATTGACAAAGAATATAAGAGGAAGAGCTTTAGCATTCAAACATATTCTTAAAAAGAGGCTTTACATTTTAATTACCTCTTAAAGTAAGAAAGACTCACATCTCTGATAAAACAAGAAATGTACAAAGCCAAGTTAGTGCTTAAAAAGAAATGAAAGGGGTCTTGCAAATCAGTCACATGAATATTTATACCTATAACTGACAGTACAGTCATTTTCCAATTACCATATAGGTAGAATAGCAGTTCATACTGAGTTTCTGAATGAAAGTGTGCACCATGCAATTTCTCTAGCTTCTTTTTCTATATGGCTGATAGAACACCTGGTGGAAAATTGCTCATTGAAGTTAATTAGCCTTCAATTATTGCCAGTTACATTTCCAGCTGTTCTGTTTCATCCTAGACTTCTTAATTTATTCATCTGGCAGATTCAGATATGTTTCCTCCATGCACGTATGTTCATAACAAGAAGAAGGAAGAAATTGTTTCTGGGGAATTAATGCCTCAGCTATCAGATTCCTGTGCTTGTAAGCATGCAATTTAAAATAGTTATATTTCTACATGGAATCATGTCAGCTCTTTACTTAGTTGTTTAGGGCTATATATTCCAATAAAAGTCATGAATCTGTGTAATGTGGAGAATATAAGGTATATATTCTTACCATTGTTTTTACAGTGAAGGTCAGATGAACCCAGACTTACTCCAAGTTTGTAAAAATAAGTTCTTAAATAAAAGCCCAAGAGCTCATTAGTCTGTATCTGAAACATATTGATAAGATGAATACTAGTCACAGTCCTTTAGAGTTGAAGAAAAGAAAAATTAAAACTGAGGTGTTTTTATATGGGATTTAACAATACACTAGATATTTTTAAAAATTCAGAAGAGAAAATTAAGTAGTCCTCTCATGTCATTAAATATATCCAAATAACATGAATTTCCTCAAATATGGTACTAGTTTCAGTATGATTTGTGCATTTAATTTTAACTTTTTCCTTATTGATCTTGAATATTGAAAATTAAAATAATATTTTCCAAGGCAATTAATTACATAAGCCACTTGTTGTTTCTGTCCCTTAATTGGATGGCAATGTAATCATTCCTTTGAGTGCAAATTGAGAATTAAGGTTTTTTAAATACTACTTATTTGCATAATTAAAATTAACTTTCTGTGTTTGTGCAAACAAAACTCACTGGCTCAAATGTTATCAAAAAATGAACATAAGAGCAACATGATGAGAGGAATCACATATGTAAATCATAAGAACACTACTGCATTTGTTAGTAGTTGAACCCACTACCCCAAGGGAAATCCCTATGCAATCCATCTTCCTTCATGCTCCATGCACAGTATGGTTGCCAGTAGCTCTGATATTATTTTTTTGCTGAAAGAAAAGGGAAATCAGTTCTTTGTACCCACAGTTTCGCCCCAGACAAATTGGAAAGATACAGACTGGATTGGTGGTCTGCAAGACAGGTAGGAAATTGGCTCACAGACTGCACTCAGAGGGTTTTCATTCAGGTTGTCAGCCTGTCACATGTGAGATTAATCCTCCAGTGATCAATACTAGGACACACGCTGCTCAAAATCTTATTAAATGATCTGGACAATGGAATTGAAAGCACGCTCCCCAAGTCTGCTGATGACTGGCTGGTGAGATGGATAAGTCAGAAGGACAGACCATCTTACAGACAGACCTGGACTGACTGGAAGAGTCGGCTAGCTAGAACTCTATGAAATTTAAAAAATATCAAGTCCAAGTTCCTGCACATGGGATGACATAACCAAAGAGCCCAGTTGGGCTGCCAATTCTAGCCCAAAGGCTACAATCTGTAAGGCTGGAGAGCAACATTGCTGAAGAGGACCTGATGATCCTGGTGAACAACAAGCTGAACAGGAGTCAGAAGCAAAAAAAGACAAACCAGATTGTGGTCTGTATCTATGGATTGCTAGCAGAGATAGAGGCATGATCATCCCATTCTACTCAGCCCTTGTCAGGCCATACCTGGGGTCCAGTGTCTGGAAAGACACAGATAGACTTGAGGTCAAAGGAGGGCCACAAAGACAGTCAAAAGGCTGGAGAACAGTTGCATTGGGAGAGGTTTCATCTTGATATTAGGAAGATATTTTTTACAGCAAGAACAATCAATTACTAGAATAACTACCTCATGCCTGATGATACACCTACACAGAAAGCCAAATAACTGCCTATTAGTAGAGGAGTCTTATAATGATATCCATTCATTGTAATCAATCCATATTAGAATTATAGCATCGTAGAATCATAGAATGGTAGGATACGAAGGGACCTTTAGAGATCATCTAGTTCAACCCCTTTGCAGAAGCAGGTCCACCTAGATCAGGTCACATAAGAGTATGTCCAGGTGGATCTTGAAGACCTCTAAGGAAGGAGACTCCACAATCCCTCTGGGCAGCCTATGCCAGGGCTCCATCACTTGAACAGTGAAATAGTTTTTTCTTATGTTTAAATGAAACTTTTTGTGTTCTGGCTTTATCCCATTACCCCTTGTCCTGTTGCTAGCTACAACAGAAAAAAGAGACGTCCCAAACTCCTGACACCCACCTTTTAGATATTTTTAAATATTAATAAGATCCCCTCTCAGTCTCCTCTTCTCTAGACTAAACAGCCTCAGTTTCCGCAGCCTTTCCTCGAATGAAAGATTAATATATTTCAAAGTAAAAGGACTACAGACATCTCAGAGAGCTTTGTCATTCAATCCTGTGAATCCTATTTTCATCCAGCTTACAGAAATTAGTTACTAACAAAAGCTGTGTGAGCATTCACTTGTTTAATTAAAATTATATGAGTCTGTGCTCCAAGCTACCAGTGTGAATGATACGGCTAACATAACAATCCAAAACTGAAAAAAGACTAAATTCTTAAGATAACATCAACTGACCTAGTTGTCATAGGTCAGATCTTGATCTCACTGACTAAATATCTCTTCTGACATGTGTGCAGGTACAGAGATTAGTGAAAATGTTAGTTTATTTAGAAGAAAAATGTTGAAGATCAAAAGATGAGTATTATGTGTTCAAAGTTTGTAACATTTTTCTTTAAAAAATACTAACAATGCTATATTGAAGCATTACATTGTTCCTAATACACATTTTATCACTGCTTTTAACTGGCATGTTTAATTTATAGCTAATATATTTCAATTAAATTCAGAACAAATACCTAGAAGACAATAAAATTGTTATCCTGCTAGACACAACATTTTAACTTCCTTCTTTTACAGGTAGCTGGTTGAAGTGGGTAAGAAGAAAACAGGAGCTCTAATATGACTTGATTTTATTTAAGTGTCAGTTATTGGTCAGTGTTCTGGAGATCCTCAATGTTTGACTGCAGGACTTGAGGGCTGTACTAAGCACTTATCTTCAGGAAAGCAATTTAAACCACATGCTAGCAATGGTTGCTGAGCTATGAAAGCCTCTAAATCTAGGGCTAGTTTACAAAGCTCCCTGTATGCCTAGACAAAGGCATTCAGACAACATCTGAAATTTCCTTGCCTAAGATTGTAGATGCCAAAGATGCCCTGTGATTCAAAGACAAACAGAGAGGCTCTCCACCACCTGAGAGGTCTCAAAAGCTATCTCTGCTCAGTTCCCTTTGACTGAGCAGTGGTCCTGACACCCTGTCCAATGGTTAAAGCAATCCATAGGGAAATGGGTTCCAGGTGCTCCTAGGCCTGGGGAGTCTGAAGTTGTATCTGCTCATTCTCAGTAGTAGTTTGCCTCGGTCCCAACCTTTGCCATAGGTCACAACAAAGCTGTGGACCCAGAGCACCACCAAACTGAGAGCTGAATGGCCAAAATAATGCCGCTCAGACCTTCCCTATCTAAAGAAACTGCAATATGTTCACATGATGACTTCCTGATGCTGAACAGTACTGTACAAGCAGGTATTTATAAAAGACTCCTCTAGACAGTCTACTTTATGTTTCTATATTGCCTTATATCTATACCATATTTCTGATTAGTGGTCTGTATCAAGGATGTTTTGCAATTCCATTTGTTAGCAAATTGCAATAACGAGATACTTGGGAAGAGGTCTAGCAACACACAGTTTGTGAGTTCCTTTAGCACCCATCACTGTGAAAACAGGGAAAAGGCACCTCTGGAGCAAGAGTTAAACCAAGAGTCCTGGAGCACGTACTTAGCTTTGCAAAGGTCTTCAGACTTATCACCTGATCTCCCTGTGCTTATCACCCATCTGTGAAACCAAACAACTGCTTCAGTACAGCTCATGAGTGTTGTGAAGGAAAAACCCATTTACAGTTTACAAAGCTTCATATATTATGGGAATGAGCACATCAGAAAAGCCTATGAATTAATGACTAAGGACTGTTTCTGCTGGTGTGATTACGTGCTCCTGCCTACATTACCTGTCATATGTAGTTACTGTCATTAAGGTACTCTCTGTTGTAACAGAGAAATGAGACCTAATGAAATTCATAGAAAAGAAATGTTCCTCATCAGCAGCTGCTCAACCAGAAACTCAGGTAAAGTGAACTAATGGAACTTTCTATTTTTAGTTTTGGATTTTTAAACGTAGAATGTTACAGATCACTACCTGCTTACACCACTGCATTTCTTACTAGCTAATAGCAACATTTCTCCTCACCGAGTCCAGGATTAACTCTTGTAGTTAAGGAAAATAAAGTAGCTAATTTACTTGTGATATTTAATTGACTTGGCATGAGCTATTTATGAGTAAAAGGTAAATGCAATTATTGTCAATTTCTGTGTGTTTCTCTAGCATGACCACTATGAAAAGCCAGAACTGTTTGCTTATCTGCTCGTACTTGGTACAATTACATTAGAAAATTGGACTTTTACAAAGGCAATATTCTACCATCATCCCTCTGTCTTCTGCAGTATTTGCATATGTAAATTCATTTATCCCTACATATGTTAATTGTGCAGATTTACTCTGAACCTTTACATCAACTATTGTGCTTATTATTTGGTAAGAACCCAGTTGTCAAAGATCAAGACACAAATGTCTTTGCTACATCTCATGCAGTCTACGGAAAAATTAAAATATACTGAGAGCCCCAGTTCTGTCAAAGGACAATTCTTTCCTGGGTAGCTTGTTTGATTTTGTATTCTCTTTAATGCCAGGCTTAGATGATGGGAGATTCAGGGAAGTGATTTAGGATTAAATAAAATAAAGCTTCTATTAAATGACAATTAGAAAGATGCCTCTGTGATGCCAGCCACAGTAGCCTACCAAATAGGCCAATAAGGCAAATGTTCTTAGAAAATGGCAAGAGGAAAGCTTTGTTTAAAGGAATTCCTGAACTTGCTTTCAAGTTTATCTTTAAAATAACTGCTTCTGGCATCAATCCCACATTAATTAAGGATTTGCTACTCCTGAAAACTGTCACACTTTAATTCACAGGGGATCTTTTGCTTCCAAACCTCCTTGCCAGATTTAATTCCTCCTCAGAAAGCCATTTTAATCAGGGGAAAAAAAAAAAAAAAGAAAAAGATACTTCTGTTTTTCTTCTGGAAAAGAAGTTACTGATGAGCTTTTACATTACAGTTATTTTCCCCAAGCATTAATAACTAATCAATAGTGAGTTTATTGTATGTATTTCTTGCACTAATCTGCAAAAGCTTCTACTCCTTGGTTCATTAACATCTTCAATATACTTGTTTATAACAAACAGGTGTTGCTCAATAGTCCTTTATTTAAAACCTAGGTATAAATTACAAGTATGGAATAGACACAGCTGCCAAAGTCACCTCAGAAAGTTGCAAAAGTGTGAGTTAAATAGGTAAATGGATGGAGGACCTATAACTTCAAAAGCCAGAGGTTCTCTCCAGTTGGTGACAGGTAAGAAAGTTGTTTTCTGGTACTTTGAGCTAGTGTAGACCAAACAAACTCATTCCAATCCCTTCTTCCCTCCAGTACACACCCCTAAGTGTCCTGTACCCCTGAGATCTAACTGTGAAGGTCCTTCTTTAATCATTTCTGGTGAGAATGGAAGTTCACTTGAGCTCACTGCACTTACTGAGCCCTTGTGGAACCAGTTTCTGCACCATTCTTACAATGACCTCTCCACACTGCTGCTGAATTCCAAAGGGTCAGTGCTGCAGAGTGTGGTGGCAGAAAGCAAGGTGAGTCCTCAACTTTACTGATGACAATTGAATCTAATGTCATGCCCCTGTGACTTCTTTCCTTTTTGCAAACTGCATGTTGAGGCCACACTATCTATTCCACGATTTGACTTTAGTAATTTTCAATATTTTGAAATCAGCTGGAAGACTCCTGCCTATTTCTGTAGCACTAGAACTAGGCTCTATAGTTCACCTAATACGAAATGTAAATATATGATATGTAATTAGGTATGTTTCTCTAGGAGGAAAAAAACAAACAGTCCTGATGTAAAAGTATGTGCAGCAATGTCACAGGTTAAAAACAGTCCAGCAGGCACTTAATGACGTGTTTCAATCTTAGAACTTCAATCATTTTTCAAGTAGCTTCAGACACAAAAGTAGACTGAATTGGGATAAGTACAATGTGCCAGGAAGAGTACAGACCTGTACATATTGAAACCTGATGTTCTTTGATGATCTGCTGCATCATCTCAGACTGAGTTTCAATTCTTCATCCCTGTTTTATCTTTTACCCTTTACCTGCTGAGATCTGTAAGCTCTTAGGAACAGGGACAAGCTACAAACTGTCTTTCGTGCTATACCTTCAAGCACAAGAAAGCACCAGCATGGTTCAGTTTACTTTGAGGCCTCTAAGAGCCAAAGCATAAATGTATAATAATGATGTGGTCTATATTTGGAATGTAGAATAATAGTTTATTTGGGGTTAGCAACTGTTTAAAAAATAGATAGATACTTAAAATCGAAATAATGGGATTTTAGTGTGTTTTCAGTAGTTGGAAAAGGTTCATTAGACTGGGTGCTGGTATTGGTTGGCCAAATACTGAACTGCTTCTCTTGATTTGACATATCTTTTCATGGCATGGGAATAAATAAGAACGACAAGTTTTATTTTTAATCTCTTAAACTCACATTAACTGTGCAAAGTGAACCTTCATCAGTTCTGTTGTATTTTGTAAAGGGCTGAAACAGAATAACCTCAACTGAGGAACTGGAAATAAGAATATCTTCTGAGTAAGATGTCCTCAGCAAAAAAAAAAAAAATTAGATTAAAAGACTAGAAGAAAGAGATCAAGGCAGGTATTGACAGTAGTGTTTGAACAGAGAGAGATCTGCCTTTATACTCAGCCCTTAATATGTCTTTCAAAATCAAAGCAAGGTGGGATATGCTGAAGAGTTTGAAAGAGTGTGTGTATCCGTAAAATAGTTTCTCCTTTTAAGAGTTATGTTGGTGGCTTGAGAAGAAGGGTGCCCTCCACCCTTGACAGAGAGAAGGCTTACATCCTTTTCTAGAAGGTGTTTTGACATCTCCTAGAGTGTAGTTATCACTTAAGTTTTATGTAACAACAGACTCCTTAAAATCCAGATTTATTCTTTACTCCTTACAGTGGAAATCATTGCCTCAAAAATCCTTCTGATTTCAAAGTTGTTTTGCATAAGATTGGGAAGACGAAGGCAAATTAGTTCCACTTTGTCAAGCTTGAGTTATTCCGAGGCAGTTTAACAAAGGCTCTTTAAGCAGAAGAAATATCCTTGTTTCACAGAGGAGCACAGCAAAGCTTCCCTTCGTTCTTTAGTGTTCAGAAACCTGCCTGTTAACTATTAACATCTACCGTGGGACATCCAGTCTGCGCCAGAGTAACTCCCATCCAGAAACAGCTCTTGCCCTCCTCCCCTCATGAGTCCTTTAGCAATTCCTAATTAACACCCTGCAAAGGAGTTGAGCCATTTTAAACCCAAGGTCAAGGGAAACTCTGATAACTAAGAAAATCACATGGCTGCTTTAGGGCTTTTCCTTAGCAGGATCAAGCTGGGCAGAGGAAGAGGGCAGCCCTAGCCAGCCTGAGGCTGTCAGCAGGGCTTGGGCCTCCCTCCCACTGCAGCCCCCAGTAACCCCAGCAACCTATCAGCGGGCCTCAGCCATGCAAAAGACTTTCTGGCTGGCAGCTCTGCGGAGGGTTTCCATGGCCACTCGCTCCACGACCACCAGGTCCATGACCTGGCTCCTGGTGGGGAGGCTTTGTGCAGCGGCCCAGTAGGGCAGGCAAGGGTAGCAGTTCCCAGTGCCCTGCCTGCCATCTCTCCTCTCTCTGATGGGCTCCTCCCCACCTGTGTCCCTTAACATTTGCCACTTCATTCTCAGTTACCTATTTCTTCCCTCATCTTTTTTTTTTCTTTCTTTCCATGGGTTTTGAAAAATTCAGCTTACGAAGAGAAAACACTCTACCTTTCCCAGCACTCCCAATGCAGGCTGCGAGGCTCGTACCTGGAGTAGTTAAGCCATCCCACAAAAAGTTTTTTAAAAAACCCTAAACCCACAAGCTCAATAAAATAGATTGTTTTGTGACTGAATCAGTCTCTTTGGAGATGTCATCATCCCTGTGGCCAATCAGATCCCAGCCCTTGTTGTCTGCATGGTGAGAGGACTGGATCTGGAGGGCATTGTCCCCACAGAAGTGTTCCTATGAACTCCAGCAGCCCCAGACCCCAAGTGCCAGCCTTCACTCAAAGGTGGACACATGGAAAGGATATTCCACAACAGGCAGCTACCACATGCACATAGTCAAGGGGACATGCCAAGGACTACTCAGAGGCAGGCTGAAAGCCTGATCTTTTGCCCTCTACTTACTTCCAGGGCTGATACATAATGTATTGAAAGGTGAAGCCAGGCTTCATCCCTATTAATCCCTTAGGGATGGGAAATCTGAGATTAGTTTTGATTTGGAAATAGGGCTGACAGTATTTTGAGGAGAAAATCTATCCTGAGCAAACACAAAAAGGGAAAACTTTTTTTCTGCTTTGGTAAGGACCTAGTTTCAAGGATGTTTCATTATAGCTGTGCTCTATTCACAAATTAGTTTTCAGTGAAATATATTTCTTTGAAAGATTTGCATGTCAAAAAATGTCACATTTATTTTGTATGTTTTCCTTACATGCAAGGGAAGAAACTGCTCCATACAATTTCTCCAGCTAGTAGTACTCTTTTTATAGCATTTACTATTTGGATGCCATGACCCATGAAAAAGAACCCATTTATTCCATCTTTCAACAAATCTCTTCCCTCATTTCTAAGCAGTTGTGTCCCTAAGCTTGCAAACTACTCTTTGTGGAAATACAAATGCGTGTGAAACAGCTTGCAGGTTAATGGCTCACTTTGGAAATCTGCTGCCGGAAGGTAAAAAAAATTGTAAGATTGATGGACCTTAAAGCATATTTTCGATTGTCATTGCTGTTATTACTGAAGAGTGCTCACAGGAGTACCATTTTACAAATAAGCAGTAATGCCTGCAATGGAGGAATTTATATTTAAGTATTTGCCTGTATAGGAGCTTTCATTCCAGGAACTCAGGCCTTAAAGTACTTATGAGTTTCCTCTTGCAGTCATAAATACAGAGGAGGAAATGAAGCCTCAGAGAATTGAAGCCTGTTCCACAAACCTTACATAAGGGCTTTGCAGGGCTACCTTCAGAAAGCTTGGTCCTAGGCACACAGATGCTGCTACTGCTCAGGAAGAGCAGAGTCCAGCATGTTAGCAGTGCACAACACAGCTCTGCATCACATCCTGCAGACATGCCTGTGCACAAAGCAGCAAACACAGCCTTTTGAAGCCTGTTCAGACTGGAGAGCCTTGCTTTTGTATGGCTCTACCTCTCTGCCAGATTCAAAGGACCTAAAGCTCCTGCAGACTCCAGCAGCCCCAGACAGCTCTAGTATTCAGCAATCTTTTCTAAATGACTTCAAAGTCACACTTCTTTGAGAGTTATCTTTATCATGTTCAGACTTTCTCGGTTTAAAATATGTCCCCGGGCAGTTTGTATTGGGTTTAAGTGGCAAGGTTTTAGTAGCTGGGAGGCTCCAGGAGTATATTCTCTGCAAAGACAGCAGAAGCTGCCCCCATGTTGGACAGCGCCAGTTCCAGCAGACTCCAAGATGGACCCACTGCTGCCCAAGGCTGAGTCCATCACCAATGCTGTGATAACAGATTTTACAAAGAGTAGGAAATGCTGCACAGGAGCTATGTGAGAGAGGATTGTGAAAAATGTGAGAGGAACAGACCTGCAAAAAGTCAGGTAAGTGAAGAAGGAGGAGGATGCAATGCTTCAGGTGCCAGAGCAGAGATTCCCCTGCAGTCTTTGGAGAAGATTACAATGCAATAGGTTGTTTCCCTGCAGCCCATGGAGGTCCAGAGTGGAGTAAATATTCACCCCGTAGCCCATGGAGAGCCCATGGAGAGCCCATGCCAGAGATGGCTCCTGGTAGGATCTGTGGCCTCACTGAGGACCAATACTGGCCAGCCCACTCCTGTAGGGCTGTACCCTGTGGGAAGGACCCATGCTGGTGCAGTACTAGAAGAATTGCAGGTTCCAAAGATGTTCTAATCCTGCTCTGTCAGCTGCCATATCACACAATGCAAACAGAATATTGAGCACTAGATATATAAATCTAACTGCACCATAACTCCTGAAGTGTGAAAAATATGTGGGTGGAGAAGTAATCCTGATTTTTTTGTGCTATGCTCAGTAAATTCACTCTTAGTGAGTCCTTAGAAGCTTTGGTCAATGTACTCTTGCAGTTCTTTTCTCTTTCTACAAGGGTGTTCCTGAAAGAAAGCCTTTCCATGTAGTGTACTCAATGTCAAAGGGCAAGCCAAGCATCCTAAAAGCATCAGAGCTGTAAGATTTTTTTTATTTGATTCTCAAAGAGGGCACAGAAGCCCTTGCTGACCCTCTCACTGGCATTTTCACGCCTACACAAAGCCAGCCAGGACCATGGGCCTCTGTGACAGGCACTTACTCAGTTATCCGTAACTGACTGCCTCTTCTAAACCTGCCTCCATGCACCAGAGACTCCTTATATTCTCTCTGAGCCAGAAAAAAACAAATTCTCTGAAGGTGGAGCTGTCATTTGCAACTCCCTGGACCTTTATCATTTTGAAATTGCCACTTTCCAAAGTGGTCTTACTTTTCCCATGAAATCTCTTCACTTTGTAACCTCAGCAAACAAGCAAGACCTGTAAACTTTCCTACAACAGCCTTGCTCCAAAAAAACCCCACCCTATTTTCAAAGCTCTCTGAACAAATTTTACAAGTTTAAATTCTAAATAGCATTGTGTGTTGTGATCTTAACAAGAAAAAAGCAAGAACATCTCTAAACTTTCCCTGATAGAAAGCTCACCGTGTCTCTGCAAGCTGCTCCTGAACAGAACAGTACACAACAACATCCTCCTGCAGCTGTGAGAGAACATGGAGGTGAAGGTCACAGGTACCAGAAGTCCTGGTTAAGAGACTCACAGGGATCATGCAATGACAATATCAATTAATTCTATATCTGCGGAACACAGCTTAAAAGGGACCTCCTGAGACACTGCGTCTAGTTCTTAATTGTCACAGGAGATATGACACCTTGAGACTTTTTCATAAATGCATAAAGTTCAGTCTCAGAACTTGTTTGGTTATTTGCCCATATGACCCTTAGAAGGTGGCTCCTCTAAAGCCAGACTGCTCTGATAGTTAAAAATCATCTTAGAATATCCTGCAGTTAATATGCTCTTGCTTTTTTGCCAACATTATCCCATCTTCTTTCCCCTTGTAACTATAGATTCATCACAAACTGTTGGTGTATGTACTAGATAGAGGCATACACCATTCACCAATCTACCAGTTTCCTTGGTAGAATGAAAGTCATGCTAGGGTCAGTTGAAATAACATTCCACAGTGCAAATATTTACAAGCAAAATAAGGAAAGAGAGCCAACAACTGACAACTGAATGGTATGGATGATCACAGTGTAGTGCTCAAGCCTGTCTCCAAGCACGGTTAAATTTAAAGCTTCTGTGATCTAGTGGATCATGTTTCTAATATATGGATCTGTGGGATTTGCAGCAGTGTGTGTCAATCATGATCTGTGTAAAAGTATTAAAGTATGTGACTCTCCTCAGAGAAAGCTAACAGGATCTGACTCAGCTCTTTTGCTTAAAAAAATGTAAGCCCATGATCAACAGTATTGATGTATAGGCTCATTATTTTAACTGATATTGAAAGTTGCTACAGCAGGTTGATATTTTGCAGCTAAGTGATTCTTTGTTTTTAAAAAATATTTTAAATGTTTTTTAAGTGGCTGAATAAAAAATGAAGTTTATGCTATTTTGGCATCCGTGTAGTACTTTTAGTACTTTTGCTTCTAAGAGAATTTAGTGCTTATAAAAGAGAGAAGTTGACAGCCAACATCTCCCTTCATTCACAGATCAGGTACATTGGGAGCATCTGGCATGTTCTGAGCTTTTGAAGATGATTATCCACTTTGAAGTTTGTCTTTTTTGTCAATGAAGCCATCATTTTCATTTCTGTTGGTGGAAACCATGAGCTACTTTGAAGTTTTATATTCTGACATTATTAGCGCTACTTTAAATCTTATAAAGACACTTTAAAAAAGAAAAAAAAAGTACCTTGTCATTAATCCCTGTGAGAATATTCAGTGTGGGTGTTTATTTTATTTCTATGTTTTGGAGTAATGGCCCATTTTTTTCTGTAGAGCATGGTCTGAAAGACAGATATAGCCTCACAAATCATTTAGAGTAAATAGAACATCTTCTCATGTGGTTTTATTCATATTTTCCCACATATGTTATGTGTGGTGGTGTATCATGTGGTGGTATATGAGTGCATTGATCTCAATTAGACAAAGCAGATAGAGGTATCAATTGCTAAATCTAAAGTACCATGGCATCTGAGAACAAACTAGAAAAAAAAAAAAATAGAAAAAGAGAGAAAAAAAAGTCCTAAATAATTTTACTAGTTCAAATGTGACATATTGCCAAACTTCAGGATGACTATCAGATCCCTCTGTTTAATCAAAGTCTTTTTATTTAACTGCAGTACATCAGATTACTGACATGTATTCGGTTTTAACATGAATTGTTTGAGTATGGGAACACAGAGGTTTGTCTTGGTTTCTACTGACATTTACAAGATAATTGAAATGCATTTCAGCTAGGTCAAAAGGAAAGACATTCATCTGAGAAAAGATAGTTCATGTGTGACATGAGACAATAAGAATACAGGAAATTCCATTTAAACATGTGAAAACTTATTTTTTTACTATGGGGTAGTTAAAGACTGGAGCTAAATTCTTATTTCTGTTCTGAAACTCCAATTTAAAAACAACGTTTGAAACTCAGTGGGGATTCGAAAAGAGGTACACAGGTGATCAGTCACCTGCCAAAAAAAATAATTCATAATCAGAACTCTTTCTGCTTGGTTTACTGACAAAATGTTTTGCTTGTAGTCCTACAAACTCAGGCAGCAGGGTTTTCTAGTGGTGGAGAGCTTTATAATATAACATTTTTAAAAAGGAAGACTGAATAGCTGTTTCAAAAAAAAAAAAATCAGACTAGAAAGAAGGTGAACTTTTAAATAAAAAGAAGGACTTAGCATTTGGATAAGTTAAATCCTATGAGAGTGCTATGATTTGTGTAATGCAGAAAATAATCCTGAATTATCATTTCTAGTCCTAAAATACACTATCTAGCAGCAAGCATTGAAACTGAAAATGTCTGGACCTTTTCTTTCTTGGTACATCTACCCAAATAGTTGAGAATCATGGCCTCACCTCATTTGAAAATCTTGCAGAAGTAAATTAGAAGTATGGCATGGTAGACTATAGACAGATGATATTTACAGACTCTAGGTAGGCTGCAGAAAAATGGTCTTTGTATCTTTAAAATACTGAACCTCTGAGGTGCTGCAGGCTCAAGGTAGTGTATGTCTGTCTGACTATATGTGTGATCACATTACGGCATGCCCCATTTCCAAACTTGTGATTGCTATTAGCAGATCATGTTTGCTTGGTATTATGACTTACATACAAAATCAGTCCAAGGATATTACAGGGTGTTGATCTATCCGAGTAGAAAAATGGGACGTTCAGTAATGCCAAGACATGAATAAAAATGGAAGGAGTAGTTCAGTGTATAGGGACTCAAATCTAATGGCATATGAGGGTCACTCAAATTCTCTAGATAAGATCAGAGCAGGAAATGAATGAAAGGCTTATTCCTGCACAAAGAGACCATTATTTTCAGAGATACAAGTATTACACAAAGCAAGTAGGCAAAGTTTCACTCCCACATTTCTTTCATTACTCATACCTAACACCTGCTAGTTAACCAACATCCATTTTTCATACTGGCCTGCTCCAGTTCCACTGAACTTTAATGTCAGTAAAACAATCTCTCACTTCATGTTACCTTACACAGATAAAAATGGTAGCACTGCCAAAGCCATGCAACCTGAATTCAGAAGTACTTATCAACAGCAGGATGTATCCTGTCCTCAACCCAAATGGGCGACAAGTTTGCCATCAAATTAGGGAAAAGAAGGCAGATGTCTAACTACACCCAGAAACAACATGTGTGTAGGGCTTCAATAGAACAGTGCCCTGGAAGTAAACAAACCTTCAACAAGCAGAGTGGCTATTTCTAGCTTGGAATGTAAGTAGGACATCAAATTTCCATAGCACTACCCTACCATTCTATGATTCTATGATTCCTCATGGAATAGTTACAGTAAATGCAAAATCACCATTTTATGTCTTGCCTGGAAAAGATCATATATAGCATCTGAGCACACGTTTGCACTGAAATGACCCTTGACAGACTCACAGGGACTGTTGTCTTATTAATTTCCACCACAACTACCTACAGCAGAATATTCTCAAAATCATCTGCACAGTTATTGCACCAGCTTGTGAGAACTTGACAGACTGCAGCATGACTGTAAGTCGCTTTGTTCTGGAGACCTAACACTCTAAATCAATGTAACTCCGATGAATTTAAGGAAGCTACAGTGACTTACACTGTTTGAGAGTATAACTACGCTAATTTAGAGGATCACAACATAGATAAATTGCAATACCTTTTACTACATGTTATGGCATCATGTAGTATATAGCAGAAAGTTGCTGAAAGAAGTTGCTGATGAGGTAGAGAAAAGGGTTCTATACACATCTGCATCTGCTGAATAGAAAAAACTGGAGGATACCCTTGTTTCGTAGTGTGGCCAAACAAAATATGGTTAGACACATTTATTCTGTAGTCTCTAACCATACTGACAGGACTCTGATGAATCAGAATTGCTCCAAGCACAATATTTTCCTTTTTTTTTTACTGCCAGTGACTCTCCGCATAAGCTGTCTTTCATGCCCTAATTCTTTGTGCTGGTCTGTATGCACTCTGGGCTGTGATGCTTTGACATGCTAATGAATTCTGCTGTGCTGTTAATAACTCAAGGCTACAGGACACCCAGTGATATCATCATTACCAGCCTGTGTATGATTGTTTATCTTCTTGCCAAATTTTAGTCTAGTATTTTCAGCTGGGAATAAATAACTTGCCCATCTTGGAGCACAGGTAAGGAATATGGGGCTAGATCCCTGCATTACGCTGACCTACATTGCTTGTGACAGCTAAGGCACATGACTTGTATGTTGGGAGTATAAGTTTAACAAGGTCATCCGCTTGCAGGCAACTCTTCACTGTTTTATATTGTTTTTTTCAAATGAACTTTGTGTTGGGAGGAAGGAAGGGAGAAAAAATGTGTTTGCTGAATATGGGCAAAGCAAGGCAAATTTAACACAAGTGTCCCCAGGTAGCAACACCAGCCTGCCCCTGACCTGATGGAGCTGAAGGAATAGGGCAGCTTTTGTGACAGCCTGTGCCTTTACTTCAGAAAGTCAGCCCCTCCTGGCTAAGTTTTCATTGCTCCCCTCCTGCATTGAGACTGAGAGCCTACATTCATTTCACATGAGCCCAGACTCCCATATCAGTACTTTTATAGCAAGTCTGACCTATTAAAACAGCACATAATTATTAACATTAAACCCTACCATTCCCACTGAGATGTTATCACCGCAGTTTTCTGTTAGGAAGGACATGAAAGAGGCTGTGCCCAGTGCCACACAGTGACTTTGACAGTCAAAAGGCCTTGCTTTTATCAGGTGGTCATAATTTTCCAAGAGCTTTTTGATGAAGGTGGGCACTTTCATACCCATTGCAAGAGTGGGTATAAAGAAGCCCTTGAAGGGGAAGGGATTTTCCCACCTACATGCATGTCTACATGGGTCCCATTCACTTTCCCAGGTCTCATGTTGGTTTGCACATGCAATCTCACCAGCTTGCCTCAGAGGCCATGGTCTTGCTTCAAGACCATGATAAACTGAGGTGCCTCCTAAGATCCACAGCATCATGGAAGATTGTAAGAATAGGGCATACATTGTACCTTCCAAGATTCAGCAGTCCAGAGAAGCTTCTCCTCAAAAAGCTGCAATAGTAATTTCTTCTGTTGGTAGTTTTATCTTCTACAAATTCATGGAGTGAACTCATCATTTAGTATCCACAGTACTCTATGGAGTGTTTTCTACCATTTGGCCATGTGCTATATGAAAAGTAAATATTTTTGACTGTTTGGAGTTGAATAGTGTGGAACACAACAAGCTGCTTTTATAGCTACAGATTTCTGAATTATGAGAAACAGTGACTAACACTTCATGCTTAATCTCTTCTTGTCACTCAGACTTTGTAGACCAGTACGATACCACTCCCTCTCCTCAAGTTGTCTCTTTTCTACTTTGAAGACTCTTGTATCATAGAGGTGCCATTTCTTTGATCTCTTCTGCTTCCCTTCTTTGACTCTTCCACGTCCTTGTGGTAACAGAGGGGTTTGAAGAGCCTGCAGTGTTGAAGGTGTGAGCGCATTATGGATTTATTTGGCAATCACAGAATCATAGAACCATTTCAGTCGGAAAGGACCTTTAAGATTATCGAGTCCAAACACTAACCTCACACTACCAAGTATACCACTAAACTATGTCCCTCAGCACCTCATCTGTTTTTCTTTTAAATGTCTCCAGAGACAGGGACTCCACTACCTTCCTGGGCAGCCTGTTCCAGTGTCTAACAACCCTCTCAGTCAAGAAGTTCTTCCTAATCTAAATGTCCTCTGGCGCAACCTGAGGCCATTTTCCTCTTGCTCTACATCCTTCACCACCTTCATTGCCCATCTCTGGACACTCTCCAGCACCTCAGTGTCCCTCTCAGATTAAGGGGCCCAACACTGAACACAGAATTCAAGGTGTGGTCTCACCAGTGCTCGGTACTGGGGGATAATCACTTCCGTAGTCCTGCTGGCCACACTATTGTTGATACAAGCCAGGATGCCATTGGCCTTCTTGGCCAGCTGGGTACACTGCTGGCTCACGTTCAACCATCTCTCAACCAACAACCCCAGATCCTTTTCCATTGGACAGCTCTCCAGTCACTCCTCCTCAAGCCTGTAGCATGGTCTGGGGTTGTTGTGGCCCAGGTACAGGACTCAGTACTTGGCCTTGCTGAACCTCATTCAATTGGCCTCAGCCCATCGATTCAGATTGTCCAGGGCCCTCTGAAGAGCCTTTCTGTCCTCAAGCAGGTCTACACTTCTGCACAGATTCATATCACCCACAAACCTACTGAGGGTGCACTGGATCCCCTCATCCAGATCATTGCTAAAGATGTTAAACAAAACAGGCATCTAGTCCTGGAGAACACCACTGGTGATCAGACAACAACTGGATTTAACTCCATTTCCCACCAATGTCTGGGCCTGGCCATCCAGACAGTTTTCCACCCAACAAAGAATACATCTGTCCAAGCCATGGGCAGCCAGTTTCTCCATAAAGATGCTATGGGAAACAGTGTTGAAGTCCAGGTAGGCCACTTCCACAGCTTTTCCCTCAATCACTAAGCAGGTCCAATGGAATGATGCTTTTTGTATTGTTTTCTATTTCTTTCCTAATTTTAAATAGTTTCTTTGCCTTTCTTTAAAAGAAAAAAATGGGTGTATTACAGGAGCCTCTACTATGGTGAACACTGACACAAATGATACATTACAGTAATACCATCTTGATGGATGGTGGGATGATGTGCTGTCTGAACTAATGATTAGAAGAGTTGCATTTCCCAGTTTAATGAGACACAATGATGTAAGCAGATTTGACAGTTCTTTCTTGAGAGGCTCCCTGCCTGTTGAAAGGCTTCTTTGCCTAATGCTGTGGAAGACAGAGAGACGTCATTTACGTGGGTGTTTTCTTGCTCTGCAGGCAGCCAATTATTGCCTATCACATCTCACACAGCTGCTATTTTGCACACACAAGCCCAGGCAGATGTCACATCCTATTTTCACAACTCCAGCCATCTAATCAAGGCAAACATGGAAAATGCAATATTCCAGGCCTCACAGGTAGAGTCTGTGTTACTACCAATTATAATATTCTTCCCTATGTTACTGAGAAGTCTAACCATTAACAGTAATATAAACATGTAGCTAATGAGTTACTGAGCAGCAAGGCACATGTGCAAATTCTTATCTTATTATTCTTATTTTAACTTTTAGCCATGTGTGAAGAAATGGGTTTTATTTCTAAATACTGAATATAGTAAAGGGCTCAAGTTAATGTTTTAACCTATTCTTAGAGCTCAAAAAGTACTAATTCAGATTTCTGGTCTGGGAGTATCTTGGCTTCTAATCACTGCATTGTACTCTGTAAACAAGTGCCCCAATTGGGTGCCAGGTGCCCACCAAGTCTTTCTATCACTCCCCCTCCTAAACTGGACAGGGGAGAGAGAAATATAACTAGAGGTTTACGAGTTGAGATAAGGACAGAGAAGTCACTCAACAATTACTGTCACAGGCAAAATAGATTCAGCTTGGGGAGAAATGGTTTGGTTTATTAACAATCAATCAAAACAGAGTAGGGAAATGAAAAATTAAAACTGAATCTTAAAACACCTCCCCACACCCCTCCCTTCTTGAGTCTCTACCTCCTTCCCTTCAGCGGTGCAGAGGGATGGGGAATGGGGTTACAGTCAATTCATCACAGGCAGACTTTGCTGCTGCTCCCTGTCAGGGGGAGGCCTCCTCACACCTCCCACTGCTACACTGGGGAGGCCCTCCCATGGGAGGTAGTTCTCCATCAACTTCTCCAACATGGGTCCCTACTACAGGTTACAGTTCTTCACAAACTGGCCCAGTGTGGGTCCTACCCACCAGGGAACAGTCCTTCAGGAAGAAACTGTCCCATGAGGTCACAAGTCCTGACAGCAAACCTGCTCTAGTGTGAGCACATATATAGATTTTTAGACATTATCAAGATAACATCAGTGTACAAGGATTTTGTTTCCTTTTTTTCAACAAAATATATTGCTTCCCCGCAAAGATTTTGTCAAATAACTTCAAAGACTTCCATGGTGAAATTAAATTGAAAGGGAGACAGACTGCTTTATTGTCTTGCTCCACTGGCTGAGTGGAATAAAGAGAATCTTAGTTCAATTGTTATTACTGATAACAATAATGTAATCCACAAAAGCCCTTTCCATTGAGAAAATGTGATTTAAAGTTTTCAAATACAGCAAAACAGAGAAGATCATTCAGTTCTACCTGTGCTGATATGTAAAGCCAATGTACCTGTGGAAGCTGTGACTGAAGAGCATTATTGTGCTGTCTACTCTGATTTTATAAACTCCTCTGCCCCTGACTCTAGGGAATTTATGTGTCCATTATCTGTAGATGTTCTTGTTCTATGCAAATTTGCATTACAGGGTAGTAATACACTTAGGGTTGTAAAATGCACCCTGTAGCAAATGTAGGGTGAAAGTCTACACATCTCTGACCTAATTTGCCTTTTTGATTACAAAATCAGAGACCTGTAGCTCTTTAGCTGTTTAGAGAGGACCTTATCAACACTTATAAATACATAACAGATGGGTGTCAAGAGGATGAGGTGAGTCTTTTTTCTGCAGCATCCAGTGAAAGGACAAGGGGCAACGGACACCATCTGCAATATCAGAAGTTCCACTTAAAAGTGAGGAGAAACTTCTTTCCTTTAAGGGTGAGGGAGCCCTGGCACAGGCTGCCCAGGGAGGTTGTGAAGTCTCCTCTGGAGGTTTTCAAACCCTCCTGGACACGTTCCTGTGCGACCTGATCAAAGGGAACCTGCTTTATCAGGGGGTTGGACTAGATGATCTCTAGAGGTCCTTTCCAACCCTACCATTCTATGATTATGTGACAAAGCTTTTTTTTCTTTCTCTTACATATTAGTTAAGGATACCTCTAAAAATCAGTTGGAAACCCAATTGATTCTCAGGATTTTGAATGATGCCAGCTTTTGAACTGCCTTTTCTCTCTCTTGCATTGTCAGTAGAGTACTCAAACCATGCTGGTATTTTTTATAGCTTATGTCATCATGATACATTGCATCTTCATTAAAGTGAGTAATAAATAGGCAGATCTTTGTAAAAGTCTTTGAATCATATTGTAACAACTCTGGAGTAACTCAATGATGAATGAGTTTACATGTTTGTGTTACACAGGATGAATAACTGCACGATAGTGACTTATACCTGTCCTCTGAAACAGCCTTGTGCAATGGGAAAGTGCAGCTCTGATCATTAGGATCCCTAAAACTGAGATAGGCAGAAGAATGACAGAAGTTTTTCCTTTGTGGCAACTGTCAGATACCTCATGAATTATTACTTTGATTAAATTACTTAGGTCTCACATGGATTACTAGAGGTGTACAGGGGAAGACCATATTAGGTGTGGTTATCACCACTGTTAATCACATGGAATTTGACCTTCAATTGGTGTCAATCGGTCCAGGCTCACTGAAGAAGTTAAGAAACACTCATTGATGGCAGCTGAGGAGCAGATGTGTGTTGTACAAGACAAATAAGTTCTCATGGAAATTATTACATGACTATGTCAAGCTATTTCCATGCCACAGGCATGAATAAAATTGAAGAAATGAATGTTACAAAATAAAGCCAACATTGGTAAGCTTTTCATTCCTTCCTTTTTTTATACCCAGTGAAAAACAGAAACTACTGGGCCTCCTGAACCTGTTAACTGGAGACATATGAATCCTGTCTGTCAGGCAAAAGCATATAGCTTGTCCTGGGAGAAGAAACTGTCCAGAATTCATCATTCTCAAGGTAAAGGTACATTGCAATGACATGTTGCACAAGTAGAGCAGTTGAGCACTCTAGCTGGAAAGATGCACCTTTTTCTTCAGTAGTAGTTACAGAAAGACATCTTGAGGCAAGACATCCCCATTGAATTGAAGGGTGTGAGGTAGGTGGCTGAGAGGCTAAGCACTGTCATCTACAGACGTATTGCATTGGTTTTATACCACAAAAAATATCACACTCTGTCAAAACTAGCATTTGGTTTGCATCAAAACGGAGTGTTTCCAGGATTGTTTCCCTAAAGAGACAGGGAAGAGTAGACAGAATTTCTTCAAATGTCTCTGAAGTGATAGTGAAATGCAATGACATTTGCAAAGTAAGACAGATGGTTAGGTCAGAACTTGAAGGGCAGGACTTGTCATGCCAAAGCTCAGCAAGTGTATTGAAGTCATGTCAGATATCAAACCTTGAGAATATGGTCTAGTAACATATTAAGTTATCATTCTGGAAGGGGATATAGACTCAGTGACAATACCTCATTTCTTGGCTTTTCTTTCTGTGATAACAGTCTCAATCAAATGCACTTTATCTCTTGGCATCACTGCATCCTTGATAGCTGGCACCCTGCTAAGCTATGGGTGAAGCTGACAGACAAAGATCTTTGAGGTAGGGTGAACCTGTTGAACATTCTCACTGCAGACTGCCTCTGCTTTTCCTGAGCATTAAAATGCAGTCTTCACTGGGAGAAATACTTCCAATATGAGAAGAATTCTTAAATCTAAAATAAATTATCCTTGAAATTCAATAAGTGCTCATCAGTTTAGATAATTGCATGTTTGGACATTTACAGAAACATGTTATCCTTTCTTATGGATGATATGGAACATTCATTTTCTGAAGATAATAGAGCAACATGATTTTTCTAAAAGTGTGCTTGCAAATAATAAGGTAAATTCTGCTCTTGATACTGCTTTCCATTAGGATGAAAGGCAGCCATGCATTCAAATTTACTGTAAGGACACCTGTCGTACTTGATGCCACTGTTAAAAATTACACTTTTAAGAAAATCTGCCTTCTTTTGGAACAAAAACATGATTTGAAACAAAGCCTGTGGACAAAAAAAAAAAAAAAAAAAAAAGTGTGCTTTACTGCTGCCATCTCCTGACGCCCAGTGAAATTGCAGGCTTTCAAAAGAATTGAAACGTTATTTCGTCCTAATGTGCTTTCCAGTAAATGTAATTGCATCGGTGATAAAACAGAGTAGGATTACAGATGTATGCCTTTGATTTACACAGAATATTTAACAAAGGGAACCGTGTTTGTCTGAAGTTCACTCACACCACAGACTCCAAGATGGGAAGGGCAGGACCTGAATTTCATTCTGAATCTTTTGGGTTTTATGCACCCCAATAGGAGAATGAAGCTAGAAAGAAAGAGAAGGCTTAGTGTACTCTTTTAAAATTCTTTTTCTTAATCTTTATGATCTAAAGTTATCTTCTTGGTCAAAGAGTTGGGCTGATGAACACATTTCTAAAGGAAACTGTGTTGCTGGTCACCAACCACCCGCATACATTTTTTCTCCATTGGGAGCATAATGGCACAGTAAAACCACCTCACTAGAGAAGGAAGTAAAAGAGAAGAAGAAAAAAAAAAGCATAAAAACTGAAGCACTCTTACCACAGGGAGGGAGAAAGTCCATGGATTAACTATACTTATTCACTAGTTTCCTAGCAGTATTGACTGTGTAGGGCTCGGATACCATCATATGATATGAAATCTTAAGATGAGTATAGGTGGTGTGAATGTTATACAAAGGACACTACACTGAAGTATCCCTCACGATTAGATACTGCACCATGGAGGCTTCCACAGTATCCATTTCCCATGTCCTGCTCAGACATTTGGACTCAGAATCACAGAATCTTCAGGGCTGGAAAGGACCTTGAAAGACCATCTAGTCCAACCCCCCTGCCAGAGCAGGACCACCTAGAGTAGGTCACATAGGAACTCGTCCAGGTGGGTTTTGAATGTTTCCAGAGAAGGAGACTCCACAACCCATCTGGGCAGCCTGTTCCAGTGCTCCCTCACCCTCACAGTGAAGAAATTCTTCCTGGTATTTCTTTGGAACCTCTCATGTTCCAGCTTATATCCATTGTCCCTTGTTCTACCATTGAGACATCATTGAGAACAGCCTGGCTCCATCCTCCTGACACCTACCTTTTACGTAATTGCAAACATTAATGAAGTCACCCCTCAGTGTCATCCCAGCTAAAGAGCCCCAGCTCCCTCGGCCTTTTGACATAGGGAGATGCTCCACTCCCTTAATCCTGCTACTTTGGTTCTAAGATGTCAGGTTATTAATCCAGCAAAAATCTCGGCAAGAGGCTGTGGCTATCTTATTCTCACAGCAGCATACTCACATTCCCCTCCTCGATGCTTGACTTGCAGTCACTTTGTATATGCCTGCATAGCAGCGAGCTCAATTAATGCAAGGTTCACTGCAGCCTGTACTAACAGTTTTTTTTAATAATTTGTGCTGGAGCCTTCAGAGAAAGAGTACCATGGGATTAATTTGTGCTTCTTAGCAAAGCACAATGCACATTCAACCATAGCTGTGACCAAAACCTATAGAATCATGACGGTTGAAAAAGACCTTTGAGATCATCAGGTCCAACTACTAACCTCACACTGCCTGGCTTATCACTAAACCATGTCCCTCAGCACCTCATCTACGTGGCTTTTAAATATCTCCAGGGATGGAGACTCCACCACCTCCCTGGGCAGCCCAATCAAATGCTTAGTAATCCTCTCAGTTAAAAAGTTCTACCTAATGTCCAATCTAAACCTCCCCTGGCACAGCTTAAATCCATTTCCTCATGTTCTGTCATTTATTGCTGGAGAAGAGATCGACTCTTACTTCACTACAACTCCCTTTCAGTTGTAGAAGGTGATCATATCTCCTCTCAGCCTCCTCTTCTCCAGACTAAACATCCCTAGCTCCCTCAGCTACTCCTCATCAGACTTGCTCTCTAGACCCTTCACCAGCTTCATTGCCTGTCTCTGGACAGTCTCCAGCACCTCAATGTCCTAACCTCAAAAACATAATGTTTAGCTTTCCAGAGGTGGATGGAGACAAGTTTTCATTTTTAAAATAGTTCTTTCCAGTTCTTGATAGTTATCCCAGCCTCAGCAACGAGACAAGGCTGCAGGTCAGATATCCAGCAGGCTCCAATCAGTCCTTATTGAGGGAGGCAGTACCGGTCCACTTCTCATTGCTCTTCAGCCCTATTTTTCGTGACAAAACCAAATCTTCCCACTGATTTCATGCTATTGGGGGTTGTGATGTGTTTACTGGGAGTTTGGCTTGCACAAATTTGTTTCTTGGAGGATGCCAGTAAACATCTGCTGTCACATGGTACCGATATGAGCTTTGGCTGGTTTCTAGCAAGTGGTCCAGCCTGCAGACTCCTAGGGAATTTGGTTAAAGTGGCATGCTTTATACAGGCACCTGATTACATCAAGAACTAGTTCTATATCACTCATCATACTTATTAGCCAAGTTATTTTAGGGAACGTCCTGACATTTCTGCTTCAGTGTATTTTTAAGCCTCTCTTTTATATCAAATTTTTTTTACCACATGTTCTTGTCGCCTCACCTCTTCCATCTTTTTTCCTCTGACATATCAAATGCTTTCTCCCCTTTGTGTTCACATTTACCATCTCTATAAACAGAAGAGGAAATTTTTTAGGTAAGAAATCTATGCATATTTGATTATTTCCCATTCTTTGTACATCCTATTATAAACTGCATAAGGGAAATAATCTCTTATGGATTGATGCAGCTCTTGTCAGACTCCAGTCATGTTTGGAAACAGTAGGTTTAGAGTTTGATATGTTGTTAATGTTAGGGTTAAGAATCAGATATAGATTTTGCAGGATGAGGGCTTGGTTTTGCCTGAGATTCCTCTTAACTCCTTTGTTTAACAGAAATCAGTTTCTACTTTGTTTTCTTTCTACACCAGTACAATCTCTGGTGAAGTAATAATCCCACGTGATTTACTGGTACTTTGGACTGATGCCAGCTTTGTTTTAATCCCAGCTGCTGTTTAATCCTCTGGGTATTTCAGTTTGTAGTAAAGTGCACAGCACTGTCCTCAGAATCACGTGTGTGAGCACAGATTTTAATATCTATATTCAGTCACTTTGTTTTGTCCCTCATGGCAGGACTCTGCTGGTTCTCCAATTTGACCAATTTGATTACATTTAAACTATCTTTAAACAGATGCATCCCCTGGGTGAAACTTCTTCCCTGATTAATCTGGATGGGAAGCATCTGTTTTCCCTCTGGTAATGAGAGTTCCTAAAATCAAAGCACAAAGACAGGCACTGGTCATGTCATGTGGCATTGGCTGAAGTCCAGCAAGCATGTGGTTCAGCAGTGAAACTTGAATTGGGGCAGGTTGACCTAAAGACATTGGCACAAACATCCTAAAAATAAATAAAACAAAAAAAACAAACCCCAACAAGCCCACACGGGGTAACACACCTACAAAACATAGTGATCTCAAGCTGCAGCAATGCCTTTATTCTTAGTGAGCGGGAATGTATCAACATTATGGTAAATGTCAGAATCCTAAACACATGAAATACCTAAAACCAACAGCACTAGTAACTGAGAGCTACTATCACAGCACCCACAGCAGCCTTGTGCTCCCTTCTGTCCCTTTCCCTACCCTGCTCTGTCTCAGGATCAATTCCCTCCCCTTCTAGAGCTGAAATGCACACAGCATCTCTGCATTGCAGTGGGGATGGGGAGAGAATGCAGCTAGGTACTACTCACTTCTTCCTGCCAACAGTGTGCCTTGTAGGATTCTCTGGAACTCCTCACAGGAAAGGCTGGAGCAGAGTAAAAGTGATTTGTGTCCTGGAGACATAGGAAAGGAAGAACTGGGGGTGTCTTGCATCTGAGAGGAGATGTAGAGAAAGAGAAGAGGTTCTACGGGGTGTTATTGCCCTGGGCCAGATGTTTTGCTGAAGACATTGGATGAGTTGAGCAAGAATGCCAACCCTTGGCTGTGGGTTTTGTCTTGGAGGGAACCAGTTGGCTAACTCTGGAGATGGATCTGCAATTAAAATGATACCTATGCAATGTGAACTGGGTTTTGTCATGGGGCTGTATAGGTGTAGCCTGCACCTACGCAATCCCCTGAAGAGAGCACGGCACTGTATGTGCGTTTCCTTTTGACTCTACCTGTCATTTCAAATTCATTTTTTCTCTTCATTGCTGGAAATAGACCAGTCTTCTCTCTTTCAGTGATTTTGTGATCCACAAAATTGCAGATTCTGCTGCTGTCAGGTATGCATCCAGACCAGAAAGACCAATTACCCCAAATCAGTCCAGTTAGCTGATATGCCAGTGTTCTCCAAGTTGGTCCTTGGGGACATAAGGAGGGAGAGGCGTAGCCCTGATACTGTGCACCAGGAGCTGTGTTGTTTATGAGGCACATGCGGTAAGCAGTCCACTATCATCTTGATATCTCTAGTGATATCCCAAGTGCATGGACTCCACGTGGCCTCATGGGCATGGCTCTAGCATCAGGAGGGAGGTCCTGGGAAGGCCAGAGCATTTTTTCCCTGCCACAAAGAAAAATTCAAAGACCTATGGATGAAAGTAAGTCCTGCAAAATAGGGGCTTGATTACAAATGAAATCCCTTGGTGGGTCTTGTAGCTAGGAAACTGTGAATTGAGGGCTCTCCGGGGCAGGTGGCTTCAGGGCTGATTGCTCCCAGGAGGGATGGGTATAAGGAGAAGAACCTCCCAACATGAAGTTTCCCCTATTTTTCATTTTCCTTAATTGGCAGGTGTGTTTTGCTCTTGCTACTTAGTTCAAGCAGATCTACATCCACATCCCTGTGATTCCTCAGAGGCATTCTCCACTTACAAGCTATTATTTCCTAATATTTGTTTCCTGTCTTAGTTCTTTTGGTCTCCTCTCTCATCCATTTCCCTGCAGTGTTGAAGCAGCCAGTGAAGGGTACTAACTAGGGTTAGTACAGACCTCAATGATGCACAAACCTGGGAGCCAACCAGTAATGCCTGCTCTGGCAGGAGAGTGAGTTGCAATGAACTTTTCAACACAAAACTATCATTTCAATAACATAGAACAACTCCAGAGTGACTCCTGAGTAAAGACTTCAAAGATCTTTTAGTGAGGCAGCAACATGCTGACTTGAGGAGACAGAAAGCCTGGGGACAGGGAGGTGAGCTGTTTGCATGAGTTTAGTACAGAGCTGCACCTCAGAGGCCTCTCCATCTCCTTAAAACATGAGACTGAGAAACTCTAGGCTGTGCCTGCTGGCTCAAGCACAGTGCACTGGAGACAAACAATTCTGAAAAAAAAAAAAAAATCAAACCATGTTTTGTCCATGCTGAAAGAGTTTTAAAACAGCAGCAATAGCCATAAAATGATAATGGAAAGGAAGAATAGTTTTAATCAACTTATAAGTGAACACATCCCCTTTCTCTTTGTCTGGATTGCTTTTTGCAGAGTCACAAGCTGCATACTAGCAGGGGAAGACTTAAGCTTGTCCAACAGGCATACTGGGCATCTTTGTGGATCTTTCCCTGAGATCCAATATGCTGTATGCTGTCGTGTTTTGCTACTTGTCCTCAGCCTTCTGTCCCTCTACAGCCACACCTACATGATTGAAAACATTTTTTAAGAAATTAAAAATTTTTTTAAAAGGGATTTTAAAGAAATAAATCCAACAGTACCCTGAATATAACAAAAATTCACACCATGCAAATACACCCACAGACACATACGCTGTATCTGATGAAATGCTTGGCACAAGTGAGCCAGAGGCAGCTGATGCTGTGGTAATGACAGGGGATGTCAGCTCCTCTAGCCCATCTGGATCAGATACCACAGATCTTTGCAGTTTCTAAAAAAAAAATGAAGATTATTTGTAAGAAAAATACAACAAATGGCACATAAAGAAGGCCACAACACAAAGATCATTTTTTTTTCCTTACTTAAGATGAGGTCTGATGTGGAAATCTGCGTGAGGAATCAGACCTATGAACTAGAGCAGATCTGCTGGTGACTGCCAGTGCTTCCACAACCAGGTCACCGAGGTTTGGGTCCAAGAAGGCTGTGTCAGTGTTGACGTGCTTGAGACCCTGCTTGCAGCAGCCCTGCACGCAGGACTGTCTTTCTTGGAGATCTCCCTGGTTGACCTGATGGTTCTATCTGGTCTAGCTGTTGCTGAAGTCCTCAGGATGAAGAAACCAGGTGGATGGGCACCCATGGGCCAGACTCAACCCCATGCTCAGAGGAAACGAGGCATTGCATGTAGGTTTTGGCCACACCAAGGAACCATCACACTGCTTCAGATGGGCTGTTGAGATGAAACAAGCACCTGTAATTCCATTTACTGATAGCTATCACCTCTCAGAAACAGGCGCCACGGCTGAGAAGTCATACATTAAACAGATGCCTATTGCAAGACTCATGCACAGAATCACATTCATTTAATCAGATGCTGAGAAAAAAAAAGCCAGAAATTATGCAAGGTTATTGTCCTTGCCTTTCAGAGCAGCACACTGAGCCCATGCTCGCTGCACCTTGGACTGCACACAGCTCAGATCGGGGGACAGATGGATTATGTAGATGAGACAAATCAGATGCCATGTTGCTGCAGGAAGATGCAGATAGAATTTACCCTGGAGCTGCTAGAATTAATAGACCAATGACAACCATCATGGAAAATGCACCATGTAAGGTTTTGAGCTGAGAGAATCCAAAATGAATAGGGAAAACAGCATAAGGCTGCAGACATGTAATCTGTTTGCTGGAAAACAGCCCCAGAATTTGAAATTACTGTGACTCCTTAAATTCAGCTTTCCTCTTACAGCATTAAAATATTATTCAGATTCTGAGTATGTAATGACTTGTGGAAACCCCTGCTCAAGTGTATGTTTGAGTATATATTTACCTTTATGTAAGAATGAGTCTAGAGAATGTGAATATCTTCTGAAATGCTCTTCAAGGCTGCTGCCCTGGATCAGGACAGATGAGGTGACAGTGTTTATATGAAAGGGAATATGAACCTTCAACACACCCTGGGGTGGACAAATTAATGTTTACAACGTAATCTTTGACAGATGGGGATATTAATGCTTTTATTTCATGGATAAAGAAGACAGAGATTAGATGATTCCTGTGTATCATACAGTAGTAAAATCTCTGTGATAAGGATAATATTCTGGTCTTTTAGGGAGGAATTCTCTTTTCTCTAGTTCAAATAGAGAGCCTTTGTGAAAGGGATGATCTGCAGAGGGGAGGCAGTTAAAACACAGACAGCACGCACTTCTGAGAAAGAACCCAGCAGTGAATTACAGGAGGAGCAGCTGAGAAAGCAAGTCATAGGACACTGACATTTTAGTGACATTCATGATTTTAAAAAACCAAAAACCAGCTCAGGGTTTAGAGACAAGGGTTGAGAAGAGCAATAAAACTTCATCAGTGTCTCAAAACCACTTGAGATGGGGCACATCTTGTGTTGTGTTGTTTCACACAACAAAATCCTGAAACACATCCACACTAGCTAATGCTGTGTGGCCAGGCCCAGAGCGGTGGGGAATGGAGTTAAATCCAGTTAATGGCTGGTCGCCAGTGGTGTTCCCCAGACCTCAGTGCTGGGCCAGTTTTGTTTAATGTGTTTTTCAATGAACTGGATGAGGGGATCAACTGCACTCTCATTAAGTTTGTGGGAGATACAAATCTGGGCAGAAGTTTAAAGAATCATAGAATCACAGAATGGTAGGGGTTGGAAGGGAACTTTAGAGATCATCTAGTCCAATCCCCCTGCAGAAGCAGGTCCATCTAGATCAGGTCACACAGGAACACATTCAGGCAGGTTTTGAAAACCTCCAGAGGAGGTTTGCTCCCTGGGCAGCCTGTGCCAGGGCTCCGAACCCTCACAGTAAAATATTTTTTTTCTTATGTTTAAATGGAACTTTGTGTTTCAGTTTCATCCCATTACCCCTTGTCCTGTTTCTAGATACAATGGACAGAAAGGATGCCCCAACCTCCTGACATCCACCATTTATATACTTGTAAATATTAATGAGACCCCCACACACACAGACTCCTCTTCTCTAGACTAAAGTGTGAACCTACTTGAGGACAGGAAGGCTCTAGAGAGAGCTCTGGGCAGTCTGGAGTGATGGGCTGAGGCCAATTGCATGAGGTTCGGTGTGTTCAACATACCCTGCACTTGAGACACAACAACCCCAGGCAATGCTACAGGCTTGGAGATGTGTGGCTGCAAAACTGTCAAGAGGAAAAGGACGTAAGGGTGTCAGTTAACAGCCAGCTGAACATGAACCAGCAAAGCGTCCAGGTGGCCAAGGAGGCCAATGGCATCCAGGCTTGTATCAGAAATAGTGTGGCCAGTAGGACCAGGGAAGTGATTGTTCCGCTATACTCAGTACTGGTGAGGCTGCACCTCAAATACTGTGTTCAGTTTTGGGTCCCCCACTACAGGAGGGACATTGAGGTGCTGGAGCGTGTCCAGAGATGGGCAACAAAGCTGGTGAAGAGTCTGGAGAACAAGTCTTATGAGGAGAAGATGAGGGAACTAAGGTTGTTTAGCCTGGAGAAGAGGCTGAGGAGATATGATCACTCTACAACTACTTGAAAGGAGGTTGTAGCAAGGTGGGAGTTGGTCTCTTCTCCCAAGTAATAGGTGATAGGATAAGAGGAAATGGCCTCAGGTTGCACCAGAGGAAGTTTAGATTGGAGATTAGGAAGAACTTTTTCACCTAGAAGGTTATCAATCATAGGAATGGGCTGCCCAGGGAGGTGGTTGAGTTACCATCTCTGGAGATAGTTAAAAGATGCACAGACAAGGTGCAGAGGGACATGGTTTAGTGATGGGCCTGACATTCCCAACTTCCTGGCTGAATACAGCTTGCCTTATGTTTAAATGGCAAACTCTGCAGAAAATGGAAGATGCGTGTGAGAGGAGTTTATAGTCATGATATTTCTTACTGTGCTCACTGTTTATTTATTTGCCCATTCTGACCTCCTCTCCCAGAGTTATCAATCCTGCAAGAATGACTGACAACAAGTGAGTCTGGAGCCCTACTATAACTTGAGAGAAATATGACAAATTTGCCCTTTCTCTTTACTTTTTAAAGAGCTTCAGTTCCTCTGGAAATAACAGTCAGGAATGTGCAGAAGAGGAAATAAATACTAGGGAAGCTGCAAGCACTAAAGATGCACTTGGGTATTAGAGAAAGGAAACCTAAGAAAATGCTAAGAGGGAAAGAGAGAAAAAAGGTCTTCTGGAGGTCAATGTTCACATATAGCAATTGCTACTGCCTCAGCCAATACAACAGCAATCTCGCAAAGTGTATAGGATTTGATGCTGCTGCTCCAGAGTAATGAAGTGTTCTTAAATGCAATGCTGCTATCTGATCAGTTTGTTGGTGTTTCTCCTCCTTGTGTCACTCCCAGTTGAGATAAATGAAGGCAAACCAGACTCTGAGCTTTGTCAACCTGGTTTTATCTGTGTGCTTTGAAAAGACACCAAATCAGGTCAGGATTAGCAGCAGTTGCTGGGATTTCAAAAAAAACCACTCTGTTAGCAGTGACCTACCAAGGAAAACAAACAAACAAAAAATGGCTTGTGTTCTTGCTTGTGCTTTTATTTCTGTATGAAAACAAGGCATAAGAGGATAGGGACTGGGAAAAATATATGTAAAATGTCAATTCTGTCTTTTCCTACTTTTGTTGAAGAATTTGCAGATTGTCTCAGAAAGTTTTTTGACCATTTCTTATTTAAGATGACAGAATTATCCAAGTATTTAACAACAGTATTTTCTTCTACTTTTTTTTAGGCATTCCAATGAACAGAAAAAAAATTCCCAAAGGACGTTAATAGTCTTTACTGAAAAATTGTTACTCCTCTCAGCAGCTTAAACAAGGAAAGAAAGCAAACATAACTCTTTTTTTTCTCTTGAGAGAAGACCCTTAGATGGAGCTCAAGACATTTACTAGAACTGAGATATGGGGGGAAAACTAGGTCAGAGCCTGTAAAAGGAAGGAGAAAAAAAAAAGCAATAAGTTCTGTTATGGTCTGTATTTAGACCTCTGTTGTCTTCACTGTTATACTTGACTAATACAAACAATCTTGTTGCCTTTTTGCAACTCTTGATGAAACGAGATGTGGACCCATAACTAATGCACTGAAGTTGCTCTGACTGAAATTCAACAGGATGTTATCTTGATGGCAAATGGCAAGTGAGGTTGAATATTAAATGAAACATTCATTAAAAAACTCCCAAAGCAAACAATAAATGCTCTATACATCTAGGCTGAATGTGATGAGAGCATGACAGCTGAAAGGACCACTACACAAAAGACACGCTGTAAGATCCTGTGTAGCTATTGACTAACAAAAGCTCACTTGCAGAAAGCAAAAAAAGAAGAGAATTTAGAGGAAATCATAGATTTCGGTGGAAAATCTCTTGTTCATACATTTTAGCTCAGAGAATTATATCCCAAAACCATTGAGTTAATGCACTCACCCTGATGAATCTACTTCCACGGCCTCCTCCCACCTCCTGTGCCAGGACACAGAAGGCCAAATTCTACCTGTGAGTACAGGACTGGGTTACATCCCTGAAATACTGTCATGGTTATTACAAACAGATAATGGCCAAGCTTCTCTTATTTCTCCACTTTTGTTGTTGTTCTTCAGGCAAATCTACAACCCCTGAGCCCTGCACAGGAGGCTCGCTCCAGTTCTTCACTTGTCCAGAACCAAATGACCCAGAACCTGATGAGCAAAAGTCCCAGACAATTGCAGCACTTCTCAGAAGCTTGCAAATAATTGATCTAAACTCCTCCCACTTCCAAAAGGATGGGGAAAAGTAACTCAGGGCCTCATGGAAATCCCTAAGGACGGGGACAGCTCACTCACCACTTACAGTCCTGGGCAAAACAGATAGATCTACTCAACTTGAGAAAGAAAACAAAGCAAATTTAATCTGCCAGCAACCAAAAACATAACAAACAGAGTGGGATGATTGGTATGACCAATCCTTTGAGACCACCTTCTGCCCTCAGCAGTGCAAGGAATGGGAGTTTCAGTTAGTCCTGTTCAGATGGCCCCACTGCTTGTCTCACCTCAGGGCAGGCAGACTCCTCACCATTCCCAGCTCCAGTGCAGGGTCCCTCACAGGCTGGGAAGCCTGACACAGGCCACTCTGACTTGCATTCATCCTGAGGGCCACAGCTCCTCTCTGCTTCCTATGTGTGTCTCTGCAGCCCACAGGCTCTCCAGCACTGCCTGAACCATGGCTGCCTCCTCACACAGTCTCCTGCCCATCTGCCCTGGCACAGTGTCCTCTCAACACTGCAGCCAACCATTAGCCCTGCCATTGCTCTCGATGGGCTGCAGAGGAACAAGTTTCAAGAACTGCTTACTGAGTCAGCACTGCAACCCCCTCTCCCTGTTATCAAGCATAAAGTGGCTCCACACAAACATATCACAGATCTGCATGGCATCAGTGAGCGACAGGAAGGATGCAGCAAAAAGATGGTGTCAGAGCTGCAACCTACCCCCAACTCCCAAAAGTCCTGGCAAGACCCCAGAGTGCTGGTTTCAGAGAGAGGAGAGCAATCACAGCTCAGAATGCTTAGGCATACAAGCCTGCAGGAATAATCTGAAATTATCTCAAAAATGCTCTCAAATGCATCATGACTTAAAAAGAGATGGGAGCACCAGTAGGCAGTTATGGACAGAGATGAGGATGTAGGACAAACTAGTGTTGCATAGGTGCAGGTCTAACAGTTACCACTCCAAGCTGTTACACAAGGCGTAGTTGTGGCAGGAGCTAGAGAGTCATCTCACTCAGGTTGTCTGGGCTGGATGCTCCCGTGCAACTCCTGTGCCAGGATTCTCCACAGGTCACCTCCAGCCAGGTTTCTGATGCTGGTAAAGTGTCTTTATCATACAGCAGAGTCCTAATACTTAGGGGTTTTTTTTGTAGTCTTTACATCTAATGCAGTTGCTCTTCAATGACTTGCAAGTTGGGTGAAAGAAGTCTGTACAGAAAAAGGAAAAATCAGTTAGTTTGGTGAAAATAAGAAATTAGTCATTACTGACAAATAGAGCAATGGATACTACAATTCCTTGGGTCTCTGGTGGGACAGGTAATGTGAAGTTTAATGGGGACACACATTTTTGTGTGATAATGTTATCAACCTTTTTGACCTTAGGTAAGCAGATTTGTCCTTTTCCCAGATGATAGTTTCAGAGTCTTCCATGTATTTTGTGGAAGGTTTCTAGGGTGTTCAGGATAACTGATACCTGCTGTAGAAATAGATGTAATGCCTCGAGTGATGTTTGTGGTCTCTGACTGGGGTTTAGGTTGCAGGTGATCAATCAGTAGAGGAGAGAGAAAAAATTAAACTGAGTCCTACCTCCTTGCATGGTTGCTGGCAGCTGCTTTGCAACATGTAGCCCACATGCTGGGAACTGCTGGGATACGCAGTGCTACTTGTAAAACCATCAGTGAAACCCTTCAGCCAAGCCCCTTTACATCAGCCACAGTTCTGAAGGGAAAATAGGTTTAATACAGAGTCCCAAGAACAATGTATGTGGCAGAAGGGTATTGAAAACCATCCTCTGACCTCACTGAGCAATAGTTTCTCTTCCAGTCTTCAGTATGCCAAAGATTGGTGACAGTTTATTTATGAGGCCACTGAAGAGATATGGCAATGTTTTACGTCATCTACGGTTGGCACCAATGTTAGGGAGAAGAGCTCCCAGAGAAAACTTCCCAAATCAGCACACTGATTCCTGTGTAGCCCTCTTACAGAGTGATTACAGAGCTCTCAGGGACTGGGGAACAACTCACATCTCTCAAATCACATCTAATTCAATCACTAACTTGATTTGCAGCAGTAGAAGCTGTCCAGGTTTCCCCTTGTATGTGGGGCTTAGATGTGACTGCCATTCACGTCTCTGCATCCATTTACCCAAACCACCTGTGAGGGATGAGAGGGAAGTGAGACATGGGAGGAGATGCTGGTCAGAGTGGGATGCCCAGCTGCTTCCTCACGGATGAGTTGGCCCATGATGGTGGCACGAGCTGACAGGAGAGCGCAGCATCGAAGATTAATTGCTTCTAATGAGTGGCTCTGGAGTCCTCAGAAAAAGATGAAGTCAGGACTGCCTTGGAAATTACAGCACTTTAACCCTCTGTGGTGTGAGTATCCTCACTGGAAGCTTTTTGGGGACCACATTCCCAAGCCTGAAAGAGAGAGGTGATCTCTGCAAAGGTCTGTTGCACACAGCAAAGTGATAAGTGAGATCCCAGCTCAGCTTGCTCAGGAAGAATGAGCACAGCACCCTGCAAAACACCGGTCCTGCCATGAGCTCCCAAACTGAGCAGGAATTTGTAGGAATCTCCTCTTTCAGGACAGCTTATTTTCTAATCCTGATGCAACCTCCCTGTTCCCTGAGCACTCATCCTGCACTACTGCAGCAGTTCTGCCAGCCAGGGCTGCTCTCACACCAGCATAAATCAAAACTAAGTCCACGGACCTTACAAAGTGAATGCTGGATTTACACTTCTTCCTTTTTTTTTTTCCTCTGTAGCTCTTTCTTTGTCTGTACATCTTTCATTAAAAAAAAAAAAAAAAACATCTAAAAGCAAAACCCAGGAACAGAACATTCCCATGTCAGGGCAGCTATCTGCAGTAGCCGTGAAAATAGCAGCAAATGCTGGGTAGATCGGGGTTTAGATCAGGTCAGCAGCTCAAGGTCAGCCACCATTTCTCTTTTAGGCAATTTCTGCAGGGTTCATCAGGTTTGCCATTGGGTTCATCAAGGTTCATCAGGTCAGTGCACACAAGCTCACAAACTATTCCCATGCCATTGTCCCATTGGAAAACCATTCTCTAAACTTCCAGTGAAAGCAGGGAAAGGAGAGAGTGTGGCTTCATGTATGGAGGAGGAAACCTGCAGGCATCGGATCCATCGGCAGAACCCCTAACCCTGGCATGTGTGTTCAGGCCAGGCTCAACTACCCAAAAGCTGTCTCTCCACTGCTGTGCCAAGCAGAACTTGGTCATAGGGAGAGCCCCGCTGGAACAGAGGCTTTCAGACTGGTCCTGGGAAAAAATGGAGCAACAGAAGGAAACAAGCTGTTCATTTCCACAAAAGGAAGACCTTTTTGTAGTTGCAGGGAGGCAGAGGAAGACCTGAGTGACTTGGTCATTTGAGTTAAACCCAGGGAATTGTCTTAGCTGGAGAAAAGACACTGGTAAAGAAAAAATTCGGCCATTGAGTTGTGAGGGGTTGGTGGAAAATCACCACAGCTTCTCCGGTCTGTTTCCATGTCAGAACTGACCTACTTTTTTAAATGCTAAAGAGGTGGGGGTGTTCCTGAGCTGCAGAAGAGCTGAGCTATCCCAGCCTGAGCAGAACCATAATTTGGGAGATTTTTTTTTTTGTTTAGGTCTCTATTTGAGACTGAACTTTTTGACAAAATAGTTGGTGGATCTTACTTTGTCTTTAAGGATATGGGCAGAGGTTGTTTTCTGTAGAGCGGAGCACAAATTGGTGACACCAGAGAGCCATGGGGAGGGAGGCTAGATGCTGCCTGAGCCACCCGACCGCTGGTTCTGGGCAGATGTCAGTCACTTAGAGACTGGTGACAGCAGAACCCACCAATTAGGGCACCAAATCACTAATCATTGAAAAGAGATCAATACACTTTGTAACATTAAAAAAAAAAACAAACCCAAAATGGAAGGTTTATGCTCTGCTGATTGTTTGGACATGTTTGCCTTTCTGATCAAAGATACAAGGCTAAGAAATGCTTTTCTAGAATTTCTCAAGTTACAACCATTTCAAACAACTTTGCCTAATTCAATAGTCGATCAATAAATCTTTCCTAATGGTTTTCAGTCTTGGATAAGAGACGGGGGACTGTTGTTTTCTGAAAACAGGAGAGATGTTTTATTCCACCCGGTTGGTCTTGTTCTCTGAGACTATGGTCCATAGAATAATGTTCCTTAAGTGTTTCTACTGAACATATGTTAAATCATATAAGCTAAAAAAAAAAATCAATTTGGAATGCTTCTTAAAATTGTTTAAATTGCATTTAAACCATGAAATGTGAAAATACTTGTTTTACTTATTTTATATATTTTGTTTACAAATACAGTAATCAAGATCATACCTAGATGAGAATAGTATTTTAAATAGTTTCAATGTTTCGGTGTTCAAGAAATTCGACTCCAAGTTGTAGGAAATATTTTTGAATACAGTAATATAATTTTAAATTATTCTTTACTCAAACAAAATTCTTTGTAAAACTCATATTTTAAAATAGTTAAAGTCCTTCCTCTAAGTGATAAAAGCCACGTGTCTTTGACTAGATTGGTTTAAAAGGTGGTGTCTTTTTGTATAAGAAACAGCTGCTCTAGAGCATCCTAAGCTCATTCTTATTTTTGGACGTGGTAGTAAAAACAAAACAGACTATTGCATACCATAAGTTTCCTTAAATAATGTATATTATAATAGCCTCCAAGAAAAAAAATAAGAAAGCCTTCCATGCAAGAGGGGCTGTGTAACTGAGATTTGCTTGGTTTGGGTTTTTTCTCCACATATGTGCTTTTAAGAAACTACAGGCTAATGTGTGGACATGGGAAAAAAGCCCTCCTGCAATAAACGAGAAGTCTCGCGTTAGTAAACCGCTTCAGCGCTACTGTAAGGCATTAGTACAGCTGGCACAGTTCCTGAGAATAGAATTATTCATTGCCATGGTTACCCATGCTAGAAATATTACCCTCCGCAATCATTGTAAACAAAGATCCTTTCACATGGGTGTAAAAATTAGAGCACTTTAAGCAATTAAAGGAAATTATAAATTTTACCCAAGTCGAAGTTGTGCTTTGTAAGCACTGTAGCACTTCTAATACTGGAGGGGTTTGAAAGCCCATCTCCTAGCCTAAAAGACTTGTGAAGCTCTCATCCAGCACTGTCAAGAGCGGGGTCACAGCCTAATGAGAGGCAGAGCACCTTGGCAGCACGCAAGCCCTTCTGCAGGTGGTAGTTTCTCAGTGGGAATTGCTGTTCAAACCACACAGGAGAGTCTCATAATAGCTGCAGCAGCGCAACATAAGAGGTGAGAAGTTATAACACGTGTTGCCAGTGAAGCTCTCCTGATGGAAGAGAATTGTCGAGCTAATTTGTAACAGACTTAAGAGTCATAGGGGAGAAAGGACTCTAGAACTTACACAGGTTTGGGCAGAAACAGCAGCCCGGCATTGGGCTCCTCCCCTGCACCCATGCTTGGACAGCTGCAGCAGAAGATACTCCAACAAGTGACCCTTGTGCTGTGCAAACATCCAGTGAGGAGGTGGGTTGTTCACAGGCAGGCAGCAGGTGAGTGACAGAATCAGGACTAAAACACAGGTGTCCTTCAGTCCTGCAAGTGCCTTTTCCACTTGAACACACTTCCTCAGGGTGGACTCGGTTTCTCCAGATGCCCACGCCTTCTGTCTGGTCTATCTGCGTTACAAAACCATGGGGGCTGTGGCTCCAGCACAGGACTAACCTGGAGGGGCTTCCATCTGGCTGGGGTCCACAGCAGGGTGTACAGACATCCAAAATACATAATTTGCTCTTCACAGCCCTGAGCCTCACCTTTCATAAAGGAAATTATATCTTTCTAGGAAGTATCTTAACAGAAAAAAGAAGGATGAGCTGGAACTTGGAGACAAACGACAGTAACCATTTGCACTGCCAGTAGCAGCAGTATCTGCTGTAAGGAGGTGCCTGGAGCTCCTTCAGGCCATCATGCTCCAGCCTGTGCCAAAACAAGCCAGTGGTGCTTAGAAAGAGGTCCCTTCACCCTTCCATTGCCTCTTAGTCCCAAGCCACCACACACAGTACACAGCTTGTATGTCCCTTTTCCCCTTGCTGGGGTCAGTACACGGTCCTAAAAGTTCTCCAGGTTCACTGGGCTCCAGCCAGGCACCCATGCATGCCTGCTGTGGGGCAAAGGATGCTGCAAGGCTGAGGAGATTCAGTCTCTGACCACAGCATATTTCTCCAAGGTGGTTCTAGTAGTGCTGCTACCTGTGACACTTCTTCTAGAAAACATATCTCTTATTCAGGCCAATGAAGAGGAATCTTAGGAGGATGTCATCACCGTATATAATAAATACCTGAAGGGAGAACGTAGCCAGGCTCTTCTCAGTGGTGCCCAGCATGGGCAGAAATTGAAAGACAGGAGATCCCCTCTGAACACCAGGAAACACTTTGCTGTGAGGATGACAGCTCTGGCACAGGTTGCCCAGGGTGGTTTCCTTTCTCAAAAGCCATCTGGACACAGTCTTGGGCAACTGGCTGTAGGTGGCCCTGTTTGAACAGGGGAGTGGGACCAGCTGACCTCCAGAGCTCTCTTCCCACTCAATTCCTCTGAGCTTCTGTGGCTGTGTAAGGGACAGCCCAAGCAGAGCCAAGGGGAGTTGGCTAACTGAGGCAGAAGCAGATACAGGCAGGGCTGAGGACCCCTCTGGGAACTCTGGGACCAAAACCAGCCACTGAAAGAGAGCCCATAGCAAAACCTTGTTAAATCAGCTAACATGTCTCACAGGATATAACACCTTACAATCAGACCTTGGCATGTGGTGAGATACCAGAGAGCTGAGGCAGTGGCTTTCTGCACCCAGCTATTCAGCACTAATCCTTGAAACACATTAGGAGAATAAATCCAGCCAGGAGTCGGTTAAAAAACTACCAGAGCAAAAAGCATCACATGATGTGGAAACAAAGGCTTTCTGAAATAGGTTTCCCAGTACCTCAATTTAATAATGCCTCCTGCTGCCTGCTAGCAGAAAGGAAGGTGAACACCACAGTGGCACAGCCCTGCCAGCTCTGCCCAGTGCAAGGGGAGAACTGTGTCAGGTCAGCACCATGGCCTGTCCTGACTGCTGCCTGAAGGTATGGAGATTCCTTTTGTCTTCAGACCAATATACTTTAAAAAAAAAAAAAGGATGTTTTCCTTTGTAAATGCACAAGTCATGCATGAGTAATGAAGCCATTTCAAAGAGCCTTATGGTAAATAACATACATCATCAGGATGTTCTCCTTCTCTTACCTTTGTTTCTTTTTGAGCCTGCCCAATCAAAACAATTTTAACTAGCACTTAAAATTTCCTCAGCACTTCCCTTACATCTCATATCATATGTGTGGGGCTTTCTTTCTTTCTTTCTTTCTTTCTTTCTTTCTTTCTTTCTTTCTTTCTTTCTTTCTTTCTTTCTTTCTTTCTTTCTTTCTTTCTGTGATGTGTAATGAATGTATAGAAGTCATAGCCAGAGGATATTACTGAAGCAAAGAACCTTGATAGATTCATTAAAAATGAATATTTATGCAAGTGGGAATCATTTTCTTGGTTATAACAAGCCATACAAACAATTTTTATCAAAAGAGAGACATATTACTACCTGAAGTTACAAATGTACCTCTTCTGTTAAACAGACACTCCATAATTACCCACAATAGTATCTTCATGTGCCTGTAAAATACATCCTCTGCTAGCAGCTGTGGACAGCAATAAACTGATTGATCAGGTGGGTCAACAGTTCAACCAGTGTATCAGTTCCTACATTGCCCTTGTCCAGAACTGTGGCAGCACATGGCTCTATGTGGCCCAACGCCTGGCTTATCAGATCCCAAGGATGGCTGCCTTCTGGCTTTATGGTGGGAACAATGAATAACTAATGCTGCCATCCCTAGTGGAAAATTGGAAGTGAGGGAAGTTCTTTTATGACTGGTATTACTTCGTACTCTGGTGTTTCTTCAGTTAGTTTAAAGGAAGTGAAGAGTCTCTGGCCAAACTGGAGACTCAGCAGGTTCAAAGCTGTGCAGGATCCAGCAGAAAGGCTCATCTGGTGTCAAGAGCATCTGTAAGTCAGGTCTAAGAACAGGTATATCAAGAGGCTCAAGACATAGTCCATTCAATGTCTCTCTTTCTCCTACCCCTGTGGGCTTCATTGGGATATAAAAATCCTCTCTTATCACTTCATGATGCCACTAATTCCCTTTTGCACCCTTTCTCTCCAGCTTTTTATCTCACATTTGCAGAGCCCCAGGGATACCAGCACTGTAGGCAGCGAGATGAGAAGGCAGCAGCATGGCCACTCTTCAGCCAGATTCTCATCCTGGGAACTTACCACTGCCATTCTGTGCCAAAAATATGGGGAGGAGGGGTTTTCCTCTCCTCATTCAGGTTATGGCCACATCTGCCTGTGGTGAATCTGGGCAGGATGACAGAGTCGAGAGTGTTGCACTATGCCCCTATCCACGTCTCAAATCACTTCGCAGGTAGTGGGGTAAAATGTGAAAAATTTGGACGCATGAAACATTTTCTGTACAAGGATCACAGTCCTCATGTAGAGGTGGAAAAAAAAACAAGAGGCAGAGTTTTGCACTGCAGGTCACAGAGGACATGTGAAAGGATATCACAGTCTGACTCCAATTCCATGTTCAATCTCTTCTTTCCCAAGGCATGTCAAACAGCCCCATAGCAGCACCAAGGAGACTTAAGAAGCCCTGCAGAAAAGCTCTAGGGAGGAAAGAGTAAGTTCAATAATGCAGAACATAACAAGGAAACAAGCAGCCTGAAAACCTCAACAAAGCAGTCCTTACTCCTGCTCAGCAGCTGGAGCAGGGATTGTCACTGGTACAGGGGAGCATTAGTGATCCTCACTGCATGGGGACACTTCTGGGGCAGGGAGGTCTAAAATGGCCACAGGAGCTGCAAGTTGGTAATCCCCTGAAGAAGCACTACATCTCGTGTTCCTGCACATCATCCAACTTGAGAAAAACAGACGTGACAAGAAAATGTCAAAGTGAAGTCCCACGGGGGAAAGAGAAATCAGGCAGCTTGTTAAGGAGCTCGATGCCATCTGGAAGGCAGGAAGAGGCAGGCATCTGTGAGAAAGTGGCATCTCTGGGGAAAGCCTGGGTGCTTGCAGCCGGCACAGTGACATGAGAGGATGGGGACTAGCTGATGGGCCTGCCCTGGCCTGGAAATAAAATCAGAGGGTGAAGGGAGGATTGGTTTTCATTTTCAAGAGACTTCCAGGTATGTAGCAGAATCTAAAATAATCGCCTCATGCTGATTGTTGTCCTTGGCAGGAACATTAACTTTATGGCCCAAAGGGTTTCACTGAAGATACAAGGGAGGGGAAGCAGAGCACTTTGGGCTCTTGATTTGCAAATAGGAGCCTTTTGTGTTATTGGTTCACAGCCATCTCCTAGGTCTTAACCCTTTACTCCTTAGTTGCCATGAAAACATGTGGTCTTCCTTGGCTATGCATTTTACTTTTCAGAGGTAAGAACTGTTCTTTTTGAGCTTTCACTAAGCTCCCGTCATTGGTGCTAAATCTGGGGCATGGAGAGGGAAGAGGAGACTTATGCCATGGTAACAGATGCCTTTGAATTAGTAACTGGTTTTCTAGTAACTGATATTTTCTGTAATTCATCTCAGTGAACACCGGCTTCACACTGGCCTTCTCTTATGGAAACAGAGTACAAAAGGCTTTTGCTTTTGGTTAGTCATGTAAATCCTCCAATGAAGCCTATTCTAACAGAAGGGTAGTAAAAGGCTGTGCTATAAATAGTGTTGCCTGCTTGCCTGCACTGAGGCAGAAATGCAAGGTTTCATAGCTCGGATGGAGGATCCCAGTCGTTTTGGAGCCAGGGGCTGACATTTGCCTTTATGCTTGTGCTCTGATGTCAGTTTTGTTTTTCGATACGGTCATTTATTTTGAATCGGTCTGAATACACGTTACATCCTGAGAGAGAATTAAGATCCAACATAGACAAGTTAACTGTGTAATCTTGTCCAACTGTTCTTCCATAAAATTTGCAGATTTATGGGGTTGTCTATCAGAGTCTAATAGAAAAAAAAAAAAAGAAAACAAAAACCACAACAGGCAAATTCAACATCATGTAGGGATGAGAAGCATAAATATGTGACGCCCTCAAGAAAGCTGCAATAGGCAGTTCTGTGAAGGATGCAAGCATCATTTCTGCAGTTGCTGCATATGAGCATTTCTTACTGATTTGAATGAAGCTGTTCTGAAGCAGCAGCTGTGTAATCAGACCCTAAACGTGGCATGATAATGACTGGATGTGGACTAATTGGAAGGTTCAAAAGCTTAATTTGTTAACACAGGTGAAAAAAAGACATCTATAAGTAAAAGCATAGAAAGGCTGATTTCCTCACTTTAAGTGCCCCATTTTTCTGTGATTTGTTATCTGTCAGTAAACAAAACCTACTAGTGTAGAACGTGAAGGGTGGAAACTCAGAGAACAATAATGCAGATGTAACAGATCCTTACCATAAAAACAGATCAAGACTAGTTGAATCATTTTCTGTGTCTAGTTTTATCTTGAGAAATTCTCAGAACAATCTGTTTGATTTTTACCATAATTTTTTTTGACACTCTATCTCATTTTAGTAGAACAGATCTTTTTTTCATGTCCATTTTAGATTATGGGCAGGAATTTCATAGCCATAAACAAGAGCTGGTTTTTCACTACCCATCTTTACTAAGATACATTTTCCATTATTTAATCATACTTATTTTGTTGCAAAATTAGTTTGTGATTCCATCTTTACAGGTGAACAAATGGAGCTGAGCAGGAACAGAATGGATTTGAAATACATTACATACAGATTTAGCATAATTTCTGTACTTAAAATACTGTTCAGTCTTAGGACTTTTGTTTCCCTTGCATTCTTCATGTTACTATGCATGTTCCCATCTCTATAGGAGTTCAGTACCACTTGTTACTCAAGTCTTTCCTCTGCCCAAGGAATGCACAAATTTCAAGTAGCACCAATTGAGAAGGCTGACATGGCTGGAGGAAGAGCCTGTCCACGACTCCCACTGTGACACTGAGGGAGCAGACCCAGACATGTGATGCTTTTCAGTCTGCCCAGCGCGGGTGCCTAAGTTACAGTGAAATTTTATCATAAAACCTCATGTCACAATTTCTGAGCAATACGAGCAGCTGATTTTGTGGATCAGACTTTAAAATGTGGTACCTGCAGCCTTCTGTAAATCCAGTCACAACTGCTTGGAAAGAAAGAGGGGGAAGAGGGACCCAGACCTTCTTGGTCTGGAGCAGTGCTTTGTCAGAAGGTATGAGCCTTACTTCCCTGCTGGTGGCAACTCTTGGGTCCAGGTCATCTCACTTGGGACTCGTGCTTGCTGCACACAGCCACCTTGTGAACGGTTGCAGCATCAGCATTGGTTGCTTGTTAGTCTTTGGAATAGCTGTGGGAAGTTGTACTTCAACAGACTCCTCGCCTTTGTCTTCTTCTATTTAGAGTAGCAGCTATGGGACTCCATCCATATCTTTTAAAAAATATTCATCATTCTTAAGCTGGAAAAAATATACATATTGATCAAGGACAAGCCTCCTTCATTAGAATCATGGAATTGCCTTTAAGATAATCAAGTCCAACCACTAACCTCACACTGTCAAACCCAACACGAACCCATGTCCCTCAGCACCTCATCTTTTAAATAGCTCCAGGGATGGGTACTCCACTACCTCCCTGGGCAGCTTGTGCCAGTGTCTGGAAACCCCATCAGTGAAAAAGTTCTTCTTCATCTCCAATCTAAACCTCCCCGGTACAATTTGAGACCATTTCCTTGTACCCCATCACTCATTACTTGGGAGAAGAGACCAATCTCCATCTCACTACAACCTCCTTTCAAGTAGCTGTAGACAGTGATCATGTCTCCCCTAAGCCTCCTCTTCTCCAGGCTAAAGAGCTCCCTCAGATACTCCTCATAAGACTTTTCTCCAGGTCAGCTCAATTGCCTTTCTTTATCACACTCCAGCACGTCAATGTTCTTTTTTAGTGGAGGGCCCAGAACTGAACACAGTACTGGAGATGCGGCCTCACCAGCACTGAGTACAGGGGGACAATCACTTCCCTGGACCTGTTGGTCACACTACTGCTGACACAAGCTAGGGTGCCATTGGCCTTCTTGACTACCTGGGTACACTGATGGCTCATGTCTAGCCAGCTCTCAAACAACAACCCCAGGTCCATTTCCACCAGACAGCTTTCCAGGCACTGTTCCGCAAGCCTGTAGTGTATGTGGGGTATTGTTCACAACAGGAGACCTGCTGTTCCCAGGGTCTGAGTATCTGAGACAAGTGCTAATGGTCTTTGCAAAGCAAAATGAGCGATGTGTCAGTAGAGATCAAGTGGTTCTTAGTCCTCCAGTGCCACGGCAGCATCCATGGCTGCAGAAATAACCTTTCTGGAACATTTGAGCTTCCTTCCCATCCCCCTCAGGGCACCGTGGAATGGTTTTAATTGGAAGCAGATGTGCAACGTGGTAGGTAGAAGCAGGCATCTGCTCAATGTGAGCTCCTAGTAACTCCTGTATGATCACTTTGAAAGAGGAAAAATACCATGATTCAAGGGAAAGGATTTAAAATGAGACTAGTACTCACAGCCAGTTGACTGGTCCTTTAAGCTTGCCAATATTCCTTACAAATTATTATGAGTCAAGAATACTGTCTTCTCTTTCTCGCTTGATAGGTTTGCAAATTGGATGTAGCATTCGTTTTCAGCAAATGGGTCACAGAGAGATTTCCAGGTCATCACTCCCATTGCAAACACTTTTCCAGTAAGGTGGCTGTGAAAATCATAGAGCTGTATTGTTTGGAATGACCGACCTTGGCTTTATTTGGGAAGGGACTTTTAGTTCTATATTAGAAACTCTGTCTCTTCATCTTGATTTCAAAAAGAATATTTAGGCCAAGTATCTTGGTTTCAGTAGTCTTCTCCATCTGTCAGACTACTGTAGTCAGCTTGATTTTGTGGAAGGTGTTAACAGCTGCATCACACAGATCTACACACACAGAATCAAGACTTGTGAGGTTGTTCTATTTTTGCCCTGCACTTCATTGCAACCCCTTTTCCCCCCACAATCCCAGTAGCTACAATTGAACACAAGCAAGGTAACCACTAGGCAATCTTCTGCATCAGGGAATAACTTAAACCACAACTCTTCTGCTTCCAGATGCATAGGATAAAAGACATGAACATGCAATAGTGGACATAAAGTGAGAAGGTCTGAATGTGAAACTGTGCATTAAATCAATGGGAAAACCTTTCTTCACTCTCATTCCAGCTATTGGAAAGAGGAGTTGTGCTTTTGTAAACATAGGATCACTTTATACTGTGTGAGCATGTCCTGCTCCTTACCTGCATAATGAACTTTTCATACTTTTTGTTTTGTTGTTCCTCAATAACTTTTGAGCCGATTTTATTCTAGTTCTTATTCTAGCTGGTTCAGTTTCTTCCATGGACAAGTAGTAACACAGGAGAACACTTAGCAAGGCAGTGCTATTCAGCTAAGTGAGGTAAATAAGCTTCAGGATTAAAATGAGAGTGATGCAAATGCTTTATGCATCTTGTAAACTGCAATACAGAGGTCCTAATAAATGTCACTTTTGTATAGAGTCATAATAGTCAAGTCCCAGTTTTAAAGGTGGGAAATGTAGCTTACAGCGCTTTCTAGCTGTCACACCAGAATTGCAACTCCAAAGTCAATTTGTACCAAGAGAATCAGCTTCCCTATTGGCTTCCCAACCAGGAGAGAATCAGGAAGCAAAGCTGATTTGAAAAACAGCATGAAACTCAGTCCATATCTGTTGTCTAGGTGTGTTAAAGGGAAAAAAAAAAGAAAAAAAGAATAATCTGACGAAACAGAAGACCAAAACTCTCTCATTTATGAAATCCCTCCCCTGTGTAACCAATTTAGTCTAGTGATTCTATGATGTTTTAAGTAAAACTGCTACAGGCATTTCCACATAAAAATGAAAGTGCACACACGCCCAAGTATTCTCTTTTATGCTGTTTAGGGGATATAATTCCTTAATGTCTTGCACTCCAAAGCCTAGTGTTTTCCAGTGCACTGAATAGACTGGCTCTGTCTCCAGCTCCAACATCAGAAAGTAACCTTCGCGTTCATCAATGAAAAGTGACAACTGATTTTATTAACCGTATTATTAACGTATTATAACACATGACAGTGGGAATATTTTTCACTGTAAGATTTTTGAATGGAAGAAAAGTGCAGTTAGTCTGAGTTCCTTACATTCATTAGAAGCAAGACTATTGAAACCATCAACATTTACAATGACACATAAGCAAACACCAGAATCAGTGCCAATAAATACACAGAGTACCAAAATAAATATTTACAGAATTAAAAATATAATAAACACTGATTAGTATATCCTTGTGAACTGCCAGGGAAGAAAGATATCTATTGCTATCAGTTAGGCTGTAAATACATTAAGAATACAGTGATTTGAGGAGAGACTGAAGTTTCTAGAGGTGGAAAGGAGCAGAGTGTGTCTTAACAGTCTGTTTTAAAAACATCCCCCAGAGTGCTGTGAGCTTTCACCAAGAAAAAGTTGGTGCACACAGACTGGCCAGATGATTAGCAAACCATTCAGTGGGGAGAGTGGGGAGTTCTGGCTCTTAAATAGGTCAAGCTACCTACTGTGGAAGTGGCTGCCACAAGAAATACCAGGGAAAATTGTTAATTAACACATCTTACAGAAACGGGTTAAGTGACTTCTAACAACAGGACACATCTGTCCCTTTCAGCACACAGGAAACCCCCAGAGCACGGATTTGTCAGATGCAGTGTGGAGCAGTCTCTGCTACATTTTCTTCAGGCACACCATGATATCTAAGCAGAGTTGGGCTGTGTGAAAGGTTGAAGCCACACTGTGTTTTCTGGACTTACTGAATCTGTATTTTCTACCAGCCACATTCCCACCTCATTCCCCACTTCAACAGGGCCACAAGCCTCAAAACTAGAGCTTTTCTGAGATAGACTCTGCTGACAAACATAGCAAGGAAAACTCAAATGGGGCCAAATTACAAGATCTTCACTTGCTCTGAACAACTGACACCACTAATAGACACACTACTTTCAGGGGGAATGCTGGTGGACTGACATCCATCTGTTGCAACCCGTCCCACAGTAGAGGATTTACTTCAATTTTACACAAAGGCAACAGCTTTAGTCTTGCCACCTTTCTGAAGAGCAGGGTAACATTGCCCTTCCCAAGCCCAGTGCTGCAGGAAAGTACTCACCCTCTGCCTGGGATGTGCTGCTGCTGCCGCATGCTGTGCCTTGCACCCCCTCCTCACTTGCCCTTGGGCTGCAAGGGTGCAGCCACCACTCACCACCCCACCAAGGGCCTGGGTCTTCACACCCCCCTGCCAAAATCAAGGCAGAAGAGCGGTGAGATTTTATAGGCCTATATTTAACTCTTATTTTCCCTAGGGACCAAAGGTCCAGCAGCCCTTGCTTTCATCCCAACTCGCAGCCACCCTATCAGCCCTTCAGCACACCCCAGCACAACCACACTGGCTTTTTCCGCCGCTGTCCAATCTGGCAGACACCTCCAGATGATGACACTCCTCACCCTTTTCCTGGGACCTCCTTTCCTAGGACCTCACAAATTCTGCGAGAGACAGTGCCTTGCTTCCCCAGTCTACAGGGTGCAGGTGAGCTGGGGCAGACCTTCCGCCTTGCTGCCATGAGCCAACAAACATCACCACTTCTGTGGCTTTACGTTTTAAGGTCAGGCTCAATTCAAAGCAGATGTAGCCCATTTTCTTTTATGAGCACATTATGTTCAAAGCTTCCAATGCATCTGCATAAAAAGCCCATGGAAACAACCTGATACTGAAATAGCAACTGTTTTCATGTGACGTCATCCAAGAAAACAAAAAAAGCTGTGAAAGATCTTACCATTCTGTCCCTACATACTATTCTCCCTACAAACAGATTTAAGATGTGGCTGTGTAATAATTAAAGGGAGGCATCATTAGCATATCGAAAAACACAAACAGTGGCACAATAAGCTAGGGGTTTAGTGCTCTGGAAAGGATCTGGTCCTGGTTTTGTCATCACAAGTTAAATTAAGGAAGGCAGTGATTGTGTTAGCTGTAATTTCAACATGCTGAGCTTCGGAGCTATGCGCAGGAGTGGCTGCTTTTTAAGATGTAAAAACAATGGAACTACACGTTTTGCATTCAGATCAGTGAAAACACTACCTACAGTAATATAAAAGACTGCACAATCACCTGAATTGTGTTCACATTTAAAAAAGGGAAGACTTATTTAAGAAACACTCCCTATTTCCTTAGGATTAAGAGCTTAAGGACCTTTGCCAGTTCTTACTGGAAACAGTGGAAGCTTTGCCACAGCAGAACTGGACCTTGGAAAGCGACTGTCATGTTGGCAAACGCCAGTTTCCTACTACTTTTGTGGCTGTAGCTGCGTTAGCTTCTGTTGCAGAGCATTGCTTGGATGTCACGTTAAAGTAGGCAAAGTGATCTTCCTCTTTTAGCCATTGCTACAAGAAGCCCCTCAACCTAGCAGTGTAAATACCTTGCCCTGGGAAGCACATATCCTTTTCACCCTTTCACTACAACTTTGGTTCTGTTTATTTAAATATGTACAGAAAAGTAAAAGAAAAGCAGTTCCTACCAAAGATTAAGAAAATCTGGGTGCAGTTTCCATAAGAAGCAGGTTCTAAGCCTTCCTACAAGAGTTATGTGCTTCCCTGCTAGATTTGCTATTGTCCACAACTGGGAAGTGGAGGACAATAATTCCACTCTAGGCAAAATATCACTCAGCATCCTCACCAACGTGTATGAGATCACACAGCACAGATCTCCATTTTAAGTATCTTTGCTGCTTTTTCTGAAGGTGAATTAAATTTTTTCCAAGACTGTGAAGTAGGAGCTTTCAAGACCTTCTGGAGAGAACACACAGGCAACAGCTCCTCTTTTCTAGTGCTGGAAGGCTGGATCAAAAATCTCAGTTTCCCAAGCAACTGCAGAATGGCTGAGAGGGAATGAGAGGCAGAGAGAGAGAACAAAAAAAAGGGGGATCCCAGGCACTAGTACTCACCGTATTGGATGGAAAAGCCCTCTAAAGCAAGAAGAGCTTTACAACCTACTTTTTTTTTTTTTTTTCAAGAACAAAGGCCCCCCAGGACGTGGCTTGAACAGTTATAGCTCTTATTCCTTTGCATATGACAGGTTCTTCCATTTCTCACTACATGAAACAGACCTCAGAAACACCAAATCAACGCCAAGGTGCTCAGAAGGAAGACCAGCTGTGAGCTAACACTGAGCTAAAAACAATTCCTACAAGTCAAATTAAAAACAGTCTCCTGAACACAAACAGCAAGACAGATTCAGATACCTCCTGCTCACAGTAAACAGCAAGTGGACTCATGACAAGGGAATCCCACCATCCCGTTCCTCAGTGGGAGGGAGGGATGCTCAGCAGGAGCCAGTCCCAGGCCACTGAAGACAACTGACTGTGTATTCCAGCATTGAATCCCAGAAGAGTCAGTTGTTGTGCAATTCTGCTCAGACACATGGGGTTATGTCATCCCAAGGAAAACAAAAGACCAAAAAAAAAAAGCCAAATAATAAAACCCGCAAACCCTGCAGAAGCTGTCATGTGGAAACTCTGCCAAGACTCATTTATGCAGCATCTTTGAGTCAGTGTCAATTTGTTTTTCCAACAGAGAAGCCACAGCCTTTCTTATCACTGTCTATAAAAATACATTTTCAGGCCACCTTGCTTAGGGTCCCTGTTAGATAACCATCTGCCTTGTAAGTGGCTATTGTGACTGTGAACTGTCTCTTTCATACCATTATCTCACTGAAAAGCCTTTTAAGAAAGTAGTCCATTAGAGCAGGAGTAAAAAAACCCCTCAGAGCAGGCCAGGGAGCAGAATCAATGGCTCCCTTTGATCTACAGGCTCAGTCAGTACTAGAAATTTAAGAAAGAACAAGGTTTTGCTTTGCTGAGCAAAGACTGTTAATTTGGCTCATCTGCACTCCCAGAATCTTACTGAAAATGCCATCTGTATCAGACATTTTGAAGACTTTGGTGCAATATTCACTTAGCTTAGATAAATAATTTAGCAAGATTCATTAAAAAATAATCAGCGAATTAATTTTCATAGCGCACATCTCTGCAAGTCATTCTTAAAACTCAGTCTTCCACCACCCTGAATGGCAGTGAGGATGTTCACAGTGGATGAAGAGAATGCTGGTGACTGATGGAGTAAGACTGAACATAGTTTTCTTATTCTAGTCACGGAATGCCTTCTGAAATCTACTACGTGTGTTTGAGTCCTACCACCAGCAAGAGCAAAATGCATATGCACGACAGGGAAAATAAGATCTTTTATGTCTGTTGCAGGCCACACATATAGTACAGGAAACTTAACTCTTACTGTGACAAAAGAAGTCCACAAAAACATCATTTCACACTACCAAAAGGAAATCTTTTGTGCTGATACAGAGGATGGGGATGTATACCACTGAAATCACTGTAGATAACTATAAAACACTACGCAATATACAGAAATATCCTAAGAACATAGCAAATTTACCAGCAGTGACCTGAAAGTGCAAAGAGTACATATAACTAAACGTCAAGTTCCAATCCATAAAATCCTTTATGAGTGACATACAAGCTGATAATTACAAAGCATCATTCAGATCACAAAATGACAAATAAAACAAATAAAGAAAAGCATTCTTTAGGAAAATCAAGATGACGACAGCATTGGGAATGTTATCTTTGGGACTCAGAACACCATTTCTACCTCGATACCTACCAAAGCCAAGAAAAATACATGCTTGAATGGGGTAACATAAGTAAAAATGCAAACCACCACAGAATGCCTTGGGACTATGACCTCTGTATGCCTCGGCCTCTAAATCCAGCAAGCCATTAACTGTTCGTTCTTAAGCATCTCACAGTATTTTTCAGGGATCTATCAGGAATTAAATATAGGTCTAAAGAAAGCCTTTGACCTCCTCCCAGCGATTGTTTTAGGCATTGTGTGGAGTTACACAAATACGTTTGGATGGAAATTGAAAACCCTAGTAAATATGAAATCTTCTATTACCTTTTGAAATAAGAAAAAAAAAACCCCACACAGATGGCTTAAAGACAAAAGTGAGCTTCAAAAATTTAAATTTGAGCATTAAATCGTATGTTTACTCTCACACAACTATTACCCTGAATCAACGTCAGTGTGTCGCAATGATTCGAAACACTGACGCCCTACCACAAGCTACTTTCCCATTTTCCTTTTAAGGATATGATTGTCCTTAAAATATGTACACAGCAAGCAGCCAAACGAACCACCAAGAGATTTGCAAGATGTGCTTACACTGGGTGTGCCATAGAAAGCTTGAGAGAGCTAGTGGGGAGCACCTGGCCTGGGCTGCAGGCAGCACAGTGCAGCGCGGCCACCCTCCCACCTCTCACTCGGATGCAGCCCCCTCCCGGGACTCCACACTCCGCATCCCAGGAGGATGCTGCCTGCCAGCATGCAGAGGACAGAGGGAAAACGGGGCACAAAACAAAGGAGCGAGAGAAAAATGAAGGGAAGCCAAAGCATTTTAATGATGATCCATGTTAGGTGTTGAGTGAAAGGGAGCTAGTCTATCATCACTCTATTGGTTTCTGGATACACACATGCCAGAATGTGAACAAGAATGCATATGATGAATAATTTGGCGCACACAAGTCCTGTAGAAATAGACGGCAGCTGACACCTTCTAGTGGTTTTAATGATGCACCACTCCTACTACCTGTACTCAGTGCTTCCAGTTTTCATGGTACCACCCAAAGCTCACCACATCCTCCCTCCCTCTCAACTTTCAGTACCCTAGAGAATCTCTCTGCATGGTTTGTCCTTACAACAAAATGAGGAATGATGACTTTTCTGCAGAGCTGTCATGCAAGGAAAGATGTGCCCCAAACACAAGGGAAAAGGGAAAACAAAAGAACAGAAAAAGGAACACTAGGTTTAGGGTGCTGGGGACCAGGACAATATTCCACATTCTGTACATTCATCCTTTTGAGGAGGGTATTGCGGCTTTAACTTTCTAAAACGCACAAGAAGAGTCAGGCCAAATGCAAATCCCTTTCTGTAGGGCAAGGAAATGACCCAGTGGTGTGTTTGGGGACAGCTGTGGAGCGCGTCCCCTCAGGCTGCCTTGGGAGCAGGCGTGTTCTGACCTCACATGCATGTGTACAGCACGGCTGTGCGAGCAGGCGGGGAGGAAAACACACACGTACACGTGAGCAACAAAGCGTACAAAATAATCTCCTTCGAAGCCTATTAAGGTTCTTACCCAAACCATGAAAACAAGGACTGCCTGGGAAAAGCAACGCTTTCTCCCCGTTCACCAAGGCGCTGCAGTTCAGTATTAAACCCTGCAGAAATTCAACTAGATGCCAACTCTGCCCTTGTGACCACAAGGTCACTTCTCCAGTGAACCACACATACACACATATGCAACTCTTACTATGGTATTCCCTCGCTTTTTATGGTTTACCTACAACCTTAATATCCTTCAAATGTATATCCTGTATATTTATTTTCCTTTCTTTCTTTCAATTTGAGAGACAAGAAAACCAAGTGCTATGTAAGATCAGACCCATTGGCTTCAACGATGCGAATTTAGGATTCTCTGTATAATATAGACATGTATATTTTTAAAATGTATATTATTTTTCAGATACACTGGAGCATATATTTTATATTAACTGTGGTCTGATGATTAAATACTTGTATCAAAATATTTTGTAAATACATAACATTTACCTTTAGACTTCAGTGATTTTCAGGGAGCTTTTTCAGTGTATCATAAAAATATGTCCTCAGGCACATTAAAACCCTATTAAATTTCTCTGAAATGTTGTCAATGCCCACGCACATTAACCATTGTTCAAAAATGCCCTGGCCATTAATACATTTCTCATAGGATCCAAGCTCATCAGACCATTTTATGTACCACTAGATTACCATATTTATTTTTCTCTCTTAAAGTAAAACTATTCTGACGTTATCAAGAATTAAAATAAAAAGCAACGAGAACCCAATCTTTCTTTAAATAGTCAAAAACTAATTTTATATATTTTTAAAAATAATAATTAAAAAACACATTTCTTTCCTGGGTTCCTTCTCCATAAGGTTTAAGCCCAGAGCAACTTTGTCCAAACCCCTGAAAATAGAGGTTTGCAGTGGCAGTGCTGTCAGAACCTCAGCTCTGACCCAAGGAAGGTACCACTGGAATAAAATCAGCACTTCAGACTTACTTATCTGGGGATGCATGAGCCCATACAAAACAGAGTTTTGCTCTAATTTAAGGTACTTACACAAAGTTCTATCATTTCAGAACTGTAAAATTATCTACCTATAAAAACTAACTCTTGCTTAAACTCTAGATAATACAGACAGGTGACTTTTTCTTGTGTTTGGTTTTTTTTTTTCTTTTTAATAAAAAATCTGTAGCATTGAGTAAGTTTGCTAAAATATGTATATATTTACACGTGGCAAGCAAGTTATTGTATAAATGTGAACAGTGTGTATATATTGGCATTTAGTAAAACATTTCCCTGAACCTGACTGTATGCTTTATCGGACAAGTATTGATGTAAACATCTGAACTTACCTCAGGTGTCTGTGTTACCCATTTACATTAGACCAGATCAAAACCAAGCAGACAGACAGATAGACTAAAAATATGCTTTCCTGTTAGACAAGTCCACCTAACTCCTTAGTTAATTACCGCACACGAGTCAATCAAGTCTGCTGCTGAGCAGTGCTCTCGTTCCTACAGCTGGGAAAATACCTGTTAGGTGAGTTGGTTTTTGCTCGGCATTTTTTTTCCACCATCTCATAGAACAAACACCATTTTGGGAGCCAGGCACCCACCCTCCATTCCTCCCCCAGAAACTATTGAAAGGTAAGTGTACTGGAGAACCTCTCGCGTCGCTCCTTCTGTAACTCTGTTCCCTTGAAGAAGAACTCTTCTTTGCATGATCAAGGATGCTCATTTAGGTTCATAATCCAAGTCCTGCTTCCAGAAAGGCATGTAAAAGTGAACCTCCCCAGTGCTTAGTGCTGCAGAAAAAAGGTACAAATGTAAAAAAAAGTGCTCTAAAAGAAGTCGACTTTTCAGATTCAGACATACAGTCCAGTAAGAAAGGATTTGGATGTGCAGGCCCACACAGTACAGCGGAGTAAGCCTTTTAGGTGTCTTCCTTCAGGTGACACAAAACTAACTCGTTATCTGTGGTCTCCTATGCAGGTTTCCAACTGACCTTGCTGCCCGTCTTTGTCTCCACCTCTTATCCAACTACTTTTTGGCACTGTCCTGGTACGCGGCAGCTTTCACTGTTGTCCCTGCTAGGCCCCTGTTACTGACACGGCGTACCAGTACCTTCGAGACAGGGATTTTTGTTCTGTGCATCTCGCTTTTGGCCAGGTGATGGTGTGCGACGTGATGGCTGTTACTGGCATCAGCTCCATGGCTGGCAGGATGCGAGGAAAGGTGTTTAATGCTGATAGGTATCTTGGAGTCCTTCGCTGCGCTTGAGGGTGTTTTCAGTGAGCACGTGGTCGTTATTGGAGACACGGGCTTGGAGCGTGGCACACAGGTGACCACCTCCTCCGTAGGCCCCGCTGGTGGGTTCTCATCCGGCTCGGTGTAGAGATCATAGAGAGCATCCCCGCTGTAGCTGTCCCTGGGAAGGGTTTCCTTCTGGATGCTTGCAGAACCATCTTCCTCGGGACCAGGAGTGGTAGAATCCCAGTAGCCCTCATCGCTGTTTGGGACACCTTCATGTTGCTCCTTCTCCCTGCCCTTCTGCTCCTCTTTGTGGTTGAGGTGAATGGGGATCTGGTGGAGGCCACCACGCTTCACCACCACCCTGTTCTGGGCCGCCTCGGTACCTCGGTTCTCCTTCAACCCCTCGGGCTTCTTTGTCCCTCCTCCTCCTCCTCCTTCTGTCTGGGTGTCCTCTGTCTGCGACAGCATATCCCAGAACTCCTGCAGGTAGGTGTCATCCACCTGGTCCGGGCTGGCCATTTCCTCCCCTCCTCCCTGGTAAGCCACCACGGTGGGGTGCTTCTTGGAGGCACCCAGCTTGCTGGCCCCGGGGGTGCTCTTCCCGCCGCCCCCATCCTCCTCATGGTCCGCAATAATATCTCCGCAGCCTGTAAGAGAGTCAAAGCTTTTCAGTGAAGTCACGTCAGCAAACATCAAACAAATACGATCAATCGATTGCTCTGAGGGTGGATCAACAGAGGAAGGGTCAGGGGCGGCTGCCGTCTCTTGACCGCTATCACAGTGAGGTTCAACAGGGGGGATAGTCGTTATTGGAATGTCACCTGTTACGGCCGCATCCTTCGCAGTCCCAACCTCTCCGGCGCCCGGCTCCGGCGGCTCGCGGCTGAGCTCCTCGGGTCGCCGTGCGGCGGCGGCGGGGACGGGGACGGGGACGGGGACGGGGANNNGCCGCGGGGGGGGGGGGGCGGGGGGGGGGGGGGGGGGGGGGGGGGGGGGGGGGGCGGGGGCGGGCGGCTCCTCCGCGGGCAGGGGGCTGCTGGCCCGCGGCTCCCCGTCGCCCGCCCCGGGCTGCCGGGTCTCGCCGCTGCGCTTCTCCCGCGCCGCCTCGAGCCCGCCGTCCCCGGAGCCGCTCGGGGTCTCAGACAAAGGTTTCGGCGTCTCCTCCTTGATGCACTCCAGGCTGGCAGTCAGAGACCCCGGCATAATAAGCCCGGACGGGATTTCCGATGCTTCTCCCCTCTCCTCCTTGCCATTTTTGTCCTTTTTATGCCACCGCATGCTGCTGAAGATGCCTTTCAGCCCCTTCTTTTGTCTGCCGCCGGCGCGCTGCTCCGCGCCCTCCGCCTTGCCGCTCTCGGGCCTGCCGTTCTTCCGCAGCAGTGAGAAGAAGCTGTGCGACTTGGCCACCGAGCCGCCGGGGGACAGCCCGGGGGACAGCCCGAGCCCGAGCCCGAGCCCGAGCCCGCCGGCCGCCGGGCTCCTCGCCTCCCGGCTCTGCGCGTCGCCGCTCGGTTCCTCCTTCTTGCCGCTCTCCAGCACGGCGTCGGCCAGCCCGTCGTGCGTCCGGCTGCGCACCATCCCCGCCTTGCCGGCGCCCTTCCCCTCCCCGCCTTTGCTCCTCACCCCGAAGATGCTCGGCATGGTGCCCCCGGACTTCCTCCTCTTGAACAGTTTGAAGGCGGTTTTGTTAATCCTCCCCGACGGCTGCTCGGCGGCCGGGGGCTCGGCACAGTCGCAGTGCGAGTCCATGTCTGCCGCCGCCGCCGCCGCGGTGTCCGGCGCGAAGCCTCACTGACAGCCCCGCCGCCGCCGCCGCCGCCGCCCGCCCGTCGCCATGGCAACCCGGAGAGGAGAGGCGGGGGCGCGGATAAGCCGCTTTTCCCCCCCGCCGCGGGGCCGCGCCAGGACGCTGGCGCCCGCTCGGGCTCAACCTGCGCCGCCGCAGCCCCTCCCCGCGGGCCGCCCCCCGCCGCCGCCCGCCCGCGGATGAGAGTGGGGGGCTGAGGCTGCCCCGGCGCCCGCGAGGGGTTCCGCGGGGGCGGTGACAGCGGGCGACGATCCCGCAGCCCTCGGACGGCTTGGTCCAGCCCGGAGCCGCCGCCGCCTCCTTTGCCCCGCTTTGCCCGCCCGGCTCTGGGGACGCCGCGCACGGGCACCCGAGAGGACACAGCTCCGCTCGGGTTTGCGGGAGCGTCTGGCGTCGGTGCCGTGTCCTCCCGGCGCAGCCACGCACCGCTTTGGACCGCGGGCATGGCGCGGCTGCAGCCACGCGAGGTAGAATGCGGTAAGGCGGCGGCAGCGCCGAGAGAACGCGCGGGGCTGGGGGAGACAAGCACGGTCTGCAGGGGACAATACCTCACACGGCAGGGACAGAGGGCTGGAAACACGCGACACCCGGACCGAACCCCGGGGGTACACACCTCCAGGGACAGAGGTGAAGGATGCGAACTCTGCCCCTCATCCCTCCTTGCTTTCCCTTTCTCCCACCTCGTCAGGACAACTCACACCATTCCCATGTCTCTGTTTCTCCCGAGTACCTGAGGCCATAAGTTTTCATCGCCGAGAAAGACTGGGGAGCACTGGCACAAGCTGCCCTCACTCGCCTCACCTCCCTTGTCACGGGGGGGAGCACAGCGGCAGCCCCCATGCAAGGTTTTCCCCAGACCCCACATCCACTGCACACAGTCATGGCACTCAAATCATCCCCATGATGATGGCCAGCAGGACAGCCAGTGCTACCCTGGCCACAACCTCCTCACTGGCTGCAGATCTATCAGATGCCAAGTAAAACTAGAATAGACTAGACTGGCAGTGGTACCCTGGTCACAACCTCCTCACTGGCTGCAGATCTATCCCAGATGCAAAGTAAGACTAGACTAGAATAGAAATACAATAGCTGGAAGGGACCTACTACCTTCATCTAGTTGAACCATCTGACCATTTCAGGGCTGACCAGAAGGTACAGCATAGTAATAAGGGCATTGTCCAAATGCTTTTTAAACACTGACAGGCACCTCTCTAGGAAGCCACCCTCCCACAGAATCGCAGCATCTCAAGGCTTGGAAGGGACCTTGAAAGATCATCTAGTCCACCCTCCTGCCAGAACAGCATCACCTAGAGCAGGTCACACAGGAACTTGTCCAGATGGGTTTTTAATGCCCCGAGAGAAGGAGACTCTGCAACCCATCTGGGCAGCCTGTTCCACTGCTCCCTCACCCTCACAGTAAAGAAATTCTTCCTTATATTTCTTTGGAACCTCTTATGTTCCAGTTTATACCTGTTGCCCCTTGTCCTCTCATTGGACATCACTGAGAAGAGCCTGGCTCCATCCTTCTGACACCCACCCTCGTGTAAAGAAAATGCCCAGTGCAGCTTTGAACCGTTCCCATGTGCCCTGACGTTGGATACCAGGGGCAAAAGCTCAGCATGTCTCTCTCCACTTCCCATTCTAAGGAGGCTGCCAATGAGGTTGCCACTCAGCCTGCTTTTCTCCAAACTAGATTAACCTGGCCAAATTAACTTACCCTGAGCTCCAGACTCTCTAAACAACACTCCTACTTTGGTTCTCTCCTGAGGCTGGGCTATTTTAGCTCAGGGCAGTGCTCTGCAGTATGGCTGCAGACCAGATCTGCTTTTAGCCAGAGCCATATTAATGCATATGCCTGGCTCTGCTATAAAGTGTTAGTCTGGGCTCCTCAAAACATAAATGCTTGACTGGGTTTTAACTCTAAATGCAAGTGAGAAGCACTAAAGAGAGGTTGTATGTGAGCCCTCTGTCTTGGGGGTCAGGTTCTACTCCCTTTGAAGTCAGTAAAGGGTTTTGCCATCGGCTTCACTGGTTGGAAGAATTAGTTGAGGGGATTTTTTTTTTCACACCATCAGACATTCATTGCACTCTCCCACGAGAGCAGGTTGAATTATCTGTTGTGAATAATTTATCCAGTGAATTTAGTCCTTTTTCTGTTCACATATATAAAGTGCCATTTGCATTCAGAGTTACAAGTGTTCAATAAGAGCAATATGAGCACATCATTCACCTTACAGGTCTCTCCTGCTTTCTGCCAGAGGCAGAGGAAAGGACAGATGAGACAGAAGCTGAGATTTGGGCTGGGGGAGGAGTGAAGTTACATTTTAATGACAGTAGTTCACAAACACACCCAGCACCCAGAAGCCACGGAGACAGGAGGTCAGACCAGAACCTCAACCTGCAGGAGTAAGATACCTTGACTGCACTCCCATCAATTGTGCCACATCATGAGTTCCCCTGTCCCTTGGTAGTATTCCTGCTCTTTAGGCAGACAAAGCAAATTCCATTAAAAAAAAAAAGAGAGAAAACATCAAATGCACTTATACAAATGAGAGCCAAGCATCCTTTAGAAATTTGGAAGACCAAAATCTGATCAAGAATCCCATGAGGAAGTGGACTAAAATCCTAAGACACAGCCACACGGCTGAACTCACCAACTTTTGCACTTTCATACTGGTGCTTTGCTACATTTCACCAATCCGTTGTATTTCAGCAACTCTTCTTACAAGCACTGAGTCCACAAGAAGGAGATACAGAGGTGTAAAAGGCAGAGGACAGATGACTTACTAAATTCTAATGCTTCATAGCTGTGTGAAACAGACAAGTTATTGTGCTCTCTTCCTTTTTGGGTGAATATCTGGAGCCATGATGGATGGACTTGCAGCTTGTTTTTCGGTCAATTTAAAATCCAAGAGTTAATGGAGGAAAGTGACTTGAGGTCAACCTGAAATTACTACTTAAAAAATGTTCTGACAAACTGGGTTGTGGGTTTCTTGTTTTTTTTACACATTTGGTTTTAATCCTTTTCACGCTTCCAAAAATATGATTTCAATAACCTTGAAGTACCTCTGGAAATTGATAATCATTCTAAAAGGGAAGATTAAATCATGTCATTTTGAAAGTGACAAACAAAACATTCCCCTTTTTGTTTTATTATTTTGTTTTAAGCTGAAGACACCTATGGATTCATTAGGAACTCATGACGTGCTTTGGTCAACCTGCCTTTGCAGGTCTCAGCAGGAAAAGCTTTAGATAACATGTTCACCAACTTCTAACTAAGGAAGAGTAGTGCTGAAAGGTGGTTACATTCATGCATCTCAGTGCTGTACGATCAAGAAGTCTGGGAGAAAATATTCTCTGCTATATCTCTCATGCCAGGTCCTCATGTACAATGGGAACTTCTCACAGAGAGTTGAATGGCATTCCCTGGTCCTTTTGTTTCCCCCTGCTGTCGCCTGGGATTTCCCCTGGAAGCAAATGGCAAGGTGGTGTTTTTGCAAAACAGTGAAGGAATATGGGATCAGCTGTGTGAATGGCCATCCACAGTAAGCAAGGGTGCTGTCTGGAAAAGGACGGTGAGGAGCTGGATAAAATAGAGCCAAAGACATTTTCTTCCATGTGCTCCTTTTTTATTCTTTCCGATTTTACACTCTAGAAAGCTTATGTGAAACCTATGTATGCAATACCTACTACGTAAGTTTTCTCAGAGATTTAAAACTCAGTCCCCTGAATTATGGTAGGGATTTCCTTATGGTTTCCATCATCTCTGTGAGTCTGAAATCTGGAGAGAGTCCAGCAAAGAGCTACTGAGATTATTAGGGGACTGGAACATCGCTGATGAGGAAAGGCTGAGATACCTGGGACTGTTCAGCCTGGAGAACACTGAGGCGGGACCATATCAATACTTATAAATACCTAAAGGGTGGGCGTCAAGAGGATGGGGTGAGTCTTTTTTCTGTAGTGTGCAGTAACAGGACAAGGAGTAACAGGCACAAGCTGGAACACAGGAAGTTCCCCTTGAACATGAGGAGAAACTTCGTTCCTGTGAGGTAGCCCTAGCACAGGCTGCCCAGGGAGGGTGTGGAGTCTCCTCTGGAGGTTTCCAAACCCGCCTGGACATGTTCCTGTGTGATCTGATGGTGGTGAACCTGCTTTAGCCAGGGGGGTTGGACTAGATGATCTCTAAAGTTCTCTTACAACCCCTAGCATTCTGTGATTCTATCATTCTCCCTGAACTCGCTTAAGCCCGAGGGGCATCTGACCAAGGGGAAGAGACCCCATGTGGAGCTGCACAGCACAGCTACGCCAATGGGTTTATTCCCCCTGAAGGGGATATCAAAAAGGGTCTGTGGAAGAAATATTTTTGAAGTGGTGTCTTGGGTTTTTTTCATCTTCAGAATGCATATGAATTTAGAAAATTAGATGAGAAACACTATATAACAAAATTATTCAGAAAATGTCATTTAAAAACCATGTAGCCCTTACAGGTGTACACTTTTTCGTAGAAATTAAGGACTTCAAGGTGAAAGCTATCCTTCCCTTGTTCCCTGCACATACCCTACAGCTTTTTTGGGCTGCTTCCTGAAGGTAACTGTCACAGACTGCTTGTCCAGCTCCCAGCCTTTGCTCCACCTGTGCTGTGATCTTCAGGAAGTGACTGCTTTGCTTCATTTCAACCGAGGGTACCTTTTCTGGTGACCCACAGTCCTGTCCCAGCCTCACTCCCTGCAGAGTGCTGGAGCCGTAGGAGCACTCCCACAACTGGAGCCACCGAGTGAAACAGCAGCAGCAATAATTACAAACCAGCTGGCAGAGCGTCATCCTGCTTTTCCCCAGTGATTACACCAGGCAGATGCTCTCAGTTCCCCTGGAGACTGCGCTATATGGCACAGAATGAATACTGGCTAAAAATCCTGGGATTCACCAAGAATGAATTAGTGATGGAAGTGACAGCTGGCAAAGCATCGAGTCCCTCTTTTTGACAGAGTTTTTTTGGTGTTTCAAGGCTGTCTCAAGTGCTGAATGGGAGCACTGAGTACAGAGTTACAGGACAGAAGTGCCTGAAAAACCTTGGGGAGTCTATCACTTCATGCTTCACTTCTAAGTAGTGTGAGTGACACCAGAGAATCAGGAACAGCCCTCTCAATATAGTACCCAGTTTTAAGCCACAGTTTGCCCATTTTCTGCTGAAGTTCCTTACCTTTTTGTTGTTGTTGTTAGCAATCTCTATGGCTGTGTTTCTACCATCATATATACTACTGTATATATATAAATCACGGGGCTAGAAGACACTACATCAATTTAAAACTAGTAGTCTTCCTAATGATAAGCAGTAAATCTAAATTGCAGAAAGTGAATTGTGAGACTCTGGACAGGAGAGTGTCTGCATCCAGACCCCAGCCAGTGATGGAGAAAGTCAGTGGGCTTTTAAAAAGCCATTAGATAATTGCCATGCCAGGCTCTAGAACTTAAGGATGAGTACAAGGAGGCCCAGAGCAGTAACAGGTTCATAGGGAAAACAGACCCACTGCCTGAACAGTTACTTCAGACATCACAGTTTATTTGTACATGTTTGTTTAGGTGGGCTACTGCATAGATAAACTCTTCAATGCATTACAGTATCAGGAAATGGAAGAGATACTGTCTGCTAGACTACAAAATCAATGGGCTCATTAAGGAAGACACAAGTAATATCAGATCTCTGCTGATACCTTAAGATCTGCTGGAACTTAGAAAAGAGAATGGCTGCAAACAACAACAACAAATGTTCAGAAAAGGAAATAGGGGATTAAAGAATTCTTCTTGTTTTCTACATGAGCCTTCTTGCTGTAACACACATCAGTGGGAAGTGACTGCTCATACACATACAGTGGGAAAGTGACTGAATTCCTACCATTTGCTGCTTCTTTGCATTTGCCTCCCCACAGATCCATGTCCTGTAACACTGCAAATTTCCTCCTTCACTCTCCAGCCCATGCAGCAGTGGGCAGGACCTCCTCAGAGCCATTCTCTCTGTTTTCCAAGGTCAGACAATTTTCCCCAATTCTTTTCTGCAAACCAAACTCTCCCCAGCTGCAAAGGCATCAAGAGTATAAATGGGCAGTTCAGCATGTCCAGAGCCTGGCTGACCCTCACTCTCAGGCACCTCAAACTTGGGGATGTCTCAGGGAAAAGGTTCTCAAAGAAATCTAAATGGAAAGAAGAATAAACAGTGGCAAGTAAAAGATGAAGGGTAAAGTGAGTTTCCTACACTCATCAGGGTGTTCCTGCTCATCAGAGACTGTCATCTCCACACAGGCTTACCAGAAACTGCCCGATCAACACATGGAAATCTGTCACTGGGAGAATCTGGTATCAGCAGCAAGGAGAGATTACAAAGATCATAATGACTGGGAGATGTGTTTGTCCCTGTAAAGTGTGTCTCCAGTCTCCTGGGAGATAGCAAACTGTCATTACGTTATTTTATTGGCTGAAGAGCTGCAGTAGAGGGAAGTGTATAGTGAGCAGACCCAGACCTGTTTCTCAAAATAGAAACCTGAATTTCAGAAAATTATGTCTGAACCCCACAAACATGTAGAATTTGGAAGTGCCCCCTGCAGAATTGTTTCATTTAAATAATCAAAATGCCCTCCAAATGTCCAGGAAATCACACCAAACAAGAGCTGAGGTACAGATTCTTGAACGGGTAAATGATTGTGCCCTTCTGCAGCATATACATGGAGGAAAGAAAAAACAGCCAATGGCTTTCACGTGTTTAAACACTGGTCCAGTGTAGCCAAAATGGGAAGAAGTCCCATTTCATTAGCCTGGAAGACTCTGTATTAAGACCAGAGACCTGCTAGTAAATGCTTCTCACGGAGGAATACTTCTTCTCACCAATAATATCCTTGCAGCAAAGGCCAGTGAAACCCTTGCATGTGAAAGGAATCCTGTGGCCACTGTGAGGTTTTCTTTTATTGCTGTCAGTCAGGCCCATTATCCCTTCTGGGTACAATTTTATAGAAAAAGAAAAATGTTCAGCAAGAAATGGATGTTGAGGTTGAGCAAACCAATTGTGGGCTTTCTGAAATCAAATAAACAACCTGAGCTGAGAAAGGGTGAACTTAATAGTATTTAGTTCAAGATTTCAGTAGTTTTTTGGTTGCTGAAACAACATTTCTGGATAAATGGCTTATGTTGTGCTGTTTTAAAGAGCAAAATAGGAAAATAACAGTAACCCTCCCAAAACGGAACAAAACATGAGTTTGAACTGAAAGAAAATTATTGACTATTTTCCAGTTCAGCCAACAGACTGAAAAAAATCAATTGTTTACGTGCTATCTCTGTGTTATCCAACTGTACTTCCCAATGCAAAACAAAAGGATCACAGAGAAATAAGGAAGCAACTGAGAATCTGAAAGGGGGAAAAACATCCATCGTTTGTCTTAAAGCTAAATATGAATTAAAAATGCAGGCAGTGCATGTAGTCCCCCAAGGGACAGATTTACTTCTAATTAATAATGTTAGTGCCCTAGCCTTCTGCATTATAAAAACCAAAACCTCTAGATTAATCCTGCTCTAACATTGTAGCTAGAACCTCTAAGAATTAACCCATCCCAATCCCAGATTTTCTTGCACTGTAATTACTGGAAATGTGGAGAGTTTGTTTTCTTCCATGTACTGAGCTGAAAAGAGAAAGATTTAAAAAAAAAATTGGGTAAATATGGGGGAAGCGTTTCATAGAGGTAGAGCCTTTTACTTTCTTGTTTGGATGTCTGTAATATCCTAGACATAATAAAACCTATTTAAAATCTAATTGTGCTAGTTACATTTTTCTGCTTCAAAAATAAATGATAATAAACCCTGGCTGTGCAGTCTGAGCAGAGCAGACAAGACAATAGTACCACAGGAGAAATGGGTATTCCCCACCACCTTTAATTAAAAGCCCAAACAAGAGTTTAAGCAGATTAGGGGGACAATGTGGAATACTGGGTCAGAATTTGTTTTTCAAACAGTTGAGAAAGATTTTTGGATGATGAGAATATTTTTTACTGAGAAGTAAACATTCAAAAAAACATCATTTATTTACTGCCTCGGACCTTTCCATCGACTTCAGTGTTAATAGTTATGATTCATGTAAGAGGATGTAAAAGTCAGGCCCTTAATTAAAGGTTCAGCCTCCCTAAATAGGATAGCTAGATAGATGTGATCATATTACTTATGCTTTTTTGAAAAGTAAGACATGCTTCTCCAATTCACCAGCAAAGCTATTGCTAGATTCAGCTGATGCAGATTTAAAAACAAACAAAAAAAAAAGGCTTTCATTTCAATTACTGATAGAAACAATGTTAGTTTGATTCCAGAAGTCCTCTGTCTCACTTTCCTTCTTTCCCCTCATTTCACTGTGTATATAGCAATGAGCCCCTGGGCAGAACATCAATTAGAGCGACTGGGTGCCAGCGCCGTGGTGGCACGTGCACATCTTTGGGCTCAGGTGAAATGACTCAGAGGCCAACTGCGAAAGAGGGAGAAGAAACCTGAGCATGTGTGAAACACACAGGTTGCAAGGAAATTACTGAACAGCTTTGGAACTAAATCTGGGCCTTGGAACATGGTGGGAGAGGAGAGAAATATTTGTCCTTTTTATTGTGACAAGTTTCCAAAACTAATGACTGAATTCACTGTTGGGATTTTTTTAGGGGAGCCTCAAAACTGCAACTACTCCTATATGAGCTGCTCATAAGTAGATAGCCACTATATGTTTTGTATCTGAAAAAGGATATGTCTTAGCAGTTTCCAGAAGAGTCAAATGTAAGATGCTATACAAAACTCACCCACACCTTGCAATCCTGTAGGAACCACTTGTTTCCATCTGTTTCAAACCAAAGGGTGAGTTTCATCTCCACATGCTTTAACCAGCTAAAGGGTAAACAGCAGAATCTCAGCTACTTAGCTTAAATCCTCTTTCTCTAATGTGGCAAAAGACAGGTATTCTTAGGGTGCTATTTGTTTGACTTGTTTTACATGTCAGCTCAAGGGTGGTTGGAGTAAATCATATCCTAAATGCTCCAAGACCAAGTTCAGAGGAAAACATCTAAGTTTGCTCAAATCAGCCCCTCTCCAAATGTTTCAGCATTCTTGGATTTTAATCTCCTTTTCCCAACATTTTTCAGCTTTCAGTTTTTCTGTTTGGGGAGATTGTTGTTGCACGGAAATAAAACACTTTCCATCACCTCTAATGCAAGCATGTGTGTTACCCAATGTATGTGCACGTGGCAACAACTGTTTCTTGCGCCAGGGTGATGAGGAGTTTGCAGGGCTGGAGCTCTGGTCAGAGTTACACCATGGGAAAGCCTTGGTGCAGCCTGGATTTTGGTTATATCAGGCCCTGAGAGCTGTGAGAGTTTCTAATCAAATCTGACCTCGCTTGCTCTTTCTAAAAGTGATGCCTTGATACACATCAGTGAACTCATTAGCTGGATGCAGTCATAAGGATGCTGGTAGCTTGTAGGGAAGCACGGGATTCATTTCCCACACGGCACTTTCACTCATCTCTTTTTAATATTGCTCTCTGACGCGCTGCTCTTGCTGAAGAGCATTGTGTGGTACATGCGGTACAAATAACACCAGAGGTTCTTTTCCAAAGGGCTATTTTTGGAAAGAGCTGTTGCTCTGACAGCAGATCGCTCTATCAGTTCTAACTCAATGTCAGCTAAAGGACAGCTTTTCAGTTTTCTCTTTTTCATTTTTCTCATCACTAAGAAAAATGAAGAAGTAGGTGTTGATTTATGACAGTTTGACTAAAATATCTAAAGAGTACAGTTTGGTTTAGGAATAGATTAGCACCAAGGCGAATAATCACTGGGATTTCCACTCCTGCTCTTCTTCTTCTTCAGACAAAACATGTTTCCAGAGAAGCACCATTTGCAACAAGGAGCATGCAAGAAATGTAGGATTTTGAGTTGGATACCTGGGATGCAGAGCAAACATCTCCCAGCCCCTTCGGACCTGGAGGGCTCTCCTCAGTGGTGTTTCCACACACAATAGCTGAATTTTACATCTACCAAGGACGACTGAAAACCTTCCACCAAGCTCCACAGTGCTGGATCAGGGCCAAGGGCAAGCAAACTGAAGCCCAGCAGCACAGGTTTGCCTGATGTCACTGGCTGGTTGGGGAAAGCCCATTTCCCTTGACTCTTGGCCATGGTGTACTGTCCATGGTGTACTTTTGCTTCCAACAAAACTGAGCAGGAAAACCATGCACCAGTCCAAAAGACCAATAGTATCAAATGGGACAGTCAGGACCATCCAGTCCTTTTTGTCAAATTTTTCCATGGAGCTTCACAAAAATAGGCTGACAGGTGGTTGCAGAGCTTTGCCTGAACTCGTGGATTACCAGCCCAGAAGGAAGCATCCTGTGACTGTTAAATCCGCAGTCTCGAAAGACACAAGCTAGAGAAAATGACCTGATTTTTTTGTTTGTTTCAAAACCCCGGGGCTATGGCTAGTCTCTTTTTACCTGCTCACTTCATGACACACTTGCACACATATGTACATAACTGAAAACACACTGAGGTCCTAAAGCATTTTATTCCAAGAAATTATTCTCATTTGCACACTCTGGTCTTACTTAAACATGCCTAAGAGTTTACTGTCTCTCGAATAATTCTCTTTTTAAGCACAATTATATCTATGCAATAGTAAAGGGGATAAGCAGACAACAAACCACATCTTTCACTAGCACTTATCTCAGATCAATTGATAATCCCTTGTCAGGCTGATTGCTGTCAAAACCAGGACAAGCAAAGGCATTTTTCATTCCCACCATTGCAGCTGTTGTCTTTTTCTGTTAGCCCAATTAAGCAAAGTGAAAAGGAGTAGCACCATATCAGAGCCAGTTTGCCTTAGGATATAAATCGTCGTCTTGTATTTGTCCATAGCCAACACTGCAAGAATAACAAAGCCATGCCATAAAACTCATCCACTGTGCTGAAAACACAAAGGAACCATTTTTTCCCTTCCAACTAAACATGGCATTCAGCTCTGATGCCCCCTGAGAGGCACGGGCTCTGCCACAGCCGCTCTATATCCCCATGCCCATGCTACCAGGGCTCAGAGCTCAGCCTCAGCCCAGTACAATCTGACTCCTTCCCCCTCCCCATGCCTGAGCTGAGGGCTTTTGCAGAGTGTCATCCTGAAAGCTGTTTTCCTTCCTCCACTTTTCCTCCCCTTGTGGAGGGAGCGAGCCCTACACCTTTCAGCTTGGAAAACAAGAGGGATTCAGTAATGTTCTCTGGCACTGTTAGCCAAAGCCCTCCTGGAAATGAGTTGACACTATGATTGTAGAAGGGTAACTGACTTTGGGCAACAAATGCCAAAGAAGTACATCACCCCTATTGTGTGCTGGAGTGTCACGTAATCTATGCAAATGTGGTCATTGACTTTAGCAGATGTTTGGGGTTTTTATTTATTATGCTGCTTCAAAACTGAAAAGGGAGCAGTAGAGATTTTTTTAATCCTACCCAGAGTTTGAGGAACAGGATAAACTGCAACAAACAGTTGGAACACTTTCTGGTACATAAGGCTATGCATCTACTTCCATTCTACATAAGAACATTTTATTTACTTTATTTCATTTGCTTAATCTAATTTTTAACAAAAATTCTTGCAACAGCAATAACAAAGCAGATTCGTATTTACTCTGCCTGTGGCACATGGAGACAAACAGGTATCCTATTGAGTTATTGAAGAGGAATGTGTGGAATCAATGTTAGCAGCAGATTTAAGATCTTCATTCCTGGTCTTTGCCCCTGGGCAGTGCCCCTCATTAAAGATCTCCATAGGTTTGTTCATCTCAGTTAAGTGCCTATGACAGATATCAGAGCAGCAGGCAAGGTATTTTGTAGGCCTTGGTTTGGGGGGTGAGGGCTTAGTGGCACAAATTCAGGCCGTTTTGTGCCTATCGTCCCATCCCTAGGCAGGACCCTGTGGAAAGAGCAGCTGTAACCTCAGTGCCCCTTCCTTTCCCTGAGCCATGAGAGCTCTGGGGGCATAACCACCATCCGACTGCAAGAGCTTGCATTGGGAATTGAGACTGCAGCAGGCACCAAGGCAAGGCCGGCATCAAAGAGCCAAGAAAGAAGGTGAAGCTGAACTAAGAGGATTTGCTGGGGAGCGTGCCAGGAAGCCCCTGGAGCAGCCATATGGCTGCAGGCAGTGCCGGGCACCACTGGTCCCCACAGCCCCTGTGACTGTACCAGCAGCTTCTTCTCAGCAGCATGGCAGTGGCCCTGCTGGGGTGGCACTGGGCTCCCCACCTGCCTTCCCTACGCTCTGCAGCTGCTCGCCTGGGACCACCGAGCCTCAGCAAGGTGTGGGGAGTGGGCAGGGAGGGCCCAGGAGCTGAGGAGAGAATGGAGCAGAGGGCTCAAGCATCCCAGCAGCCCTCCCCGGCAGCGCCAGGAACGAGCCCCCACCCCTGGGCATGGAAAAGGGCATTAGGCTGCACAAAATAATTAAGTGTGCGTCGTGCGTGTATCTATCTCCTGAATGTTTAAACATGAACCAGTTTAAATGAGTTTTAATTAAAGCTATTGTGAATCAGCTTACATTTGTGCTCCTTCATATCTCTGGGAAGATTTTAGCTGCAGCAGCAGGATGCTATCTCACACAGGCAGGAGGCTTTGAGCTGGTTAATTGTTAGAAGCATGTGAACACCTAAATATGCTGACCCAAATGCAGCTCTTGGAAAGCGTTCAACTCAGTGGCCTTGGAAATCAGGGAGCCCAAGTGCTCCAGGAATGGAGTCCCTCAGGGACTGGAGGTGTTCAGCTTTACAGCTCTCCGTCCCATGTGCACTTTCTGTTTTCTCTGATGTAAAGTACTTTTGTGTGTCCTAAAGAAAACCAGACCTACCAAAGTACTCTGTGGCACAGATAAAAGGCAACAGGTAAGAAAAAGATCAAGTCATGTCAATTAGTTCTCTTACTGAACAATTGGAAAGCACTTAGACATTGATAGTAAAGGCATATAAGAGAGCAGAAAACACTAGCACAAAGCACTAATGCAGATTTGGTGTGACTCCAGCATCTGACTTGCCTTTTGCACTGCAAATACAGCAAAGCATTTTAAGGAGATGTTGGTTTTATATTAATCATTTATGGTATTGGTAGAGTATTTCTTGTAAGAGTATTTTGTCTCATAGTACACTGGATTTATGGATGTCCAATAATAATAAAGCATTGCGGACTATTTGCTTCTAGATAAGGAATAAAGACTTCCAGAGAAGTTTTTCTTAAGTTCAGAAGTGAAAAGTCATTTACACTTCAGAAAAACATTAAGCTGTTACCAGTTGAAAGAGGGTAATGTTTTCAAAGGGTTTCTGATAAGCTAGATTATTGTCTTGTAATAAGATGCTTGTGCATAGTTGTCTTGTTTCTTTTGTACTTAATGAGAATTAAAGAGAACAAGAACAACACGGGATACTCTTAAAATGGAGTAGTATTCAAACAATTCCATCCACCTTCATTTCATACTGGTAATATGTTTTTCACTCTCCTTGTTTGAAAATGAGAAGACTAGAGCATGCCACTAAAAAAATCTCTGTTCAGTGTGTTTCTGTTTACTGAGGATTTCCTGCTAAAAGTCATAACTGGACAATCATACTATTGGGCTAAATTATAAAGGCAGGGCTTTAAAATGTAGTTATTTTTAAACCACATCTGTAACATGGGGATCAAGCAGAACCCTGGGGACCTGCTTGTGTAAGATAGTGCTTCAGAGAGGTAGAAAACTGCATTTGCCAGCAATTTACATCAACAGAGTTTCAGTTGAAAGGTACAGATGTAGACAACATATAAATCATAACTTGAGTTTCTACATTTGCATTTAAGCATCTTAATAAACAGGTAAATGAAAGCACCAAAAATCAAAGTTGTGATACAAAAATACCAGCTGACTTAATACTGAGCCAAAGACTGAGCAGAGAAACAAGGCCACATATTTCAGCATGGGGATGCAGCAGATGGTGTCTGGATGCACTGTGGTCAGCCCTGGGTCAGCTCAGGAGACAGTTCCCAAAATCCTGGTTCTCTACTGCTCCTGTTGCCCGTGGTTAGACAGCCTTGAGGAACAGCAAGGAGAATCCTCTTGCACAGAGTTGGGTTGGAGGGGAGACAGACACCTCTATGAGAAGCAGCCACGTGAAAAAAAGCCCTGGACAGCATGGAGAGTGATGTCAAAGGCACTCGTCCTAGTAAGGCACACTGTGCCCAGGTTACACACGATGCCTTCAGGAGCCTCCTGGGCCATGTTTGATATACCTCACACTTACCAGATTTGGGTCTTTGCCCCAGGTTGGTACTTTCTGTCAGTATCAACAAGGAAGAATGGATTTATTTCACATGTAGAGAAGATTGGATGTTACAAAAATATAGAAGGTACTGATCTCCTATGCATTATATCATTTTTCCCTTCGTGTGTGCAAAAGACATCACTATGAGAGGTACAGGCTCCATATAATAAACAGTGATTTTTCCTATCTCTGTTTTCATTTTAGCAGTATTCTGTAAAACTCAACTAGGAATTTCCTGGAGAGACTAAAACTACCAGAACAGTTTAATCCCTGCTTGCTTTATCTGCATTTCTAAGTCTCAAATTTATTTCCTTAGTAAGCAGCATTACAGCACTTGTGGATCACTGGCCTATTAAGACAATGATTTTTTTAGCAAATTTTTAAAAATACTGTCTCAGTATCCAGACATTCAGATGGACAAACGGGGACTTGTGTGCTTGTGAAAGAGTCTTCTTTCTGAGCACAGTTCTTGAGTTTTTGAACCAGAGAACTGCAGACTTTTGAAACTCTTTCCATTGCTCCTCTGGAGCACAAAGTGTGTCATGATCCACTGTTATCAAAATAAAAAGGGCTTTTATCTTTTTTTTTTTGCATAAGTATACCAATAACTTCATTGAATCTGTGATTCTGGGAACCCTAGGACAAAAACAGTAATCTCTCCTGACATTTTGCAAAGCACAAGGAGCTGGTGTATGCTGGGGTTAGCCCGTCTGAGTGGATACAGCCCCACTCTCCCAGAGGCTCTGCAAGATCCACCTTGCCATCATTTTTTTCATTTTTGCAAATCTTAGCTGCAGATTTTATTTGCAGTAAATGACACAAGACTTGGTCTGTTCTGCTCTGGGGAGAAACAACATTCATAGGCAGTTCTCATATTTAGCATGATATCTTTTCATTTTTTCCCCACATTATTCATGCAAGCTGAACAGAGCCATAGATTTTAGCATAAAGAACAACTGCAAGTAGCGTTCTTCCCCATTTCAGAAGCAGAGGGGTCACTAGTCACCTTGGACTGGCTTACACATACATCAAGGGCATGGGTTTATGCCAGTCTCACTGGCATAGCTGCAAAGGAACATATGTGTCTGATTCTGCAAAACTTTGCTATTGCTATTGAAATAAAAAAAGCACAAATGCTGCTTAATTAAGAATGTACTTGATCACTGGAATCATGGAAAGTAGGACCAGAGTGGTGTTGGCTTTGTAGTGCACTGAGGATCATAGGATCATAGAATGGTAAGGTTGGAAGGGACCTTGAGAGATCATCTAGTCCAACTCCCCTGCAGAAGCAGGTTCACCTAGATCAGATCTCATAGGAACATGTCCAGAGAGGTCTTGAAGATCTCCAAGGAAGAAGACTCCACACTCTCCCTGGGCAGCCTGTTCCAGTGCTCCATCACTCTCACAGTGAAATAGGGGTTTTTTATATTTAAATGAAACTTTTTGTGTTCTAGCTTCATCCCATTACCCCTTGTCCTGTTGCTAGATACAATAGGAAAAAAGGGATGCTCCAACCTGATATCCACCATTTATATACTTATAAATATTAATGAAACACCCCTGCAGTCTCCTTCAGACTAAACAGCTCCAGTTCTTGCAGCCTTTCCTCATAAGGAAGATGTTCCAGTCCCCTGATCATCTTGGCGGCCCTGCTCTTGACTCTCTCCAGAAGTTCTCTGTCCCTCTTAAGCTGAGGAGCCCAGAACTGCACAGAGGACTCCAGATGAGGCCTCACCAGGGCAGAATAGAGGGGGAGAAGATAAACTGGAAAAGTTTGGAAAAGAGTATAAACTGAAAAAGAAGCTGGAGGTAGCAAAGGTCTAGAGGAAACTTAAGTTCCCCTTAAACTTAAGGAAAAATTTATTCACTGTAGGGGCGAGGGAGCACAGGCTGCCCAGGGAAGTTGTGGAGTCTCATTCTCTGGAGGTTTTCAAAACCCTTCTGGACACATTCCTGAATGACCTGAGCTAGGCAGATCTGATTAAGCAGAGGGGTTGGACTGGATCTTTAGAGGTCTCTTCCAACCCCTACCATTCTGTGATTCTGTGATTCAGCTGGGAAGTACCCTGAGCTGGTGTAGCATAACTTGGCACAGAGACTGCTACACACACAAGTGATGCCCCAGGCGGCCAATCACAGGCAGCCCCTGCCCCAGCCCCAGCACCCACATTTTTGATGGCATCAGCCTATCACTTGTACTGATAAGCAAAACTGGAAACATGGCCAGGTGTAGGCAATACAAACTGGCAGAGCAGTCAGCAGTCCAAAGCAATGTTTGGAAGGCAGGAACAGCCATGGGTGCTACAACAGAAAGGCAGAAACAAACCTGGCTGCTCCAGAGGTGCCTCACTAGCACTAACACAAGCGTGACCTGGTGGGACTTATTGCCATGTCTGACTACAAAGGCATCATTACTGGTGCTCAATTCACCAGTTACTGATCTTCTGACCCTTCCAGATCTTTATCTAATAGTTTCCTCTGGCAGTTGAAAGGCCACACCACCAAGAGAGGAGTCTGTCAGCGTGAGAAGCTGCTGAGCTTCACAAGAAGTCTCAGATAAAATCCCTTCACCTGATTTCTGTTTCTGATCATTTCCTTATTTATGGGCAGTTCACAGCTGTGTCCTTTAAAAATTTCTTGAAGGAAAAAATATACCTTGTAAAATTAAAGTTGTCCTCAATATTCTTCAAAGGTTGAGTGTGACACAAGTGATTTATTCACATCTTCTCACACATGCAGCTAAGAGAAACGGTGTTAAACATTATTTTCAAACACAGAAACTTCATATTCTTGTCCTCAAAAGTAGCACACAGCTTTATTTCTTCATTTTTTTGAGGTAGTAAAGAAAAAGCAGGCGAGGACAGGGGTTTTAGAAGACCACCTCCAGGAACAGAGGATAAAATGCAGTGCTCAAAATAAACCAGCTATGAAAAAGGAACAAGAGCAAGAGAAGACCAGAAGTAATAAGCAAAGGGCCAGGGAGAACAACCTGGTGTGCAACAGAAGTCTGACTAATGTCTGGGACTGATGAAAGACACAGACATTAAACAGATGGGCTGGAAAGCCAAGCGAAAGGCCAAAACTGCTGCACTGCAGTGCTGCATCCTGAGACAGTCCCCCCAGCACCTCGAGCTGCTCAGAGGAGAGGAGCAGGGACATATGTAACCAAAGCCAGCAGCTTCTTCAGCACATACGCTGATGGAAAAATCATCATCACTATGCCCACACTGCGAAGGCAGCCATGCCATTTCTCAGTCTGGAGCTGAAGAGGGCATCAGAAACCCTCTGAAACTAAATAGCTAATGTGTAACAGACACACTCCCCTATATGTGTGTGCCCCTTGCTTGGGGCTATGATTGATTCAATGGCCACATGTGATTTGAGTAACTGCAGAATTGAGAAAGACAAGCTGATGTGTCTGTGACATACAATTTCAATAAAAAATGAAATACACAATTGCCAGCTTTTCTCAGTGCTGAATACTTGGAGAGTCAAAAGGAATCCATGAGAGCTCAGTGAAAGACAAAACCTCTGACAAGAGCAGCCTGGAATGATTTGTCTCAATTAGTTAAATTTGCAGTTTTGATTCCCTTAGGGGCTTTTTTTGTATCCTTACACAGTAACTTCCTTAAAACCTTAAATCTTGACAGAACAGCATAACGTCAAGATTGTCTATGACATTATCTTTTCTTTCACCTATTTTGTGGGACAATGCAGGCACATCCTTTGCATACTCATATTTTTATTTTCTCAGCTATTCAACAGATTAGTAATAAGGTGAATTAATGTTTTTATGCTAATTTATGTTTGCTAAAAGGATGCTGCTATGCAGGTGGAAAAATAATTAGTATGACACTTCTTGGTGCCCACAAAACCCACTGGGACTGTGTCTGTAGAAAGTCATTTGTTTTTCTTCACTATAAATTTGTAGGTTAATGTATTGAGAGCTTTTTTCTTGCCGTTACATCTATGTTGGAACTGTAAGAGGCTGTGGCTGTTTCTTACCTTGCAAGTACAAAAATACAGTCAGTTCCAGCACAACAAGTTTCATTTTTCTGTACGTTGATGTAAGGCTGTGCCTATTCACCCTTAATTATGTGCTTAATTAAATCTACAATATTCTAGAATCAATCTCTTAAACAAGATGTGAAATAGAGATTAGTTCCTGTTAGCATTCTCAGCGTACTCATCTCCTTTTACCACATAAAGAGTCAATGCGTTTATCTCAGACACTCTGTTGATTCTTTGTGCTGTTACCCTAGTCTAAACATTCCTCCCAACACTTCCAATCAATAAGTACTAAAAAAAGTTTGGTAATAAAACCAGAAAAACACAATCCAGCCAATAGCATCCTGAGGCGAGTTGGATTTTCTCTCCAGCCACACTCACACCCATAAGATTTCTTGTGCTAGCAGGTCTCCTGCATGTTCTTCACTCCCACTGAAGCAAAAGAGAAAACAGCCTGCATGATTGCTCTGCTGCAAATTTTTCCTCTTTCCACCCCAGCTCCCAGCCTGAATGTGCTTTGTCTGAGCTGCTGCTTTGATGTTGCATCAGGCAGCTTTGAAACAATAACTTGAAGACGGCATTAAAGCCAGCCAAGGGTAAAACACCCAGATGCTACAGTGCAATTGTGCAGATCCATGCCATGGCTTTGCAGGGAAGCTGGACGTGGTCACATAGGCTTCCACATTTGAGACCATGGGCTACCTGGCTGCGTCTCACAAGGAGCTTTGTTTAAGGCGGGCAGGAGCAAAGCCCCATCCTCCCCTTTGAACCCATCACTACTTTGAGTGCAAAGAGGATGGTTTCAGCCCTGCCAGAGCTGTCGTCATATGTTGTTTTGAACAATGGAGGATTGAGAGCAGAAAAAACAAGTTGTGTGTGTGCATCTGTCAATAAGGGAGCTTAAGTTAGGGATCAGAGGCATTCAGGGAGATTAAGTGCAGCAGATTTATAGGTGAAATCTGGTTAGTATTGATGCTAAAGGTTGTGAGGCTCTTCAAAAACACGTGTGGGAGGAGATTGCTTGCATACTATTGATTTTCTATTTTGGTGCCTAGCTCTCATCACTGTATGACAGTCTTGTGAAGCACGGGAGCTCCTGGAGATGCTAGAAGGTGAAGCAAGCAGATTGATGAGTCAACACTGGCACTATCATCCACTGCAGAAAGGGATGGGAGGAAACCATGGGAAAGGTACTTCTATTCTCCCCATATTGCAAAGTGAGTGCGACACACTGGGCCCTGCTCCCTGCATGCTTTCCACACAAGTGATCACTCAAGTAGAAGCGGGTACATTGTTCAATAAGTGTGATTCCAGCTTTGCAAGCAGGAGTCATTGCAGCATGAGCACTAACAGAGGGTACTGCAGCTCCTGAATCCTCTTTCCCTATAATTAACCCATTCTCATCTACAGGAAATGCCTTCTTCTCTGTTTTGTCCAGAACTGGGTGATGGCACTCAAGCAACCCCAGCAGAGCCCAGGCTACAGTGCTAGCCCACATGCATGGCTGAGGAAGAAGGGGGTGTAAAAGCTCTGAAGCAGGGGCACTATGGCTCTTTGGTTGCTGTCAGGAAACAACAGCTGTTGCTTCATGACAAAAAGTTTGGTTTTTTTTCTGAAGACAGAAAAATAAAGTAGGTCACTATTTTATTTGCCAGAAGCAGAGATTAAGGATATTAGGAAAGGGCACAGTATAGTATAGTATAGTATA